>OY856186.1:4643217-5243217 GCA_963693315.1 Diogma glabrata | reverse complement strand
CTATAGTAAGGATCACCCTATCTACCAAGTTGGAGGATTAGAAGGATTAGAAGTTATTGAGAACTCCTCGCCATTTTGTCCAATTTTGAAATAAATTCAGATCTTTCATTTTTGAGTTAACCTGAATCATATACCAAAGTTTCATCAAGGTCCTGTGCATTTTGTCACAAAAGCCAACCAACCTATGAACCCACCCACCTACTCACAGACATGCCCCCTTTTTGGCAATTTAGATAGAGAGTGCTCGAAAATAAAAGATAAAATAAAATTTGAAGTAAGATTTTTTTTTTCGATAGATTGCATTACTTCACAAAATTGAAAATTGTGGACAACTAAAAGAAACAACAACTACACCTCGCTCGAAGAGTGCAAAAATCAGTTTTAGCTCTTCCCATATTAGTAGTGCTGGCAATTAATACAAAAGACTTTGGTCGACTTTATATTAATAGCAGAACAGAAATACAGTTAAATAATTATTATTTACTTTTCAAATAATTAAAATGATTGTTATTCGATTAGATAATAATATGGATTTAGTAACAATTGTTTGACGTAAGCAAAGTAAAGAACCACATGTTAAAATGGATAACAATATGGAAATCGTATACAATTAGGTTTGAATTTCATTCATAAAAATTAAATCTCCGTTGTAAACTCAACGTTGTTTGTTGTTTGCTCGAGTTTTCTGTTGATCCAGCTAACAAATAAAATATTTGTAACAGGGTTTAGTTGTATTCTGTGTCAAACGTGGATAACTGTCGATAGAAAATAGTTATTTGAGCTATATAGTCTCCTTGAGCTCTTGTTCCAATTGTTCCTTCTTTCCTTTTCTGTTTTTGTACTCAACATACGTTTTTAGTTCTTAAACACAATAATAGTTTATTTGAAAAGATTTGGGCATTCTAATTAAACAATGATCATTAAAAAAACCTTTTCTTTAAACTACCCTAGCATTTGTTAGGGTTCAAATAGGGCCCTGATCAGGGTTGTCTTAGCTCGATTGGGCCCTGATCATGAGTGTAACACTTTTATTCAATCAGGTTCTGATTGGGATAGTCGGATCAGACCATGATCAAGTTTGTCGTACAAAATTAAATAGGGCAGACCCTATAGTAAGCTATTTTGTATCAAACTCTGTTCAGATTGCCCAACTAGGGATCAAATACGAAAAATCAAATCAGGACCGGATATATTCAAATAAGGTTAACCCTACTAAAAAGTATTCTAATCCGAAACC
The DNA here is from genome assembly GCA_963693315.1 of Diogma glabrata. Lineage (NCBI taxonomy): Eukaryota > Metazoa > Arthropoda > Insecta > Diptera > Cylindrotomidae > Diogma > Diogma glabrata. The sequence goes on along the minus strand of OY856186.1, from coordinate 5,241,980 downwards.
GAACAGACCCACATTAGATTGCCCTAGTAAGGCTTGCCTTTTCTAACCCTGATCACGCCCTGACTGTATTCAGGCTTTCCAACTAATTTCTGTTTGAACAATTCTAATTCTGAATAATATTCAGAATACATATTATGTCATATATTAAGTATTATTTTAAGATGTAATTTAGATTGATTGTTGTAAATAAAAACCAAATCTTAACAGAAAAAAGTTATTTTATTTGACAATTTTAAAATTTATAATTCTTTTAAAAAAATTTGGAAATAGTACATTGTATATTAAGAGCAGAAAGTACGACATTGCTGCTCGTGCATGAAAGTTGCTGGTTGAGGCGTAGCCGAAACCAGCAATCATGTCAGAGCAGCAATGTTACTTTCTGCTCAAAGTATACATACTATTTTTTTAACGACTGCCGACATATTTGTTTATTATTAAAAAAGCTTAAATCATAATTTTAATTTTTAAAAAACAATATTTTTTTAAGTAAGATATGCGTTGCTAAGGAGGCATTTATATTATTTAGTTTTTGTTTAAAAAACATATCGAACGAACGTCAAGCTAAAAATTTAAATTAATAAATTATCTATTTTTAAATAAAAAATAATTCATAATATGTTATAAATTATTTAATATTATGTCTTTGTCTATTATGTCTTTTGTTTTACTTTCTGCATTAGAGCAGAAAAAATTAAAAAATGCACGCTAAACAGCAAAAGCCAACTTTCTGTTTTAAAATGATAGATAGAAAACATTATTTTCTATGACAGTCGTTAAAAAATACAATTATTACGTTACTGTTAACGTATGTTAACATATAAGGAAAAAATAACTATCATATTTCAAAGTTTATGGTCGTGGTGTTGTCCAGCTTTCACCTCCTGATTCAGTAGTGGATGCTGGTCTAGTCCAATCTGGAGTTGATTGTGGTCTTGATGTGGTCGACCATTCACTCGATTCAGTAGTGGATGGTGGTCTGGTCGAATCTGGAGTTGATTGTGGTCTCGATGTAGTCGACCATTCACTTGATTCAGTACTAGATGCTGGCCTGGTCCAATCTGGAGTTGATTGTGGTCTTGATGTAGTCGACCATTCACTTGATTCAGTAGTGGATGCTGGTCGAGTCCAATCTGGAGTTGATTGTGGTCTTGATGTGGTCGACCATTCACTTGATTCAGTAGTGGATGCTGGTCGAGTCCAATCTGGAGTTGATTGTGGTCTTGATGTGGTCGACCATTCACTTGATTCAGTAGTGGATACTGGTCGAGTCCAATCGGGAGTTGATTGTGGTCTTGATGTGGTCGACCATTCACTTGATTCAGTAGTAGATACTGGCCTGGTCCAATCTGGAGTTGATTGTGGTCTCGATGTGGTTGACCATTCACTTGATTCAGTAGTGGATGCTGGTCTAGTCCAATCTGGAGTTGATTGTGGTCTTGATGTGGTCGACCATTCACTCGATTCAGTAGTGGATGGTGGTCTGGTCGAATCTGGAGTTGATTGTGGTCTCGATGTAGTCGACCATTCACTTGATTCAGTAGTAGATACTGGCCTGGTCCAATCTGGAGTTGATTGTGGTCTTGATGTAGTCGACCATTCACTTGATTCAGTAGTGGATGCTGGTCGAGTCCAATCTGGAGTTGATTGTGGTCTTGATGTGGTCGACCATTCACTTGATTCAGTAGTGGATGCTGGTCTGGTCCAATCTGGAGTTGATTGTGGTCTTGATGTAGTCGACCATTCACTTGATTCAGTAGTGGATACTGGTCTGGTCCAATCTGGAGTTGATTGTGGTCTTGACGTGGTCGACCATTCACTTGATTCAGTAGTGGATACTGGTCGAGTCCAATCGGGAGTTGATTGTGGCCTTGATGTGGTCGACCATTCACTTGATTCAGTAGTGGATGGTGGTCTGGTCGAATCTGGAGTTGATTGTGGTCTTGATGTGGTCGACCATTCACTTGATTCAGTGGTGGATACTGGTCTGGTCCAATCAGGAGTGGATTGTGGTCTTGATGTGGTCGACCATTCACTTGATTCAGTAGTAGATACTGGTCGAGTCCAATCTGGAGTTGATTGTGGCCTTAATGTGGTCGACCATTCACTTGATTCAGTGGTAGATACTGGTCTGGTCCAATCTGGAGTTGATTGTGGTCTTGATGTGGTCGACCATTCACTTGATTCAGTAGTGGATACTGGTCGAGTCCAATCTGGGGTTGACTGTGGTTGAGATGTCGTCCACTCTTCACTATTTGATTGGTTAATTTGTGTTCCCCGGTTTCCCCGGAGAGTATACGCTTTTACGAGGTCCTGCAATTTGAATAAAAATTATTTTACTCATTCCCTTAAAGCAAGCTTTCACTAATTCTTACCTGAATTGCCACTGCAGAAAGTACTAACAAAATCAAATTAAATTTCATATTTACTGTTTCTTCTATTCACTTCAGATTAAAACTGATGAATTACGGATAAATCTTGCGTATTTTATACTCAACAGAGTGTTTTGGATTTTTTTGAATTTTCCTAAAAACAACTATTCAAATATTTATTATTTGTCCGAAAAAAGTTTAAAATTAGGAATATGAATGGTTGCTATTAGATAAAATATCCATTATCAACTTAGCTGGTTTTGCGTAAGCAAAACCATAAGCAAAATGTTTGAATGAGTGATACGTAGTCGTATGTACAACAATCAGTTCATTCATAAAGATATCTTGTTCTGTTTATTTTATTTTAAGCTCAGTTTATTTATTTTGGATGAAATCGTAAAGATTCATGGGACACGTAACAAGCAATAGTAAACAATTTTATTATATCTAATATGACTTCAATTTTTTGGGAATGGCTGTGTATCACAAGAACGCCAGTCAAATTATTGCTGTTTAATGATAGAAGTGCAAATAAAATACATACAAAAATGAAATAATAGTAATATGTTATGTGTAAAGTAAAACGTTTCGATGAAGCATTTAGACAGGTTTAGATATTTTAAATTACAATTAAAAGGCGACTACTAATAAATCCGATTACTAATAAATAAATTTTTCTCCACATTATGTAATTTCTAGCCAAATGAGTTACTAAAGTCTTATTATTTAAACAAATGTTATTATTTGTACGTTTTGTGTCATATGACATATATACATTTAACTCAACTCAGAACAATAGCTTTTATTTGAATTAAAACAGTTGGTTTCTAAAGACATATTTAAATGTCATCAAAAAACAATTACAATGATAACATATATGCTGGCAGATTTCAAATAGTCGTAGAATATGCTTACATCTAAAACTACATTTGCTTTGACAAAATATTTATGAATGAATTTGAAAAGTGTTTGCATAAGGTGCCAAACAATTTGCTATCAATGCAATTGATTCAATAATATCTTACACAAATAAATAAATGTTGGGTATATAACGCAAGAATTTTCTCGCAGCTCTAACGTTCATTTGAAACAAATACAAGAATCATACCATATGAAAATATCTTTCAGTTTATATGTTTTGCTGTTGTAGCATTACAGGTAAGGATTAAAAATATTTTATGTACAGGCTCTGAATTCTTAGATTTTAATACAAAAATATTGCGACGCTGATGCATAGGCTGACCTCACCACAGCTCTGGAAACATAGTGTACTGGATATATAGTGAGCTAATATCCATCAAGGATATCCTAATATCCATCTGGATATATAGTGAGCTAATATCCAACAAACATAAATTCTGTTGTACGAGAAAAAGTAAAAAAAAAATTTAACCGGAAGCAACTAACCGAAAGTTGGGATGCAGAACTGTTGTGAACCGTAGTAAATGCTTATGTACCAAGTTTCATCCAATTCGTTTATCAGGTACAGATGTTATTGAGCTTTCAAAAAACAGGCGAATGGGACCCGTCCCCCCTTTGTTCACTATCGCTGAAAAACTAATCAGTTTCCCTTCATACATATTTGCATCTTCTTCATCAAAATTCATTAATGAACGAATCTAGTATGCTCCCAACAAACATAAAAAACGTACTGGAAAAAACCGCCTGTTGTATGGTGGACCTCCCCAACCATTTATCCAATGTACTCCAATACTCCAAAAGCTGATAAAATCTTTCTCATATTCCTTGAAAGCTTTTACCAACGTTTCATGAAAATCGATCGGTAATTGTAGGCTACAGTAGGGATAAGCACATGGAAAAAACACTTTTCAACCGGTAGTGTCACACCGGAAGTTAGTATGCAGAAATATTGGAAACAGTACTAAAACCTTATAATCTTACATACCAAGTTTCAATAAGATCATAAGCCGGGATTGGAAGTTATTGAAGATTTAAACTTAAAGGTGTTCGGGAGACCCCCCCCCCCCTCCACCCTTGAATTTGGACATTTTGTCCAAATTCAAAATGAATCCAGATCTTCCATTTTCAAGTGAACCTGCATCATTTGCCAAAGTTTCATCAAGATCCTATGCAGGAAGGTCACCCACTCACCCACGGAATCAGGCGGCGAAAGCTTGACAACACAACGACCAGAATCGAATCCTGATAGGTCTAAACCTGAATCAACTACCGATACCAATGGACCAGGTCAGCCAACACCCCGCCGACGACGACTTTACTTTTGGTTCTAGTCATTGATCAAATATTTGTTATTGATTTGATCTTTTCGACTCGAACAAATTAAGGAAATTCTGGTTCAGACATCTAAAAAAAAACAAAGCAAACAACGTTGGTTTAATAGAATTATTGTTATAGTGTTTGGCTAAAATTAAACGTAATACAATATTTTGTGTTTGACTGGGTTTTTCTATTTATAATCTGCGATTACATAAAACCAAAAATACATATCACTGCTTTTAAATAAATATGTATATGCTTTGTAAATAAAATATTTTATGTAAAAACATCTCTTCCGTTTCAAAAAATAGTTTCATATTCTGTGTTAACTTCGGAATCAGGCGTTCAGTTAATAACTTTAGCGCCACACGAATACCACCACACGGAACATGAATCCTTTTTGTTTTCATATTCACGCTATTATAAAGCATTTCATCCCTCCGGCAGCTATAAATATATGCTTATTTGTTTTTTTTTATAACTGTGTGCGTTATTAGTCTTAATAGAATAAAATAAACAGCTGTTAATTGTGTGCTGTTGCGCGAATGTTGCTGCGAAACAGAATAAAATAGTTTATTTTATTGTATTGTTACCGTGTTTGGTTTTATTTGAATGAACAAATGAACACACCAGACCCACATACTCACCATCACAATCATTACATTTGAATGCATATACCGTTCAACTATGACGACGAGAAGATTCTAGTAAAGAAACCGAATTGGAACAAGAGGTTAACATTAGAGTTTTTATCAAATATTTCTTGACTGAATTGTAATATGTTTTCCTGTCATGCTAGGTACTAAAGAGGGTCCCAACAAAGGACCGCAATATTTAGAAATAAAAAAGAATTTTAAGGTCTAATGCTTGGTGTTTTCATTTGTTCATTCAAATAAAACCAAAGACGGTAACAATAAGTTATCCGCTTAGATCAGATACAGTGTATGTGGATTAAAAACGCATATACACTGATTAAACAAATCTTCATTATTTTATTGTCTGAAATAATTTTTTTTGATTATATTTTATAAAAAAAAATCAACAAAAACACTTTAGCTCTGATTATATAAAAACAAAAAATTTAAACTAATGAACATCTTCCTCTCCCGAATGTTGAAAAGGTAAATGCTACTATGATAAAATTGAATTGAATTTTCATTGTGAAAAAAATTATACCAAACAAAAAGGTATCGAAATTGGGAATGGGTTGGGATTCGAAACTACCTCGTCAGTGCCCAGCTCGAATTCTTGGGCAGACACGCTATCGATTACGCCGTTGAGGCGATGACAATTTCAAAGTTGAAACTTCTCCATCACTTATTTATTTTTACTTAAGTTGAATTTTTCCACTGTCATTAGACTCCATATTATGGAAATGTTTTTACATTATATGGGATTTTTGCATTAAATTTCTAGACAATACTTTGTGTGAATTCATAGAATGGGGAACATTTCTATTCTAATTAACGTTGTGTTAAAATATATCGAGAATTTACGTAACGTCATACACATTCAAAAACTATATCAAAACTGATATTTCTTTTTCAGAAATCTGAAATCTGAATATTTGATTCTGTTTATGACAAAGGACAAACCGACAACCGTCTTTAGTTATAAGCCTACTAGACGCGAAATAGAAAAAACAATGAACCTTCAAAGATGTGTTATTTAATGATTTTAATAACTTTATAGAAATAGTACAATAATATAGGATTTTGTAGTGTAAATAGAATAAAAATATAGTATCATGAATAACTATATGTATGGATATGTAAAAAATTCACGAAAAAAACAATCAGGCTTGTAACTAAAGACAGCTATGTTTATAGTTTTTATGATATATAAATTGGATAATTTATTCATATTGAGTCATCTATTTTTTAATAGCAGAAATATAAATACATTTTAATTTGTTACAGTGTATGTTTTAAAATGTGAATTGTATGTAATTATAAATGAAAATGTTTAATAATTAATAATAATTTTTAAAAAAGTAGTAGAAAAAGTACAGTCTTCTACTCACCGAAAATCAAAATTTGAATCTCGCGACCATTACCAACCTCGGCTGTCGCCTCGGCTGGTAAACTGTCCTCTCGTTTCAAAATATGTTGTTTTCGGCATCGTTGAAGAATATACTATTAAAGAAAATATATGATTTGAGATATATCTGAGAATGCAAAAAAACAGATAATTTTACGTTTACTACTATTCGAAATAAATTTATATTTTCGAGCTATTTTCATTATTCATATGTCTTCCATCTGTAGGTGAACACAATAATAATATTATGCTATATATAAATACATTGTTTATTACACTGTCAAATTTAGCTATGTCGTTTTGTAAGTTTTTAGTAGATGAAATTGTAAATATTATCATTTATATTTACAAGCGTAGAACAAATAGCATTTTCTACGCGTGGTAAAAACGTTTGAAACTTGAAAACAAACCGTCCAGTCACACAAAAAGTGACGTTTTCACCACTTGTATAAAAATCTACTATTTTTGTTTTTCAATAAAACACAAAAGCTTTCTTCATCAGAAATAGAAAGTGATTAGGAAGTCTTAATAGTTATTTATGTATCAAGGGAATTATAAGGATGTTAATTCCCGCGGGATACGTTTACTACCCGAGGGCCGCTGGCCCGAGGGTTAGTAAGTTTCACAAGGTAATTGACATCTAATAATTCACGTGATACATAAATAATTTTATTTTTTACTATAAAACATTTATTAAACTAAAACATTTATTTTTATCAAGTATTTGATAGCATGATTTTGCGTTTTAATTGATCAAGTTAGTTGTTTTTTAGTTCAAATTGTATTATAATTCCCTTGGGCATTAAGAGTATCATTATTATTTCGGTAACTAAGGTCTAAACGACTCATAATGTATCAGTAAAACATAAGTAAATAAAGAAACTTTGGAAAATTTATTGCATTTGAAAAAATATTGAAAAATTTAAAGTATTTGAAATTTTTTATTTGTTTTTAATATTCTGGCACATGTGACTTAAACACGTGTTGATCCTAATCAGCATTTTTTGTAGGATAAAAAAAATTAAAAGAATTACAAAATTACATGAAAGAAATTTAGTAGATAGTCTAGACATAGACTATAAATCCTATCGGATCGAATTGGGTTATTCGCTTTCCACTACCTGAGGGCACGTCTGGTAGCTGACAATCGAAGACTTATGCAGCCACCTAACTGAAGAAATTGGAGAAAACTCTTTTTTTCCATTTTAGTGTAGACATTTATTGTTAACTGATCAGCAGTTCCTCAAATACGGCAACAGTATTTCATTCGTGGATATTAAACAAATTTGCTGGAACTTGTAAAACATCTTACATCGACCCAAGAATCTTATTTTTCGCAATGCAATAATAACTCTAAGAAGTCTAGCGATTCAATTTCATACAATTCCTCGTGGTTGATTTAAATAGGGAAATTTTCATAACGCTAAATCCCTTAAATACAATATAACTTAATTTTTATTATGCTAAATTCAAGTTATATTTATTTTTTTAATTCATGTATACATATATGTTTAAAATCAAGAATTTAGCCAAGTCTAAAACCACCTGAAACATTTGCGCCAACACTTGCGCGGAATAATTGTGCTAAAGTCCCAGAAAAAGCGTTTGCGGTGCGGCAATGATAAGAACGAAACTTGGTGGATTGTTGGTTGGAGAGAGGTTTTACTATTGTGGATTGTTGACTGGGAGGTTTGAGGGTTGTAGACTCTAGGCACCAGCTGCAACACTTCCGTCAGCTGTTGGATTTCCAGATGGATTAGTTGGGTTACTTTCTGAACCACCAGCTCCAAGTCTTCCAGAGATATTAACGCCAACTAATTGTGGCAGATTTAACCCTGCACCAAATGATATAATAGGAGATGCAGATGCCACTGTCTGGGAAGGTGAAGTTTGTGTAGAGTCCAAGCCACTTGCTGAACCACCAATTCCAAGACTTTTAAAGATATTAAAACTACCAAATGGCGTATTTAACCCTGCACCAACTGATGCACTAAGAGGATTTGCAGATGCTACTGCAACCTAGAATAACAAAGAACTATTAAAGTCATTCAAACGATTAATGTTTTGTATCACTTACCAAAGTAGCGAATATAACTAAGAATTTCATTTTTTATATAGTTAATCGTTCAATCACTCTCAACTTAATAATATTTTATTCCAAAATAAGTTGCGTTTTTATATGATTTTGAAAATGGTTCAGGCTATTATGCAAAATTCATATATGTTTACTCAAATGGATTGGATTTGATAACAATTTTAATGGTTCTTTATTAACTTCCTTTGTTTTCATTTTTTGTTTGTTTATATTTTAAAAGAACTTATTATTCAATTAAACAAAGCATTTATCAATTGCGTCATAAAAATTCGAGATCTTCAAAATAAAGAAAACTATAATAAAAACTTTGAAGTTTATTTATTTGCCGTCGAGGATCGTGTGATGCGCAATATAACAATATGTACAGGGTTTGTGGTTGAGTAACGTTATGTAAGATCAAAATAGCTTTGGTGAATTTGAATAACGCAGGAAGAGTTATGTCAGGATGAATCTTCAATGACTTAGTTAAAGATTAGTCATTTGTTATGTCAAAAAACGACAAATTTATATTTAAAAAAAGTTGGCTTTGTAAATTTTGTTGGAAACGTTTAGAGGTGTGAGACTATAAAGAAGAAAAAAGATGTTTTATTAGTTTTTTTGCATTAACGTGACGACCAAGCATACTCCAGTCCCTGCTATTGACACACGAGTTAATGTGAGATATCACATACCACTGGCAATAGAAGTGAGATATCACTATCCAAGGTGACATCTTAGGGGTGCTGGCGGATGAACTCAATTCGGTCATCGGTAGTACCCTCAGTCTTAGCTATGGAGTATAATTCCTTAATGATTTCACGTTATTGCTTACTCGAGGAACCGAGCCTACATATAACTCTATGCATGGGCTTTCGTCATTGATGAAGCAAGTACGTCGCATGATCAAAGAATATGCCACTAAATGAATTTTTGGCAACCATATTTTAATTTTGTTCCTAAAAATTGTTAATACACAAATTTACCGTTTTCCTTGTATTTTATTTTTATTTTCCAATCCTATCATGAAATATTGGCGCGTATGTCATATTTTACATGTCATAGAATAACTAAACAAGTTATCTCTACGATAAAAAAAAAAATTTGCGTCCATCAACACCTTAAAACGCATAGTGTTGTGGGACCTTGGTCTTAAAAAGTTTTTCTGTGTTGTTGTGACCCATATTGCAATTCCTACCACACAACACATTTTAATAAAAACAAAAAAAATACTCTTAAGAATTAGATTCATGCGGAAAATATCATTTTTCGCTTCACTTTTTAACATTTGTCGTCATTTCCGGTCATACATTTATTGATCTATACTGTGATGAGTTAAAATGAGATTAACGAGAACCTCTTCCCAATCTTCCAATTTCGACTACAAGTTTTCGGAACTATGGAAGTACCAAGTTTCATCCTATTCGCTTATCAGGTACAGATGTTATAGAGCTTTCAAAAAAACAGGTGCTCCAGGGACCCCACACCATTTTGTTCACTATCGCTCAAAAACTAATCAGTTTCTTGCCATACATGTTTGCATCTTTTTCCAAAGTGTCATCCAAATTCGTTCACGAATGAATGTTTTATGTTCCCAACAAACATAAAAACTTTGTGGAAAAAACCACCTGTTGTATGGTGAACCCCCAAACCTTTTATTCTATGTGCTCCAAAAGCTGATAAAATCTTTTTCATGTTATTTAAAAGCTTTTACCAATGTTTCATGAAAATCGATCGGCAATTGTAGAGTACAGTAGGGATAAACACCTGAAAAAAAAACTTTTTAACCGGAAGTGATAAACCGGAAGTTGGTATGCAGAAATATTGGAAACAGTACTAAAACCTTATATACCAAGTTTCAATAAGATCATAGTCCGGGATCAGACGTTATTCAAGATTTAAACTTGGTGTTCGGGTGACCCCCGCCATTTTGTTCAAATTTGAAATGAATTCAGATCTACCATTTTCAAGTGAACCTGTATCATTTGCGAAAGTTTCATCAAGATCCTATGCAGAATATGCTCGCAACAAAATTTAAAAACAAAAAAGTGAGAACAGTTACATAGTGGACCAAAATTAGAAAATGTCTGTCTTGACCATCCCGAAAACTTTTGTTCGGCCATTTTCCTCAATTCAACCATTTTTTCCTTCGCCAAGCTCCCGAAAAATGGCGATTGCCCGGGTTGTTGTAAACTTGCCAACTTAATTTTTTTAACTATGGGGTGGAAATTTGTTTTAAAACATGAGGGTAATCTTGTCCAACAAGCTGTCTGCTATAATCAAGTCAGACAACGCAAACATGCGAAAATATCAACTCTCGGAATCGACAATAGCAGACACATTTTTGTCGGATAAGGATACCCTCATGTTCTAAAACAAATTTCCACCTCCTTAGTAAAAAAAAATTGTGATAGCAAATTTACAAGATCCCGGGCAACAGGCATTTTTCGGAAACCGACAGAACAAAAGATTTCGGACTCGTCAAGGACAGGCCCCTGACGAAGGATAAAATATGTGGTAATCTTCAAATGAAATCGAAGTGAGCCCAGGGACTGTAATTCTTAAGGGGAGTACTAATATAAAGAAATGAATAAACTCCATTTCTCTTCTCTATACTCAGACCTCTGACGGTTTTCAACAGAAATTACAAAGCCAACTTTTTGTTAAATATGAATTTGTCGTTTTCTGACATAAAACAAATGACTAATCTTTAACTTTAACTTTAACCGCATGTAGGGATAAATTTTTCTATTTGTAATTTTTTTTATTTTTGATCTACGGGTGTGACAACCCCGTATAATTTGCTGTTTATTTTATTTTTATTTTTTCTATCCTATCAATATATGGAGGGGCTGAAATCTCAAGCACTGAGATAGCAAGACTTCGGTTTTGGTTAAAGATTTTGAAATAGTTTTCGGCATAAAATTTTTATGAGGTCATTGTTTTTAGTTTTGGGTAGCGATGTATATCAAACATAAGTTTTTGTTAAAGTATATGTATTTTGTATCTCTGTTTAGATATGTATTACAAAACTAACACGAAACATCAATACGTTTCCGGAAAATCATAACAGATCATAAATTAACATAATTTAGTGAAAAGATGATACAATCAGCAAACTACTCAAAAACCTTTCCATTTAGCGTTTCGAGAAAATATTTCAAAATCACAAATTCATATTACTTTCAAAATTCGAAAAATATTGCAAAAATTAAATAAAATCAAACTTTTTTCAAAATTCTAAAAATATTCCAAAAATTATTACAAAATCAAAGATTTAACTTTTTTCAAAAATTCTAAAAATATTGCAAAAATTATAACAAAATGAAAAATTTAAACTTTTTTCATAATACCAAAAACATTCTAAAAATTATAATAAAATCAAATATTTAAACTTTTTCTAAATTTCCATGTCACATTTACGTCATACAAACAGCTAAATTTTTTTTTTCCAAAAAATTGGCTTTAAAAATAAATGAAATCATTTTTTGACACACTTGACATTATTTTTTTGACAAACTTATAATGCTATAATTCTATAATAATAATAAAATTTCATATCGTACAAATAATTAATTTTTTCTATATTATAGAAATTCTATTTTCATCACGCTTAATTTCTTGTGAAAATGGGTTCTTTTTCAACTACAGTGTAAAAAAAATAACAAATTGTAGTTGCTATGGTTTTTCATATAATTTTACAAAGTTTTTTAAACAAAGCAACCATGAAAAAATAGAATATGAATTTTTAATGAGAGGTTGTCAAAAACTTATTTTTAACTACTAACTTGAGAAATCGTCATTATTTATTCGATTGACCCAATGAGAAGTATTTTTTCTCAATCTAGGTCAATAATAATAACAAAAAATTACCTAGGTTAATAATGACAAATTTTCTATTATTTTTAATTGAAATGAACAAAAAAACACAAACAAATAAAAATTGCATTCCCTTGTTTCGTTACATTTGTATGAAACTAAACCTCCAGGCTACTTGATATTTTAAGATATTTAAAAAATGAAATGGAAAATGACTAATATCAAAATCTAATCAAAGCAAATATGATAATTAGTGTTATAGTCCAGGATCCATGGTACATTTTTGCACTTGATTACTATCAAGCTAATTTTCCTTGAGTAGCTTCATTTTGATGAGACGCCCAACAATTTCCTGTACGAAACTCTCGATTGTGGTAGCTAACAGGGGTAGCAAGTATACAATATGTCGATGTGATGATTCTCAAATATTTATTACTAACTGGATTTTTTTTATTAAATCTCAAGATAATTATCTAAATTATTCGAAAAAATATTTGTCCTACAAAATCTATGGTTTGATCAAAGAGTCCCCTCCTTCCAACATGTATCGATAACAAGGTCATCATAAATGATTACTAAGCAGCTGATTTTTTTTTTACTTAGTTAATATTTATATCATTCAACAGTCATATTGTCCTACAAATTGCCTGGTACGTTATTCCGGTCCTACGCTCAGAAATTGTTAATTCCACAAGACCATTTTTCTCATTACTAACTGTAGGACATAAATATTACATAATAGGTTAGTGTGTTCTCTGCCCAAATGAAACAATGTCCTACAAGAAAACAGGTATGTATCACTAGTCCGACAAGAATTGTCATTTTTTTCGTTTTCCTATTTGTAACATAAGATACAGTGGAAAAATCTTTTTTAAAATTTAAATAACTTTATTTTTTAGTAAACTAGGTACAAAAATTTGTGTATGTATTTATATTTAAAAAAAAAATTAATCTTCATCAGATTCATCTGATAAATCTTCATAATCTAACAAATATTCTGACAGATCTTCTCTTTTCTCTCTCGAAAAGTAGGGTTTTCACAACGCAAATTACACAAAAAACACTCCATAATTATTTTGCAGCACAAAAAACATTACTTGAAATTATTTCTCGAGAGACAAAACACGTTGTCAACTGAGAAAATGTTTGCACGCTTATGGTCGACACCAACGTGGGATACCTAATGCGCAGTAAGTAATGCTCTGCGCATGCGTGCCGGTGTGACTCAGCTGTAGTAGCAAAATACAGAAACCCAAGCGGCACAAATTTTTCTTTGTTAGTTTTTTGTGGAATTAAAGTTGATGATTATTAATTTTTTAACTTTTTGTTGAGTGAAATCTACCAAAAAGTCAACGTTTTTTGTGGAACGCTTGAGAAATAAATTGATTTTTAATTTCATGAATTTCAAATATATATTCAAATATATATATTGGAGCACCGCGATAACGTAACACTTATTTTTTTTTTTTATTTTAACTTTATTGGTTAAGGCGTGAGCCCACATCACCCCACGTAATTTGTAGGACAATATAACTTAAATTATATAAATATCAACTAAGCAAAAAAAATCAGCTGGTTAGTAATCATTTTTAATGACTTTATTATCGATTGATACATATTGGAAGGAGGGGACTCTTTGATCAAACCATAGATTTTGTAGGACAAATATTTTTTCGAATAATTTAGATAATTATCTTGAGATCTAACAACAAAAAAATCCAGTTAGTAATAAATATTTGAGAATCATCAAGTCGACATATTGTATCCTTACTACCTCTGTTGGCTACCACAATCGAGAATTTTCGCACAGGAAATTGTTGGGCGTCTCACCGAAACGAAGCTCTTCACGAAGATTCAGCTTGATAGTAATTATTTTTACATCAAGGATCTTTACCACTACTTTTGAGAGTAGGACCGGTATAGCGTACCAAGCAATTTGTAGGACAATATGACTGTTGAATGATATAAATATTAACTAAGTAAAAACAAAATCAGCTGGTTAGTAATCATTTATGATGACCTTGTTATCGATACATGTTGGAAGGAGGGGACTCTTTGATCAAACCATAGATTTTGTAGGACAAATATTTTTTCGAATGATTTAGATAATTATCTTGAGATTTAATAAAAAAAAATCCAGTTAGTAATAAACATTTGAGAATCATCAAATTGACATATTGTGTCCTTGCTACCTCTGTTAGCTACCACAATCGAGAGTTTCGTACAGGAAATTGTTGGGCGTCTCATCAAAATGAAGCTACTCAAGGAAAATTAGCTTGATAGTAATCAAGTGCAAAAATGTACCATGGATCCTAGACTAATAATTTAAATTAAATATCGATAATATATATACTATCATAGAAAAAATTGCATTTCCTACGCGAGATAAAAACGTTTTTCGTTCGTAAAAATGTATCAATCGACGCTAGCGCGTCTCGTGAACAAATGTTTACTTGCGAAAAAACAATGTTTTCATCTCTTGTAGGAAAATAGACTATTATTTTTTCCAAAAAATTGGGTAAAAAAATAAATAAACCGAAGTAAAATCTTTCTTTTGACAACATTTTTTTGACAAACTTCCAATGCAATAATCTAGTTTTTGGTCTCACATACCAATCCCGACAATCAAGATTTCTTCAAATTCAATGATTCTATGATTGATTACAATGATTCAAAATATGCAAATTTCCTTGTTTTGACACACTTGACGATTTTTTTGACACACTTCCGGTACAGTTATCGAACACGTTGTCCTTTCGGCTCTTCCCATTGAGTATACCTATTTATAGAAAAAAAAATGTTTGAAATCCCTCTAGCGGTTTTCGAGATTTCGTCGATTGTGACGGCCAGACGGTCGGCCAACAGACAGACATACATTTAAGACAGATAAGACATACATTGTTTTTTTGCTTTTTTAGAGTCAGTAGGTCCTAAGACGTCGAGAAATGCCAAAAAAGTGGGGTAAGAATTTCATTTTTGGCTCATGAACGCATTACTTAGGTTTTTTTTAAAACCGAAGTAATATTGGTCTATGTCATATTTTATATGTGATTGGATTCATTGTTTAGTTATCCCTTCCATAAAAAAATATTAAAAAAACAAATTTGCGTCCATCAACACCTTAGAACGCATGTTGTTGTGGGACCTTGGTCTTAAACGGTTATTATGTGTTGTTCTGACACATATTGCAATTCCTACTACACAACACATTTTATAAAAAAAATAGGTCATTGTAGATTTATCCTACATAACTTCCTGCGTTACTCAAATTCACCAAAACTATTTTGATCTTACATAACTTTATTTAACCACAAACCCTGTATTGTTTTATTGCGCATCACACGAACCTCGCAGTCAATAAATAAACATCAAATATTTATGCTGTTTTCTTATATTCAATTATACGAATTTTTATGACGCCAGTTATACAATGCTAGGTTTAATTGAATAAAAAGTCATTTGTTCTTTTAAAATATAAACAAACAAGTAATGGAAACAAAGGAAGTTATTTAAATTTACCATTAAAATTATTATCAAATCCAAACCATTTGAGTAAACATTTCCGAATTTTGCATAATAGCCTGAACCATTTTCAAAATCATATAAAAACCCAACTTATTTTGGAATAAAATATTATTAAGTTGAGAGTGATTAAACGATTAACTACAATATAAAAAATGAAATTCTTAATTATATTCGCTACTTTGGTAAGTGATACAAAACATTAATCTTTTGAATGACTTTAATAGTTCTTTGTTATTCTAGGTTGCAGTAGCATCTGCAAATCCTCTTAGTGCATCAGTTAGTGCAGGGTTAAATACGCCACTTGGTGGTGCTAGTTTATCTGCAGGTGTTGGAACTGGTGGTTCAGCAAGTGGCTCGGGATCTACAAAAGCTCCATCTTCCCAAGGTGGAACATCCTCACCAACTCCAGAAAGCAATCCACAAACTTCTACTGACCCAAAAACTCCATCTGAAAATCCAACAGCGGGAGGAAGTGGTGGTTCAGGAAGTGGCTCAGGATCTACACAAACTTCTCCCCAAGGTGGAACATCCTCACCAACTCCAGGAAGCAATCCACAAACTCCTACTGACCCAAAAAATCCATCTGAAAATCCAACAGCGGGAGGAAGTGGTGGTTCAGGAAGTGGCTCAGGATCTACACAAACTTCTCCCCAAGGTGGAACATCCTCACCAACTCCAGGAAGCAATCCACAAACTTCTACTGACCCAAAAAATCCATCTGAAAATCCAACAGCGGGAGGAAGTGGTGGTTCAGGAAGTGGCTCGGGATCTCCACAAGCTTCTCTTAGCAATTTATTTAGCACCCTTTTAGGTATACCATTTTCATTTTTTGAAAATTTTGGCGCAAGAGCTGGCGCACGTGTTTCCATTGGTTAAATTCTTGATTTTAAACATATATGTACATGAATTAAAAAAATAAATATAACTTTGAGCATTTAGAAGATTTGTTTTAATGCGCGAAAATTTAAGAATGAACTTTATTTTGGCATACCGCATGTCAGTGGCCATAACACTGATTGTAGAATTTTATCAACATTCGAGAGGAAGATCGCACGAACAATTTGCAGAAAACCAGTATAGAATCCGGATGAATCATGAAATCAGACAGCTCCTTATAAAAAGCCTTTTAAATTTAATAGGTATGTTATCCAACACAGTGTCATAAGATTTTACCAAGAAGATGGCTTTACAAACTTCGACATACGAAACGTTTCTTACTGGAAGACTATGCTCTACTACATTCTAATCTAATTAACGCGACTTTATATCGATTCGCTTATAGATTGGTCAAATCTCTCTCAAAAGAAACAATAGTCGGGTTTGATTTGCACTGAAGCAACTGAAACAACTGCACAATTTTATGCAATTGTTGTAGTTTTTTCAGTTGCTTCAGTCAAATCGAACGCACCTAATATACACTTGTTGATTTACAGAAATTTCAAAATTACAAAGCGCAGAACATCGAGTACTGATCAACTATCCACTTTAATGGTTAAAACCTTAAATACGCAAGAAAAAACCAAGTTTCATAAAATAAAGTTTAAATTTTATGCTTGCTATAAGATGAAATGAATGAGATAAAAAATTTATCCTTTTAATTTATTGGTCTAATGTCTAATGGATATGTTAGATATTGGTTGAAGTGATTTTTATTGTAGTTAAAACTGGGTCAATTACAAAGTACGAGTTGGTGAAGCACGGCCTACCGTGAATATACGTCTATTCATATCTGACAACATCTCCCTAAAATACATATTTTTAATAAACAGTTCATACAAACATGTGAATTTTTTATAGATCTTTCATCAAACTTGTGTTAGGATATTTGTATTTTTTCACTTGATCAATATTTAAATTCAGTTTTTTATCAATTCATCATCAATTTACTACAAATATTTAACATAATATCATTGTAATATTTTGTAACGCAGGAATAAATAATCTGATCAACAAATGATTATTATAATAGTATATTATTTAACTAGGAGCTAAAGTGCTACTTTTTGTGTTGAGTCTATAGCTTGACAAAATTGCTTTTGATTGTTTTTTACATACCGAACAGATTTGGACAAAATCTGACCGACATATTTTTGATTTGGCTGAAATTTATTTAACCGGTTTTATATCGAAGAAAAGACATACGTGTTCGAGTATTTTTTTTTTTTTTTTTGGAAAATATAGCGGGTCTAAATTTCGAGAATTTTGTGATTTTTGGCATGACTATTTATTTTCAAAATTTCATAACTTCGGTTTTATTAACGATAGAAACTTCTGTTTTGTTTTATTTTAAAGTTAAAAATTGCTAGTTTAAAAAAATATTGCGACGATGTTGCATAAGCTGACTTCACAACTCTGGAAACATAGTATTCTGGATATATAATGAGCTAATATACATCAAATACTTTATTTAAAAGCTAACCAATGTTGAAGATTTCGCGTAGTTCTAATTATAAAAATATTAAAGAAAGCAGTAGTATCCCAACAAACATAAATTCTGTTGTACGAGAAAAGGTAAAAAAAAATTTAACCGGAAGTGACAAACCGGAAGTTGGGATGCAGAACTGTTGTGAACCGTACAAAATGTTTATGTACCAAGTTTCATCCAATTTGATAATCAGGTACAGATGTTATTACGCTTCCAAAAAAACCGGTGCTCGTCGGACCCACTACGACTTTATTCACTATCGCTAAAATCTTTTGCGCATCTTTTTCCAAAGGGTCATCAAAATGTGTTCCCCGCCATTTTTTCCAAATTTGAAATGAATCCAGATCTATCATTTTCAAGTAAACCTGTATCATTTGCCAAAGTTTCACCAAGATCATATGCAACAAGGTCACCCACCCACACACCCACCCAACCACCCACACACAAACGTACAAAAAAAAATTATCGGCTATTTAGATAGAGGATGGTCCAAAACAAAAGAAAAAACAAAATTTGAGGCATGTAAGATTTTTTTTCTTGATAGATTGTATTACTTCACACAATTTAAAATTGTGGTGACAAAAAACCAAAATCAATAAAACTCATTAACAAATTTCTATTATTATAAACAAATAAAATGTTCAAATCGATCTTTAGTCATTGCTCCACCAACGAAATGAGTTTTTAGCACGACCATCGTGTTGTACGTTTAATTTCTTATAAAATACGTATTTTTAATTAATGGCGAAATGATTTTTACTGTTAGAAATAAATTATTTTATCAAGCGCGGGACGACAAAAAATTCTATATATGGGTCATTCTTTTACATACCGAACAGATTAGGACAAAATGTGACCAAGAAATTTTTTATTTGGCTGAAAATTTTAATTTTCCACAACAGCATGGAGCTGTAATTGATCTTCTGGTGTAACTGCATGTCCAGGAAAGCACTAAGAAAAACGTATAGGCAAATGGTTGCTATGTTGCATAAAGTTATGTTTCCTTGAATATTAGAAACATGAATCTCACAAAATCAAACCATACCACCATTGTGTTGAAGTCATTATCAAATCGTTTGGACTGTTCGGATTGACTTACAAGTATTTGGTATTTACCTTCCACTTGCATATATTTGATGATCGGTAAAACCTATGTTAATCATGGGTCGAAAGGTTTTGGAATAAAATTTTACTCTTCCATGAGGTACAAATTCGATTAGATTAAAACTCGTTAAGCCAAATTTTAATTATGTATAACCAAATTTAAATATCGACTAAAAATATTGATAATAGTATTTCAAATCTACATTATCATGTTGCCTACTTTTGGGCTATACTGTTAACAAGCTTTTAGAAAATCATAAACAGCCTGATGAACTTCTAAATCACTTCCCACCAAATATTCTGTTAGATTATAATAAATATATGCTAGAATGTTAGCTATATAGTTGCAATCCGTCTAAAAATGATTGAGATATATCTTAATGGCACTTTTTAATAGACGGATTGAAATTGCTACAACTCGGAAAATATTCTACTTTTGCATAGGATAAAAATCTTTATTGAAATTGGTGTTATAGTTGCCTAGCAAAGCTTTAAGAATAAGTGTCGGGTGGAATACGTTGTTAATTTATTGGAATTTCATTCAACACAACAAATATTTCGGCAGTCTTTGTGGTCATAGAAGTTTCTAGCTTTCTCTCGGTCAGCGTGTCACCTTTAAACACAACGCGTGTTAGCTTTAATTGTTAATCAAATGATCATAAATGATCAAATAACCCAATGGATATTGATAATTAAATATGCATTGTGTCTCGTTCGGTTATTCTTCAGTGTCACAGAATTATTATACTTAGATTTCAATTTTAAAAAAATCTAATTCTCATGATTAAGTGATTTGTCGGACAACGCGCGAACACCGTTTTTATTATTTATAGAGATCTAGCTTTGAAGCACTGTCATTGAAGCTTTTTTTCGACCAGGAACAATATGTCGAGTTTATTTTCTAACAAGATATTGGGTAAACTATATTTAAGTTTGAACTGAGATCTCGTATTTTAATTAAAGAAAAACGAAGCTATTGATATTCAGCCAACATTAATAATCAAACATGGGTTCACATAACGTAAAACCAAAGGAGACTCAATTTTTTTAACATAAAAAACTAAAAGATTGTGATGGGTAGTTTAATATTAAAAATGTTAAAAATTAAAAACTAAAACCCGAATGCTGAAAAATCCCGATCTAAAAAGTATGAAACAAGAAAATATTCTTATCTAAAATTGTTATGTAAAAACTATTCAATAGCTGAGCTACTGTTGTACCCGCTGACCTACTGTTGTACCTACTGTAGAAGAGAAGCTAAGCCTCTAACAGTTCAAAATATTTTGAATAAATTTCCGATGCAAATGGTACAGCGTTTGGTGTAACAATTCTTGATAACCATCAATTCGGCATCATAATCCTATATCGTACCGAACTGGTACCAAATTCACCAATGCTAGATAAGTTTCACCCGGCACATCATAGATGGAGCGATAGTTTAGACTCAAAACTCATTCAATTAATAAAATTGTTAAAACAACAAATTCAACCATTCGTTTGTCACACAAGCAAATTGATATATCGTTGGTAAACTTAATCTGCGATCTGTAGCGGTTTTAAATCAATGTAACTTAAGAGACTCTCTATTTTGAAATTTAAAGAACTGAGCAATTTAAATGCTAAATAAATAGTGAGCAGTCTATATGTTTGTAGTTTAAGGTTTAATTTTTAAACGAGGTTTGATCACGTTATCAACAAGGATCAAGATAACTACGTCTGTTATTATGACTGATCCTCAACTTTATGATTTTCTAGCTGACCAAAAGAAGGTTTATATCTACCTACCCCCAAAGAGGGATCAGTGTTGTTGATTTTTTTCTGTTTTTGATCTAAAGGAGTGGCAACCCCCCGACGGTATTTGGTACAGATAGGGTTGGTTTGGTTGAAGTGGAACCAGAGGGCACATTAGAAGAAGTTGGTGGATTATTGGTGGAGGGGTTTGAGGGTGTTTCATATATGAGAGAGCTGAAGTTGGTGAATTGTGGGCTGTGGATTTGCAGGTGGATTAACTGCAGGAGGTGGATTGTTGGATGCAGGGTTTGCATGTGGATAAGTTGGTGTAGGTCAATTGTTCGTTGGAAAGTTTGTAGGTGGATTAGTTTGGTTAGTTGAAGTTGGTAAATTGTTGGCTGAAGGGTTTTAGGGTGTTCCACTTGTGGCTGGTGAAGTTAGTGTAGATCCCAAACTAACATCAACAAGTGACTCGGTAACTTACCTTCCTCAAGACTCTCAAACCCTTAAACCAACAATCCACATACTTTAACTAGCCTAACTAATCTAGCACCAAACCAGTCAGCTAACAATCCACCAAAACTTCTTAACTTAATACAGAATAAATACGCAATGAAAGAATAAATTCGGTCAACTACA
Organism: Diogma glabrata; assembly: GCA_963693315.1. Lineage (NCBI taxonomy): Eukaryota > Metazoa > Arthropoda > Insecta > Diptera > Cylindrotomidae > Diogma > Diogma glabrata. The sequence goes on along the minus strand of OY856186.1, from coordinate 5,220,019 downwards.
ACCTCTTTTGGACCAACCGAATTTCCCTTGTTACATCTAATCTAATTGGATTAAATTTGAAGAAACACGTGTTCTAGACTGGCGAGAACTTGATCATTTTTGATTTGTATGAAACTTGGCATATAAGTAGTATAACCAAAATAAAAAGTATTTTTTTAAAGTGCATAGTTTGAGCATAGGAGGCACCCCAACATGCATGAAAATTTTGTCAATCCGAACTACATAGTTAACTTAGTTAATCTTTGAAAAAAATTTAATTAAACCTTTTTTAATTAGTTTTAAAATTAAAAACTGTTTTAAAGATGGCGCTAGGGTCAAAGATCCTTATTCTAAAATATGTCAAATTTGTTATATTTAATTTGAATAGTAGTTTAATGAGATAAAAGTTTAAAATTTGAGCGAGGCATGAGCGAAAACTATAAATCTTTATTGTTTTAACTGAGAACTCAAATTTCTGATTTAAAAAAAAAACCCTGATGAAAAAAACCAATTCCATACAATCAACCGAATTCAACTAAAAGAAATAAGAGAATTCAACTTAAAATTTGATTTTTGAACAAAACGTATCAAAGCCATTGTGATTATAATTTAAAAATAATTTTAATACAATCAGAACAATTTGAACACTTGGATCATACCAATTGCATAATGATAATTTTTTATAGGAAAATTTTCATTAGACAATAGGTTAAGTTCATTAGTCTATAGGTTAGAAAACAATACAATAAAACATACTATTATTATGGGAGAAACATACAAATACAGTTAATATTAATAATTGAAAGAGAATAAAGATTTTTAGTCCGACTAAAATTCTAATTTTTCATCATTTTTTCGAACAATTTTTATTAATAAAAAATTTTAGGCACTGAAGTTCGAAAATATGATGAAAAATTAGAATTTTAGTCGGACTAAAAATCTTTAAAATTAAATATCTCAAGAAAATGAAAAAATGCACGTTAGTAAATTTGATGATATACATATTGATCAAAACGTCATTGCACGTCATTACTGCAGAAGTTGGAAGCACATTTATTAAATGCGTGTATAAAGCAACTAAGGTAATGCATCCTATTTTTGTTGCATCGGATAATTTGAAATCATTTTTGACCTTCCCGAAGCACGAAATAGGCTACATAATAGCAGCATCTTATTTAAAATTTCGTTAGCTTCAAAACTAGTTTCAAAATTTCGAGCCTTCAGCGTATGCAATTAGTCCCTGGGCCGGCACCGATTTCATGTGATTGTCTGACTGTCCTTGCTTGACGAGTCTAAAATCTTTTGTTCTGCCATTTTCCTCAAATCGGCCGCTTTTTCGTTCGGCAAGTTCCGAAAAATGCCGATTGCCTGCGATCGTGTAAATTTTCTACGACATTTTTTTTCCAATTTTTTTTTTAATTCAAAAAATCAGAAACTGTTGCATATGCAGAAGCATTTAGTCTCTGGGCCGGCACCGGTTTCATGTGATGAATACCACATATTTTATACTTCGTGAGGCGCCTCGGTCCGTAACGAGTCCGAAAACTTCTGTTCTGCCATTTTTCTCGATTCGGCCGCTTTTTCGTTCGGCAAGCTCCGGAAAATGCAAATTGCCCGAGATCTTGTAAATTTTTTTTTCAACTGTGGGGTTGGAAATTTGTTGGCACCACACGAAGTATAAAATATGTGCTAATCATCACCTGGGCGCCGGCCCAGGGACTAAATGCTTCTGCATATGCAAATTGATTTTGTAATTTATAAACCATATTGACCAGACCTGTTGAAAGATATTTGAGATAAATCTTTATTTTGAAGGTTTCAATGCCCACTGACCTTTATTGGTATCTTTCTCAGTTCATCTCTCTTCGTTAAACTATTTGTGCAACAAAAATTATCAACAAAAGTTATCCAGAGCCCATGATTTGTATGCAATTGGTCAAGTCCATTAAAGATTAAAGACTGTTTGGTTTATTAACTCTTTGTTTATTTAGAATCCGTTTATAAACTATTATATATGCCTTGAGGCCTACATGCATACTAACCTACATTTCCTCGTATCGTTTTAATGAATTTTTGTTCATTTTATCATAAAATTTTGCCTTCTCGAACACATTGTGAAGAGGTAGCAAAAAATTGATTCAAAATGTTTCTCGCATAAAACAACAACTTTCGATTGCAGTGTTGACAAACTATAAACGTAAGGACTGGCTTTTATAACCAACTTGGTTATATTTAGTTATACATACACTTGGTTATGTATTGGTAAGTATATGTAAAACATTTACTATGTTGTTTTCGTTTTCAAAAAATTAAAACTAAGATTTATGCAGATAAATGTATTTTTATGTAATATATTATATTGGTTACAATATTTTCAAAACCTCAAAAATTATTTAAATTGGTCGTTTTAAATTTAATCAACCAACAACCATAGAAGCCACTGATAGTGAGTCTCTATTCTTATCGACAAAGTTTTGGAAAGCTTGACCAGGATGTTTGAGATTAACACCCTCGAAGAAACCGCAAAGGGCATCGTTTATTGATGGAGCTGCGGCTCTCATTGTTGCGACCGTTAGATCAGGGATGTCAAACTCGCGGCCCGTGAGCCACTTGAGTGTTTTAATTAAAAAATTCAAAAATGCAAAAAAAAATGAATTTATCAAAACTGATCTCATAATACAAAATTTACTTATAATTGCTATTAAAAAATATGATCTTCCAATGAATAACCTGATGTTTTTGGCTACTTCCCCTTTTGGCAACAACCCCTTTTATGAAAGCAGCTATACTTGGTATCGTCGGCCGACCAAAATATGTTAAAACCCAACATTATAGATCTTTTCAAAACTTGCTGGTCTTATGTTCAAGCCACCTTGCTGGCGGCCTTATGATCCATAAAGTAAATCAAATTGATTAAAGCATCGAGCATTAATGACATTGCTAAAATATGTGAAGTGTGATTACGAAGATGAAGTGCGTTGCCCTTCAAATCGTAATTTTTTTTCTAAATTAAAGATTGTAGTCCCTGGGCCTTCGCCGATTTCATTTAATGATTACCACATATTTTATAGTTCGTGAGGCGCCTGTCCTTGACAAGTCTGAAAACTTTTGTATCTACCATTTTCCTCAATATTTGGCTTTCTTAGTTAATTGCTGTTTCTTAGTTGATTATTGACAATCACAGACAACTCAATATTATTGTTCAGTGTAAAAACATGCTTATAACCTCGTTGTATGACCAAATAAATTCATTCCAAAAAAAGATACCCTTATGGAAAATACAATTGAAGAGAAAATTTATGCAATTTTTCTAGTTCTAAGACTCTTTTGCTTAAAGATCCAGAGTTAAAATTTGAAAAATATGAAAAACAACTGATGTTGGCAGACTATTTTGAATTGAGGTTTTCAGATTTCCAAAGTAGTGAGTCTCATTTCAATATTTTTTGCTCTTCGATGTTTGTTGTCATTGAAAATATTGACGAAAATTTGCAAATGGGCCCGAGTAGAAATTAGTTAAGGAAAGCCTGAATACAATCAGGGTGTGATCAGGGCCAGAAATGGTAGGGCCTATTAGGGCAATCTGATGTAGCCTGAATTAGAAAACTCTTAGTTTTACGATTATTTATCTGCAGACCGTCCAAGAACTCGACATTTTGTTTTACCAATATTATACATGTTTGGTAGCACGTATATATGTGAACATATTTTTTCACAAATGAAGATGAATAAAACTGCAAAGCGAGCCAGATTAACTACAGAATATTTAGCATCGATATTAAAAAATCTGAATTAATAAACATATTTTTAAGAAACAATAAATTTAAAGTTTTAAATAAAACCAAGAACATGTGTAAGGCTTACACAGGCTTTGGAAAATAATTTTCGAAAAATTTGGCTCGTATACCGAAATGAGTTTGCATGCCTGCTTTAAATGAAAAACAATTATATTATAATACTTTTGATTATTATATTTGACAATTGCAAACTATGCACCAACTAATAAAAATACAATAAATCTCATTTTGAGTGATATTACTGATTGCTAAGCAAAACTACAAAATTAAAGCGAAAACTTGTTTTATACCAAAATTTTTTTAGTTGGTCAAACATATCTGATACAAATATTCTAATACTAATAATATTTACACAGATTTATGGCATGAAAATATTTCGAAGGACGGATTAATAGAAATAAATACAAAAATCCGATAAAAATATTCGTACAGTAAAAGGGCCCATTCTTTTATCAAATTTTTAACAATTTCTTGGCAACTCTTTCAAATTTGTCTCGTCACTTAACTGGCAACTAGTCTAACTCAGATCAGTTATTGTTGCTAAAATTTAATTTATACTACAAGTGAACTTTTTTAGTTTTCGAGTTTAAATAAACTTGAACCCGATATTATTAAATGTTTCTATCTTAGAGAACATAATTACAAAAAAAGGATTAATTTATGTTATGATAAATTTCAATCAGAAGCTTAACAATACAAACCAAGTCAACGATTTTTGTAAATCAACTGTACCACTTTGTCTATTTGATATAAATTTGTTGTTTGTTGTCAATAAATATACAATATTTGCTCAAATAACTACGTGTAATGTTTTACAGAAACACATATCTATGGAAATAAAATCATTACCTAATATTTATACCAAATAGTTTATTTATTTTTAAATGAAGTTTCAGGTGTTCAACCAACAAATCAAATGTTTAAACATTACGTGTTTATTAAAAATCGTTGCTTGGATTTGAAAATTAAATTATAATTACTAAATTTAGACATATTTAAAACTCATTCAAAAATACGAAAGTATCAACTCTAGAAAATTAATCAGAGGCTTCAGAACGCATGTTGTTGTAAGACTTAGGTCTTACCCGGGGAGGAGCTGCCAATATTAAATAAACAAACCAATCTTGGGCCAGTATTGACGAGCCAAGCCTTAGCTTGTTAACTTCGGTTTCAGTCTGGGACAGTTGTAAATGCATAAACTGAACCATGATTTAGTTTATTATTACGCGTTATTAACCAGTCTAATGCATTGTAAATATGTGCAAGTCAAATTATGTTTAAATTTATTTTTATATATGTTATTCTTTCCACAACCTCTTTCCACACATTTAAAGGAGGTCTGGAAAAAAAATTGGATGGCTAAACCTGGCCCAGATCTTATTTGCCAAACTTGGCACAAGCCTGGTTTGCCGGACTTGGCCCCAGAACACCAGTCTAAACTTGGTCCAAATCGTTTGAAAAATTTAAGCCTGACCCAAACCCCAAAAACTGTGGCGCGGGCTTGACTCAGGCGTAGTCCCTTAGCTTTTCTTACCCGGGTTAAAGGTGTTTATGTGTTGTTGTGACATATTCCTGCTACACAACACATTTCTTTAAAAATTTAAAAAATATACAAAAGTTTCATCACCATTTCTTGTGTTTGCATCACCCACTTTCAGACGCGACACAAAATTCTGCTTAAGTGGGTAGTCACAAACAACAGAAACAGAATTAGAATTTCATACAAATTTAACAGCAAAAAATTCTGTTGCTGTCATATTTGTATGGAATTCTGGATCTTGTTTCTGTTTTATGTGACTTTCTGCCTTTAGCGGTTCTTACAATATTTTTGGTAAAATATTGTAAGCTCAAATTTATGTTGAAAATACATGTTGACGATTGATGTTTCCTAATTTAACAATAGAACAACTTAGAAAAAAAATTTAGTATACAACATTTGTTTAATTTGATTTTTAATAACCGTTAGGTTAACCACTAAATTGTTTTTCGATTATATTCCATAGAGGAATGAAGTCTGTATAGTTACAATTCAATGTTCTGACCCAATTCTACTTGAGTACTTATTATTGATTGATTTTTTTTTTAACATATTCACTAGATCTGTTGAAAGATGTTTGTGATTTATTTTTGTTATTCATTCACCTTCCATCAGTCATTAACGAATAACCACAGCTAGTGGGTTAAAGGTTGGTAGAGATTAAATTAAATGAAGAAATCAATTTCCAAAATACAGATCCTGAGTAAGTAAGGGGCTTAACATCGACTCTATATTTTTCCTGACACCTAAGAAAAAGATTTTTGTATTAAAATGGCCTATGATTTTGACTGGAGTCAATCAGGAGTTTTCAACAGTACTTGTGCGAAAGATCCACTAACAGAGCTAGGAGAAGAACCACAATCTAGAAAACCTTTTTGCTTAATATTAGAGATAACAACCTCCCCGTGGGGTGTAGGATCATTTTTGATCTAAAATATAGATGACAAAAAAGATGATTTGAATAAATGTTGAGCTTCCAGAATTTCCGTAGTTTGATTGCAGGTCGTGTTCGGTGTAAAGTTTCTATTAGTTCATTGATTACTAAGCGTGCTCTTGCAGAAAGATAATCTTAAAGTCGTTGATAATGTGTTTTATAATCAGCAGAACTTATCGTTAAAGAGTTCAACTTGAATCGCGTTTTAATATCTGAATTGGTGTATCAAAATTCATTAGATTATTCAGACCACACTCCTTTGAATCAATTGCTTTGGTACCCGTATCTTTGTCCCTAAAGTCTAGTGACGAACTCGGTAATAATACCGAGTAACACTGGGTTAGGTTAAAGGTATGTTTCTGAGAGCGGGAGACTTCATTGACCACACTCCCTTTCAGGTTTAAACGACATTTGTCGAATTTAAAAAATAAAACAGTCGGAGGATATTGATTAGGATATTGGCGAAAACCTGGTAAATAACTTTGTCTTTCTCACTTCGTTTCATGGTTCCTACCAAAACCCCCAATATTCATGGCTTGACTGATTCACGCCATATAAAATAAAACAATGAACATTGCCATATGCAAAAAAATGGATAACACTAATATAAATCTAATTTGGTTAAAATTATTTTATATGGCGTTTTAGATTTCCAGATGGCGCTAAATATTTTTAAATTTTTTTATATTCAGTTTAATTTAATTTTAAAATGGTACTACAAGTTCACGTTTTTTTCTGTGCTTAAAAAACAAGCAGGTTTAAAATATCGGAGGTTTTGTTTCTACAGTAAAAATCAGTCAATCGTTACATTGATTTGGCACACTTTTTTTTTGATTTACTTCAAATTTTTCACTGTGAAAGAGAATAAAAAAAACATTCGGAAGAAAATTTTATGTAGTCGCGAGTGGTTTTTCCTTTCAACATATATTTAATGACAGTGTAATGTATCTGGAGCTACTAGATGAATTTTAAACATTTGTGTTGCGTTTTAAAGATTAAAGTGAGTCATTTTGTGTGAAAAAAATTAAAATAATAATTATAAAAAATTATTATTATTTATTGTTTACTATAAAAAATTAAAAAATAAATAAATAATAAGGGTTGGTTGGATATTGTTTTTTTATATTTTCCACCCATAATTTTAAAACTTCATTAATTTCTTGCAATCAAACAAAAAATTGGATTTTGGTGATATTTTTTGGATATTATAGAAATTTTTTAATAAATTTCTATAATTTTCAGTTGTAATTTCCCAAGGGCGGTGTGATAATTCGAAATTATTTTTTGCCAAAAATTTCGAAAGCAAGCTTGAGGAATTTTTCAAAACATTATGAGAATTTATCAACGAACGAGGGGAATTCGTTTAGAAAATTTTTTGCCATTTTTCATTTATTTATATTTATATATTTTTTATGAATTATACTGCGATATCAGTTAATTATTTCAAAATTTATTTGAAAATTTTTTGCCTTAGTTTTATTTTAATTTAACCCAATGAAATTCTCTAAAATGTAATGACATGATTCAATTTCACCAATAACTAACATTTGAATTATACTAATAACAAATATTTATACGTCTGGCCTACTGGGATATTAAAAATTATCAGTCTAATTTTGAAATAATTAACTGATATCACTATCACTGGCCTACTACCAACGTATAATTCATAAAAAATATATAAAGAAATGAAAAATGGCAAAAAAAATTCTAAACGAATTCCCTCCGTTCGTTGATAAATTCTCATAATTTTTTGGAAAATTCCTCAAGCAAGTGGTATTGATAATAGCCCTCGGCCTACAGCCTCGTTCTTTTATCAATATACTTGCTTTCGAAATTGTTAACAAAAAATTATTTCGAATTATCACCGCCCTTTGGAAATTACAACTGATAATTAACTGATATCGCAGTAGGTTTAGCCTATTATCTAGCCAGTAGGTATAACTATTTGTTATTAGTATAACTCAAATGTTATTGGTGAAATTGAATGATGTAATAACATTTTAGAGAATTTCATTGGGTCAATCACCAAAATCCAATATTTTTTGGGTTTAGTAAAAAATTAATGAAGTTTTAAAATTATGGTAGAAAAAATGTAGAAAAATAATAAAATTATAAAATCATAAGGAAAAAACTAGAAATCAACGGGGATACCAACCCTCCCCACAACTCCTATTAATTTTTATTTATTAAATTTTTATAATAAATGATCAAAAATTGCAACTGTAATTATTTTTACTAAAAAGGATTTACTTTTATACCATTTAAACAAAAACAATTTCGTTTGAATCTTACTAGTAGTTCTTGAGATACATCAAATTGAATATATTTGGAACTCGTGGATTTTAAAAACTAACCCTACCTATAAAGGGAGAAGCACATGCAACAACAATAAATTTCTTTTACAAAATGTTGTTAGGGTTTAGTACTTTGAAAAAGTAAAAACGGTATCCTATTGGTGAGACTTCGTTGTCCGTCCGAATTTCTACATAATCGATTTACTCACAAACTATAAGTGCTATCAACATGAAATTTTCTACAGTTATTAAATGTGTTTTCGTAAAATTTTATTTGTTTTTATCTATATTTTATGGACATAGATAAGGAGATAGTAAAACAAAAGTTTTTTTTAAGCAATCGAGTTTGGTTTAGAAAAATCGGTGTCATGTGAGAGATGATTTTTTTTGTAGTGCAAAACAGTTTTTTTTTGTAATTTTTGAAAGCATAGTTTTCGACTTATTTTCAAAAATGAAATTTTTTTTTGTCCCCCCTCCCTTAACTACGAACATTAATAAAGAAAAGAAAAGATTTAAAAAAATTCACGGGTGTGGGGATTTTGCTAAATTTGAACCAAAATTTTTTTTTGGTTGTTATAATTTTAAATGTTCATTGGAGGAAAAAAAAATTATTTTTGATTATGTCATGGTGATTTTTTTTTGATGTTTTTGTAACTGCAAAATAGTTTTTTTTTTTTGTAATTTTTGAGAGCATAGTTTTCGACTTATTTTCAAAAACGAAAATTTTTTTTTTGTTCCCCCTTATTTACGATTACATTATAAAGAAAAATTTTTAAAAAATTCACGGGTGTAGAAATTTTGCAAAATATATTTTTTTGTTTGTAATAATTTCAAATGTTCATTGGAGGGGAATTAAAGAAGAAATTTTGAAAATAAATTATTTTTGATCATGTCAAATGAAAGGTGATTTTTTTTGTAGTGCCAAACAGGTTTTTTTCTAATTTTCGAAAGCACAGCATTCGATTTATTTTCAAAAATGTAAAATTTGTTTGCTCCCACACCCCCCCCCCCTATCTACGAAAATTACAAAATTACAAAAGAAAAATTTTTTAAAAAATTCACGGGTATAGGGATTTTGCTAAATCGAAACCAAATTTTTTTTTGTTGTTATAATTTTAAATGTTCATTGGGGGTTTAGGTTTAGTCAGAAATTTTGAAAAAAATTATTTTTGATCATGGCATGTGGGGTGTCATATGAAGGGTGATTTTTTTTGTGGTGCAAAATAGGTTTTTTTGTAACTTTCGAAAGCACAGCTTTCGATTTATTTTCAAAAATGTAAAATATTTTTTGTCTTTCCCCCTTATCTACGGACAATACAAAAGAAAAAATTTAAAAAAATTCATGGGTGTAGGGATTTTGCTAAATCGAAACCAAAATTTTTTTTTGGTTGTTATAATTTCAAATGTTCATTGGAGGGGGTTTAAAGTAGAAATTTTGAAAAAAAATTATTTTTGACTGTGGTGGACCAGAAACTGGACTAATCCACCCCATGAAACAAACACCCAAACCAACTCACAATAATCCTATACAAAAACAATTATCCCAAATCGGTGACAATAATAAAAAGTCATGACATAATAACCCGCAGCTGTTACATCTTACATTAAATCTTTCAATTAATTCTTAGTCTATGATATCAAATTCAATTTCAATTAGTATTCTTAAAGTATCCTACAAAGTCCCTACAAAGTATTCTTAAAGTCAAATTACATAAAAAACCGTTTAAACTAAAAATCTTTCTCATAAAAAATAACAATGTATTTTTTATGTCCACATTTCAATTGACAAAATATTCCAAACAATTTTCCAACAGTGCAGCTGTTGCACAAATTTCTATAACCCTAAGTCCAACTGGTTACATTACAATCCAAAGTCCAAAATACAATCACATACACACCTATGGTATCTATGTGTATCACAATAACACATAGATACCATAGGTGTAAACACATAATCGAATTTTTGGTAGAAAGTTCGTGATTTGATCTATAAAACTTATCCAGTTTAAAGTTAATGTATTTGTAAAGAACAAGGCCAAGTTTCCATAATTTTTGTAAAGTCTAAAATCTTGTGAAGGCATATGTCAGTAGATAAGCCCATTATTTGTATGTATAAAGTGGTTTGTCTTCCATTAAGAGGTTTTTGGTTTATCAACCAACTCTTTGTTTATTTAGAGTTATAGATGTTTTAGCATATAAACCTCTATGCCTTGAAAACCTACTTGCATGCTATGCACAATTTTATCAGAAGTAGAATTATTCTCTAAATCATCAAATTTTACTTTTTCGAACGCATTGTGAAGAGGTAGCAACAAATAATTCAAACTGTATCACAAAAAACAACAAGAAACAACTTCCGATTGCAGTATAATATATGCTGTAAATGTAAACACTGGCTTTTTTAACCAACTGATCCTCGTTTTATCCTTATTGCAAAGTCCATATTACTTTTAGGAACTTTCTTCGTTTGCCAAATTCGCATTGTAAAACATTTACTAGAAACGTGCATCGGTTGAGGTTTTACGTTTTCAATAAAGTAAAACTAAGATTTATGAAGATAAATTTATTTTTCTCTAATATATTATATTGGTTACAATATATTCAGAACCTCAAAAATTATTTAAATTGGTCGTTTTAAATTTAATCAACCAACAACCATAGAAGCCACAGATATTGCTTCTCTATTATTATCGATAAAGCTTTGGATAGCTTGACCAGGGTGTTTGAGCTTGTGAAAAACATCTAACATACCCCAAACGGGATCGTTCGCCATTTGTGGAGCTGCGGCTCCAATTGTTGCAACCTTTAAATGAAAAATTTAATTATATTATAATGCTTTTGATTATTATATTTGAAACTCACCATTGCGAATACTGCACCAACTAATAAAAATACAATAAATCTCATTTTGAGTGATATTACTTTCGATTACTGAGCGAAACTACAAAATTTTCAGCGAAACTTATGGGTTTTATACAAAACTTTTTTAGTTGGTCAATAAATAACTGGCACAAATATTATATCATTGATAATATTTACACAGATTTATGACATGAAAATATTTTTCGAATGACGAACACAGCTTTTTTGGAAACAAAAAACAAGAAACAAAAATCTGATTAAAATATTGTTAGCAGCATTGCCACTTGGATACATTTGTATCCATTTGGATACATTATTTAAAAAATTTACTAAATGGATACTGGATACAAAAAATTCACAAAACTGCTAGAATGGATACAATTTATTCGCAAGGAAAACATTCTGTTTAAAATGCATTTTAACTGTTTGGTTTTCCAAAATTTTTAAAAATTTTTATAAAATTTGTTACATTGACATTGTTCGTCTGTTCTCTTTTAGTAAAAGATAAAGGAAAAGAAAACTGGCGAACAGTTACCAAATTTTACAGTTTTTAAAAAACAATCGCATTTTTTGTAAACAATTCTGAATTAACTGCACTTAAGGTTGCATTATATCGAGAGCGTTGCAAGGAATTAAAGGAATTTCAGGTATATTTTCTGCAGTTATTAAATGTGTTTTTCTACGCCTGCTGATAACAAAAAAATTTCAAATATTTGTTTTTATCTATATGTTATGGACATAGATAAGAAGATAGTAAAACAAAAGTTTTTTGTGTAATTTAGTAAAACCAAAGTTTTTTGTTAGGAATCGTGTTTGGTTTACAAAAATCGAAAAAGATCAAAATAGTATTTCAAAAAAAATTTCATTGATTTTTCGACTGCTTAGTTTTTTTTAGATATTGCCAAAAATGTGTGTTTGTTTTCCTGTCCCCCCCACCCCCCTTAACTACGAACATTAACCAAGAAAAAATTTGAAAAAATTCATGGTTATGGGCAATGTTGTAAAGATTGAATGAAAACTATAGCGGTCGGCTCATTATTTCAAATGTTATTTTGAGGGTTGAGGGTATAAATTTTGAAAACAAATTATTTTTGACCTTATCGAGTGGGGTGTCATATGAAAGGTGAATTTTTTCCTAGTCTAAAACAATTCTTTTTGTAGTTTTCGAAAGTACCGTGTTTGATTCATTTGATTAAAATTCTAAAATTGTGTTTTTGTGAAGGACTATTCACGTAAAATAATCGGAGAAACGAATAAATTTTAGAATAGAAATATAGAAATGAACAAACAAGATCAGATTATATCAAACAAGTTTAACAAGTCAGATGAACTCAACTTCAGGCGAAATGCGTTAGGTTGAAAAATTATGCGATAACATACCTGTTTGCTATTCGATAGATTATTATTTAATATGTTTGCGTTGCAATTGGGGATCTGTGGGACCTGTGCTTTTCATTAGGTCTGATACAGTACCACTAGTGCAGAATAATAGTAGCCACCATCACTTCGATTTTAGCTCTGAAGGCAGTCATTGTGAATGTTCAACTAGCTGAAGTTCAAATCCTGTTGGTATACCGATCTGCCCAATGTTCAGTAGACAAATCACTCAACTGTATTAACAATCCACTCTAGCAAATCATTTGACATCACTTTTTCCTCCAACTATTGTGATAGGTGACTTTTCAATAAAAAGCCTCAAAACTGGCTCTCAAACTATTTTCTACAAAAAATTTACAAAGAAAAATTCATGAGCCAACAACAGTTGAAGCTACAACAATTGATAACAGATTTTCCAACATAAATAATTTATAAGCTGGCGTTATTGAAGCTTTCTTTAACCACCATAAACAGCTTTGGTTAAGATGCAACCCAACGTGACACTTTGCTAACCATAACTGTTGTTTTCTCAAATATTATATCCACGGAACCCTCAGCGAGCGAATTATGTTCGCACTTGCCTGACTTTTTTTAGTTTTGCAACAAAGTTGAGCCCGATAATATTCAATTTTGTCTCTTAGATGCAATTATCAAAAAGAATTAATTTATGTTATAATAAATTTTAATCAGAAGCTCAACAATACAAATAAAGTTAGCTCTGTACATCCATTGTGCCACTTTTTCTTTTTGACACAAATTTCGTGTTTGTTATCTATAAATCTAAACTAGTTGCACAGAACCACGTATCTGTTAAACAAAATCTTTCATTCCATTACAAATTATTTACACTAAATACTTTGTTTATTTTTAAATAGCGGTTAAGGTGTTCATTGTCATAGTTTGTTGCAACTCAAAGTTGCGAACCCTACGAAGTTTTACAAAAATAATAACATTTTGTATTTCTTTATTTACAGATCCCCCAATTGTGTCACTTAGACTAGGAACAACATTACTTGCTGATGATATAAAAGAAGGTGACGATGTTTATTTTGAATGTCATGTACAATCTAATCCACAATGGCGGAAATTGTTATGGTTACATGACGTAATATTCTTAAAACAATTATCATTTGTTTTTATTGTTAGTTAAAATAAAATATAATTCCAGGGAACCTACTTAGCGCACAACACAACCGCTAGAGTTATTCGATCGAACCAAAGCTTAGTTCTTCAAAAAATTTCAAGACTCTCGGCTGGGCATTACGCATGTAGTGCTATTAACAATGAAGGTGAAACCATAAGCAATCAACTACCACTTCGAGTAAAATGTAATTATTCCAATAACAAGAAGTAAAGAAATTGTTCCGATATTGAACTTTCTGTTTTTATTTTAGACCTTCCATTATGTGCAACCGATAAAATTGAGCTAGTAGGAGCGTTAAAAGATGAAAGTATTGATATTAAATGTGAAATTAGTGCTGATCCTCCAGCTCGAACATTTCGATGGAAATTCAATAATTCAGGAGAAACTTTGGATGTAGGTTCCGAACGTTATAGTATAAATGGAACAACAAGTATGCTACGCTATACTCCTGTCACAGATCAGGTAATTCTCATAGTCATACTTCAATATAACGATTATCGTAAAATTTATTTTGTTTTTAGAAAATTCTTTGTTAATCGAAAATTATTATTTAATCTTGTTAGAACTACAAAATGTAAAAATATGATAAAATTAGATATTGTTAACTTTTAGGATTATGGAACACTATCGTGTTGGGGTGTAAATGAGGTTGGGACACAAGAGCATCCGTGTATGTTTCAAGTTGTACTAGCAGGTATGACATTCTATATATAACCATATGAAATATATTTTACTTATCTTTTTTTTACATCTTATACTTATATAGGCTTACCAGCATCAGTAAACAATTGCACATTTTATAATCAAACACAACAATCAGTTGGAATACAATGTATACCAGGATACGATGGTGGTTTACCACAAATATTTATTTTAGAATTATATTCATTAAAAACTGGAACAGTAAGGTATGTCAACAGGAAAAAAAAAACAAAGGAACATATTTTAAAATTTTGCTCAATTTTATAGATTTAATTTCACAAATCCTGATGAACCGAATTTTATTATCGATTCGTTGGATATTTTGAATGCAATGATGATAATGGAAAATAACTCGTTGAAAGTGTTAATTTATGCAGTTAATCAAAAAGGACGTAGCAACGTTTATGTTATACAAAATTTTATAATTGGAAGAATTTTATTGAGTGCAAGTAAGTGGATTTACGTATATTTGGATTTAGATTTTCTATCAGTATTTATGATTATTTTTTGGAAGTTAAAAAGATTAGACATGGAATTGAAAACATTTAACATAATACATAAAAAAATTTCAGTAGGAGATGAAACTTGTAAGGGTATTTATAAAAAACTGCTAAACTGTAAAATTATCAAGTAATGTTAATTCGCTTGAGAGGTGAAAGGGATAAAAAGTCGATATCAAACCTCTTAATGAGGTATTTTAAATAAAATTCACATTGTGTATATGTACTTCTCCAGTTGGTCCAGCTAGGTGAAAGCCAAAAGTGTAACCTAATCGACTGTTTTAAGTTAGATGCAGATATATATAAAAGAAAAAATTTTTGGGAACTTGCTGGTTCTCTTCCTGATGTTATTGTTTGCAAATGATCAAAAATAATATCGGGGCGAGAATTTTTCTCAATAACTAACTCATCTCCGTAACTTAATCCAGTCCAATCGGTACTACCAACAACTTCAAATTTCGTTGACCTTTAAAGAAGGAAAAAGTTGAACTACTTTTTTATTTATGTACTACGTAAATGCAGATGAGAAATAATTGTAGTAAGGAAAGAGTTAACCTATGAAATTTAATAGAAAGTTGGGGTATGTTAATTTATTCAAAATCTTGAGCACAGACTTCAACCAGATTTTTACCAGATTTAGAAGATTTAAATTTTCTCTAAGGTAGAAAGACGGAAATTCAAATTGCACCTTTTGCACAAAAATTTTTTATGGCTAGAAGCTCACATCAACATCTGTTGTATATTGCAAAATTTAAGAAGCTAATAACTTACTGGTCATATTTCTCAGATATCAGATAAATATTAATAACAATATAAATTTTAAAATTTAAAACCACCTGTAGTGCTCATCTCTGTAAAAGTAGTGCTGTCATGTATGAAGAGACGTTTATCAATCAACAATAAAATTCTTGGTCTCTGTGCAGAAACAATCCGTTTACGGTTCCGCAATTCGATTCACTCAGGCACCGAACGTATGTAGTGAAGATTTCAATCTATATACATTTGATAAAAAGATAATTTAAGAGATTCTCAATTTTCTCTTTCTTATCTAATTTTCATTGTGCCTTTCGATATATTTAAAGATTCTAAATAAAGTACATTTCATATTTAGTGAACTAAACATGCCCAGCGAATTCATAAAACATACTACTCTACAAATAAATAAGACCTTCAAATTCTTCAGTGTGGCGATTGCCATAGACTCTAAAGAACAATGTCGGTGCGGTATCTGCCGGCTAGTGTTCAGTGGAGTTGGGGTGAACTTAACTGACAAATGCAGAGCTATAATATTACTTAAAACTGTAAAAAAAATAAGGAAGAAACTTTAGTTAATTTTTTATTTATTTAGAGCACTAGATATCATTAATATATTATAATTGTTATTGTTTAGTTAAAACACACTTTTTTGATATCTATATGTTTATTACAACCGATCGATTTCGAAAGCTAAGCTTTCATTTTCAAGGATCGTTCTAAACTAAAAGTTACAAAAGTTGAAAATTAATATATAGTGACATTTTTGTAATTATAAATCTAAATGAAATCTAATAATAAGTTAAGACATTAAAGGAAGAATTATATAATCATAAAAATATTGAGAGAAGGATATATGATGCTTACTTTTTTTACTAGTTATATAACCGAAAAATGGGGGAGGAGATGTTTTTATCAATTATGTAAAGTATTATAATAAACCATTCAAAATTATAAATCTAACAATTATTAATACTTAAGAGTAACTACCTATTCTTATTGAGATTATTGACAAGTGGTGACAATTTGTGTTTAAAAAGGGGAGGAGGTCTAAATATTGAAACAATAAATGTTATAAAAAATTTTGTTCATTCATTGTTAATTATATAAACTTGAGGGTTTGTTGAAAGATCTACAAGATTAAATTATGTAATGATTTTGGAACTAAAGTATTTTGTGATATTAAGATTTAGGTATAAATTTTCAAAAAGTATATTCAGAGATTAATTATTTTTACTACTAAACTAAATTATAAGATGTACAATCAAACAAAACTTTAATTTCTTAAAGATTGCAATGTCATCCAAGTATCGCCTACTCTCTTACCTGTAGAGGATTTTAGTGCATTATTAATATATTGAACTTATTTTAATAATAATTATATAAAAAAACAAAATTGTAAGATTCATAAATCATATAATACAATATTTCTTCTTAAACTGAAACTATTTCTTTTGAAATTAAGAAAAAGTCAGGTAAGTGCGATATAATTCGCTCGCTGATGGTTCCGTGTATATAATATTTGAGAAAAAAACAGTTTTTGTTAGTATAGTTTCACGTTTATTTGAAATTATAACTAGTAAAAAAAATTTTAGTATCGATTTAGCAAAATCTTTACACCCATGAATTTGTTTAAATTTTTTCTTTTCTAATGTTCGAAGTAAAGGATGGGGGGGGGAGGGGGGTGTACAAAAAAAATCACTCGTTTTTGGTAATAACTCAAAAACTAAGCAGTCGAAAATTCAATAAATTTTTTTGAAATACTTCCCTTTTTTTCGATTTTTCTAGACCAAATTCGATTCCTTAAAAAAACTTTTGTTTAGATTACAATTGTGGGGCTGTCTCATGACCCTAATAAGTCTCAAGCTGAGACTAACTAGGCATTACAGAAATTGGTGGTACGAAAATTGAGATATTTTCAAATTCTCCCTAATCCGCATCTAATGGTCACATTTCCTATTTTTACTAACATACGCCTTTACAAATTTAGGAGCGAGTTTAGCGGAAAAATTTTTTGTAGCGTCACTTTGAACAAAATTACGAACTTGAAATGGTTGACCCACACAGAATGCCCGCTTACGATATAGCAGCTTATATGAATGCGTATGTTTGTAGGAAACCAAGTTCGAGGTTTTCTAGAATATCATATCGGATAACTTCTAAATGTGATTCTAAATTGATAACATGAACTTCACCATCTTCTTAACAATCGAGCTCGCGCAGTAGATCGTACACTGTTAGAAATAAGCTGAATATGTAATGGAAATTGATTCACATATTGGTCCTATGGATGTCTCCATTATAAAACAATGAAAAGCTTGCTTTAAAGATAAATTTAATGATCTTAGCATTAGCAAGTTGTTTTTAAACTTCTACCATTTCTATAAAAAATAAATTATGATGTTAGAGTAGAACTATAATTTGAAATTTTGCATTCAAATTAGTGCAACATTTGCTTTGCAATTTAATAATAATTTGCTTTACATAACCCATATAAGAAAGCTTGTATTAAAAATTGCTTCAAATCTTTTTCAATTGTGTAAGTTTCTCCGTATAATTTTCACCGACATATATTCCGACCAAATATGTTTTGGTAGAAACCACAACCAATCGCGTCATGAGAAGCAGATCAAATCGCACAAACGATTTGGTCTAGATTTAAATCTCAGTTGCGGTGATTCAAGTCTAGGTAAGATCGAATAGCTGTCAAAACAGTACGATTTGATCGCTCTGAAGCATTATATTGCGGACTGGATTTTGGAGTGAAAATGTGGTGGATCTTGAGCTTAGACAAGTATGGTTTGAATTTGGAAGAATCAAATTGTTTTTCCGTTATGCCTAACTGTGGGGGTACACCAAAAAATTGAATATTCTTTTCTGAAGAACGTTCTAGAATTCTCAGCAAGTAATATAGTCTCAACCGTTCGAACCGTTTTCATTCCTCCCATTAACTAGACGCAGGAGAACCACGGTTTGAGATTTTGAGGAATGTATAATCGATGAGAAGCATCTGAGTTATTGCCATTGTGCTGATCTTTGATAAAAACTTTTCTATTATTCGCCTTAAGATATGATTTTGTTTTTTAAATTTTCAATATTGTCAATTGACGTCGTCGTTTAAGGAGATAGCATTTATTGAGGTTGTAACTAAATCTTCAGAAGAAACAACCGAGATTGAGGATCGGGTATTATATTTTCTTTACCTTTACGTTACCGAATTTCAAAGCTAAAGCGCTGTAAGTTCCAAATAGCCAAAGGGTCAGCTTGTTCAGTTTGATTTATCAACCACTGTAAACTCGCATGGTATATAATGATTTCGAATTCGTAATCCTCAATAGAAGGACGAATTTTTTTTACGCTTAAAACTGCCGTATAGTCCATAAATATAGTGACGGAGTAAGTCCTTTAAGATCGATTGAGTTTTTTGATAAGTAGGAAATAGAGTAGAGTAGTACTTTCAACTCCGCGCTTTGGTGCGTCGGATTGTATATAAAAGGTTTGTTTGAAATTCGGGTGTACTAGTACCGGCGCAGAAGTCAGTTTTTTTTATCTACTGGAAAGCTTTCTGATGAACAGCGAGTACCAACCCGGAAAAGGTTAAGCTCAGGAAAGTTCGTAGGAGCCGCCACCTTGTCTTTATCTACCTGTAAGAGATCTCCACTTATAACAAACCCTAATTACGGTGTGTACGTCAAACGAAATTTGTTTTTCTCTGCATTGATCGTTAGGTTAGCATACTTGCTTTTTTGCTTGCTTTGCATACTTTTTCTCTACTTTGATCGTTAGGTTAGCATATCGGAAACTCCACAAACAGCAGCAAATGTTCATCAAACGTAGCAGAGATAATTACAATGAAGAAAAAATGCGGTTACTACAACCTAACTTTGTGCCAATCGAATTTTTCCTGTCACAATAACCTCAAATACGGTTGTCTTACCTTCAAAAATCAAATTTGAAGTCACAACAACCGAATTGAGGGCACAACAACCAAATGAGATGTCATCGTGACCGAATAATCACTGTGCAACCGAATGATAAAATTTTTCTTTCAGTGTTGGTATACAAATACCCGATTATGTAATTAGTGGGAAATAAATTTATCCATAAGTTTAGCTAAGTTTGTGGGCCGTTGCATAAACCGAACAGCAACACCGTTAAATTAACCGATATTATATCATTTAACGGCAACACCGTTAAATGATATAATGGGCAGGACGGATACGGAAAAAGCGGTTTTGTCACGTAATGTGTGCTTTAAAGGAATTTGCAAAAAGGCACCTTTTAACTGAATGGCGCTTATGAAATATTTGTCGTTAAGTCTACTTAGTAATCCATGGATGATCGATAGTCTTTTAATCGTCTTTAACCGTTACATCGTTCGGTCGAGCGTCAAAACAAAATTGTTTTTATTATTCGATTTTCGAAATATTGTGACCAGGTTGTACCAAGAGCTTTTGCTTTTTTTGATTACTCCGAGATATAACATTAAGTCGATCTTTGTGTAAAGCTCTAAAAAAAAAAAAAAATCAATTCCTAAGTAAAGCTGTAGTCTAAGGCCGGGTGCGATAAAATTGCGCATTAGTCGTTGTTTTTTTTTTGAGAATGTTACCATTACACGAATGTTACTAATGATCCTTTGATTTTCTTCTGACGCAAAAAAATATTTTGAATTCGGTTTAGGAACAATTTTACCATCCAAGGAGGCAATATTTTTAATAGGAAGTAATACATCAGACAAACTTATCGCCGGTTTTGTTGGAAAAACGAACGAAATTTGAAATTCGAGTTGAAGGATGAAAATATTGAACAAGCCCAAAGGGTTGTCTCCCAGGTATCACCATCCTTTTTAAGTTTCCCTGACATTTTGCTTAGTACTCGATAGTCAATTCGGATTGTCCACACCCTTGACAGAAAACACGTGTTTAGGAAAATCCTTAGGAAAATTGTAGAAAAAATTAGCTAGAGTCTTACAATTCCAACAACGAACTTTTCGAAATATGTAGTTTGTTACGAAAGCAGAAACATTTATTGTTGGAGTTGATTGGATTTCTGTGTTTGTTGCGTTTTGATGGAAGTATGTTGTGAAAGACGAACTATTATCCATTTCATTCACGGATTGAAAATCTAAGTAGGCGTGAATGCATATTGGGATCAGATAAATTCGATCGTGATGCATACGAATAACTTGAATCACGTTCTGGAACATGATTAGTTTGCCGACAGCCTTTTTCTATCAAAACGCATTTATCAAAAAATTCGTAGCTGAGCGAAAACGTCTTCCTGCTAGTTTTTCCTTTAATCCGGGTCGCATAAATCAAAAGTTAATTCTGTTACCGCACTATAAAAATCTTAGAAGTTTTATTCGGTCTTTGTTTTCTCCCATGGTATGGTTTGGCGAATATCCAAGTCGTTTCTTTCACCCTAAAATTGTCTTTTTAATCGATTACAATGTTCGATCCAAAATTTAGGACGGTTGATTTCTTTATATGGACAAAATCAATTTAACGCGTTACCTTTCGTTAGGTATTGAATATCATTCATTAGATCATCCAACGGAACATTACATAACGAAGAATTAGTTTCAATTCGATACAAGAAGCCCTTAATCGAGACTTTCCCTTAACCCATAAAAAATAGATTTCAATTGTGAATTGGTAAAATTACTTATGAAAACCACTTCTGAAGATGAGTATCATTAATAACTCTAAGATCTCGTTCAGAAGTACGTTGTGTAGGACTTGAAGCTTTCGACTTCGTCTCACGTGCCAAGGTCTCTTGAGATGAAACATGCATGTTTTTTCCTCATGTAGTGTTTGTCGAAACAAAAAGAAAACGCGAAAGCACGGTGTTTAATTGGTCAGAAGAATGAGCCTGTCTATTTATTTCGGCAGTTTGGAAAAGTTGGCAACATAGTGCACTACGATCACCTATAATTATACTACCCTATAATTACAATAATAATTAATGATCTAAGGCCAAACATTCATTCAAACTTAATTTTATATGCTACAGATATTAATGTTTATGAATATTACTGCTATTGACGGTAATGGATTGAGAAAACTAAAAGCGGTTAGCCACCGTTTTAACTTATCAAACCGATTTGGTCCAAGCGACCTGTAACTCAGATGTAATGATATCTGAACAAAAGTTAAAAATAAACTGATAAAACTACTTGCACCTACCATTTGTTTCTGGTTGGTTACTGTACACATCGATTACTATTCGTTTTCGTATAAACTCGACTATATCATAATTATATTTTAGAATTTGTATATCAAACTGTATCACACAGATACTAGAATTAGGTTCCCCTAAATGTTGTCTGTTGAGGTTTTAATTGCTAATTTTTTAGATTGATTTTAATTTAACCCAAATGTTAGATACATTAAACTTTATACAAAAATCTGCACCAATTATAATACTGTATGAATCTTTAATACAGTGTTCTATTTTTTATATAGAGTAATTTCAATGAATCCAAAATAACTTTGAAACGCTAACATATTTTGGTGAGAAAAGGTCAAAAACACCAACTTTTAATACTCCAAGAGTATTTTGGGATATTTTATGAGAAATTTGTTTGCATCTTGAAAAAATTAAGACAACGTTTTTTTTTGTTATTTTGTCCTTGAAAACTTCATATGAAATAATTTATTAGGAACACCGTTTCACACAACGAATAAAAATTCTGTTTTAATCACTTTATTCATGTTGTTTTATATCTAAACTTGAACTAAACATATTATTTCTAAATTGTTTAAATTAACTTATTCTAAACAAAACATTCTTTTCGTTCAGACATAGTGGATATAACTTCAGCATCCATAAAAATCATGGACTGTGTATGGCATTTTAATCCAACATCTAAATATTTCCAAATAAATTTCTGGTAATCTTTTTCCATCGCATCTATTTGATTTATTGAGCTTCTTGTAATATATTGCAGTTTATTGATAACCTACAATCGATAGAACGGCAATAAAAATTAAGTTTATTCAAAAGACCAACACCCACCTGATATTCCGTATAAACTCGATTTTGTAAAACATTTAACATTTTCAAATAACTATTTTGTATTTCAAGAACTTTAAAGGAATAATCCAAATAAACTAATTGAAATTTTGCCAAATAAGCTAAAATACAATCTGTGTTTCCTTTATTCCATCGTTGGAATTTATCCTCATAATCATATAAATCCGAACAATCCGTAACATTTAATCGCAGTGAATCTCGATAGTGCGTTTCCATATTTTTCATCATTTCAAAAATAGCTATAGTAAAGTGAACACCCTTATCATAAGTGTTATCCATTACTTTTGGTATTTTATTTAATAATTTCACATGCTGCATGGTTTGTTCATACGACGCTTTAGCAGCGGCAAGTATTTGCTCATTGAATTGATACACATTAAAAACCTTTTCATAAGCTGATTTTGTTTCATTTTCAAAAAATTGACAACGTTCGATTGTTTTATTTTTTAAAATCAAATATTCTTTGAATGAAAGTTGTAAACGATAATCCTTTGATATTTCATTTTGTAAGTGATCCAATGTATGAAGTGATGATCCACAATTGATAGCCCAATATATCAAAAATATATTTAAAAATTTTAACATTATGAGTTGACTTTGTTTTTTAAAGACAAATATTCGACTAAAATGAATCAAATGAATTCTTCGTTTTATATTATTAAAAAAATTTGTTTATATTTTTTGTTAGTTGACTTTAAAATTTCTTTGCGATATCCTTGAAGAAACAAAGTTAAAACTGGCATTTCTTGATATATTCGATATTTTAGTTTTCTTAAAACTGTAATATGATATACTAAATCCATAAAATAATAAGCAAAAATTATGGAGAATAAATAACGTGACAAAATTTTATACGAATATTTTCTTAAGACACTTGGATAACATTTTTCACAAATAGCAATAGCAATACCTATACCTTTAAATATTACCAATATTTATTTATTTATTGCAATATGCCTTCGAGTTTACACTCATATCTGTGTTTTATAAATTCTATTTTAATTTTGTTATGTTAATTCATTATATTTTTTGTTTTATTTTTAATATCAATGCCAATATCAATACCAACATCAAAATCTATACCAATACAAATTCCAATACCAATATCAATACCAACACCAATATTAATATCAATACGAATACCAAGGCCCATACTAATGTTAAAACAAATATCAATACCTATACCAATACAAATACAAATACAAATACCCATATCAATATCAATACCCATACCAATATCAATATCAATATCAATATCAATATCAATATCAATATCAATATCAATATCAATATCAATATCAATATCAATATGAATATGAATATGAATATGAATATGAATATGAATATGTATATGAATATGAATATGAATATCAATATCAATATCAATATCAATATCAATATCAATATCAATATCAATATCAAT
Organism: Diogma glabrata; assembly: GCA_963693315.1. Classification (NCBI taxonomy): domain Eukaryota; kingdom Metazoa; phylum Arthropoda; class Insecta; order Diptera; family Cylindrotomidae; genus Diogma; species Diogma glabrata. The sequence goes on along the minus strand of OY856186.1, from coordinate 5,195,682 downwards.
ATCAATATCAATATCAATATCAATATCAATATCAATATCAATATCAATATCAATATCAATATCAATACCAATACCAACACCAATACCAATCCATACCAAACCCAATACCAATATTAATAGCAACACCAATACCTATAACAATACCAACACCAATATCAATACCAATACAAATAACAATACCAACACCAACATTTATAGCAATCCCAATACCAATATCAATACCTATACAAATACCAATACCAATACCAGTACCAATACCAATACCAATACCAATACCAATACCAATATCAATCCCAATCCCAATACCAATACCAATACCATTACCAATGCTAATTTGATAAAAGCAAAACTATTGCATATCGTTTGTCATTTATACATTAGCTGAAAAACAAAATGATGTATTTTAAATCCACCCTCATATTTTTTGGGTTTGCAAATGGAAGAAATGTATATCTTCACCAGTTATTTATCGATAATCGCTGTTTTCTTAATTCTTGATGTTGTTAGACCAGTTCTGTTTTTTCAATTTTGTTTTAAAACATAGGAAATCATTTTTATGTGCATTTTATCACCAACTTACATTCTTTTTAACCAGTTTTAAACCAGAGTATTTAGATTTTAACCTTTACTAAATTTTGTTTACAAATTTTAACTAAAAATAGTGCTACTAATCTTTTCTGAGTGATTCAATAAAGTATAACATTATATCTGATAGTATAATGACTTAGCTTAGTACAGTGGCTTAAAAAATATGAAATTTTTCATGTCTTCCGTTCTTCTCTCTATATATTTTTTCCTCTTTCTCTATATCGATAAAAAATCTGTCATATATTAATTGGAATGAGTGCTTCCATAATCTAATTATTTGAAAATTGTCTAGAAAATTATCCTTTATTTGAAATTACATTATATGAATTTGTGGCCGGCTTAAGGCGGTCAATGGAAATGGTTTGGTTTTTCCCATTTATGTTTGCCACAAATTGATTTCTAAAACAACGTATTACTGGAAAAGGCCCTCATATGGAGGTTCTAACCCTACTCAAACTCTCTCTTTTCTATACCAAATACGAGTTTAGATTTTTCAAGATCTTTTGGTATATAAAAATTTTTGCTTGATAAAAGAGATGGTTTAACAATTAAAGCTCGTGTTTGGTGTTTTAACTACAAATTCGCCTGGCACCCGGAGAGTCTGTTCATACAATAATTCAGCTGGATGCACACCAGCTGATTTAGATCTTCTTCGATTGTGGTTCTTAGACCAAAAAGAACCAATGGTAGTGCCTCAACCCAAATTGAGTTGTTACAGTAAGATTTCAATGTCTTTTTAAGTCGCCTATGCCACCTTTCCACCATTCCATTGCTACAAGCGTGGTAGCCTGTTGTCCGAATCTGATGTATAATTAGAATTTTATTCAGTTCGTTATTTAAATTCGATTCAAACTATCTGCCTTGGTCAGTTGTTATTTCAGATGAACCACCAACACGTGAAATATATTGACATATATTGAGATATAAAAGTTTGTGCGAATGTCGAAGCTGTACAATTTGGCAATGGAAATGAGTCGAGCCATCTACTAAATCTATCTATCTAGCTCCGATAGTCAGTATCAACGAAAAACCACGAGAAAGACTTTTTATGTCGTATATCTTTGACTTTTGACAGTCTAAGCAGCATTTTGTACAATATCTCGAATCTACATTTATGTTTGGCCAGAAATATTTTGAGCTGATTAGTTTTCTGTGTGCTCTTATTCCAGGGTGGAACAAAATTCGGCTACTAAATTATCTTTACCAGAAATATGTTCAATTCGTGTTGTTAACTGTGCGATATACTCTAGAAGTCGGATTTGACGAGGACTACGGTCTGTCTTAGACGATATCGCTATGACTAATGGGTTGTCGTCAGTTAGAACTGTAAATGTTCGGCCTACAACAAAGTTTCGAAAATGCTTGATGGATAAACATATTGCAAACAACTCCCTGTCGAAGGTTGAATATCGCGTTTCGGCTGGTTTCAATTTTTTAATAATAAGCCAAATGTTCCAAATGTTTTTCGAGTTATTAAATTGTTCCAAAACTCATCCGATTGCTATGTCAGAACTATTACTTTTGATTCTCAGCTGTGGATTTTTTACTGGTTGAATTGGATTCTGGATTTAACAAAAACCGATTCACAAGTTTCTAGCCATGAAAATGACATTTTAGAATTTTTCGATTTGCTAAGATATGCTAAATGGGTACGGATAGGAGTTGAAATGTTAGCTATTTCAGGTACGAATCGATAATAGAACTTTCTCATCCCAGCAAATTTCTGTGTTTTTTTAGTCGTATGTAATTTGAAGGCTCGTATCTACTTTCATTTGGAATGGGTCCGCGATTTGATATATTATGCGATAGAAAATTAATTGATGGCTGCCAAACTCACATTACAAAATTTTTTTGATATGAATTAAATGTTCTTGTTCGTTTCCACTTGCTATTAGAATGTCATCAATGTAAGGGAACGTGAAATCAAAGCCCTATGATACTTCATTGATGAATCGCTGAAGTAATTGTGCGGCGTTCTTTTCAGACCAAAAGGCATTCTGCGAAATTCATCTAAACCGAATGCGGTGTTGTAATTGCTGTGTTTTTCTGCAATTGGAATTTGATGGTAGGTTCTAACAAGATCTATCTTCGAGAAAATCTCACCTGGGTATAAATTAATCGCAACAACATGGATATGAGGGATCGGATATCTATTTGAAATCGTAAAGGCATTTAATTTTCTATAGTCACCACACGGACGCAAATCATTCTCATCGTTTTTTACTAAATGCAAAGGCGATGAAACGGGAGAACTAGAAGCACTACAAATACCTAAATCTACCATTTGCTGAAATTCGTTTTTGGCTTCATCGTCTAGGCTTAAAAAATGGTAACTGACCTTCAGTGTGAATAAAATGCTTCACCAATTTTGCTGTCGAGTCATTCACCTGAATTATGCTACCCTTAACAGCAACTGCAGACATTTACCGTTAAGGTCGACTAAACTATTAAACTTTGTACAAAGTCGGCTTGTATTGATCAAAGTATCAACTCCTAACAGTTAATCTTGGCCTTTGACGAAATTGTTCTCACGAATTTGTAATTGCTGCAGATTCACGTCGGAGTCACCACTATAACATTTTTTTAAACGTTTTATTTACATAATGAATATGCACAATACTGTTACAATTATTTATATATTATAATTTTGTTTCATAATCTAGGAATTACAATATTTTATTATAAATTTCACAATACAATAAATATTTATTTATTATTTTTAATTCAGATAACAAAGACCAGCTAATATAGCTTTTGCCAATTATTTCTAATTTATACATCATTATGTTAGGTATTTCGGACTTTTTAGAAAATCAAACGGGAATTCTCAATTGGGAAATCTCTTATTTCACAAAGAAAAAAATCAAGTAAAAATCATGGTTGCCTACTAAAGAAAATAAATTAACACAAACAAAAATTATATAAATCAAATCAAGCTTACAGTGAAGTATTAGTTAAGCAATATCCCAAACTCTACAACTCAAAACTAGCAGTTCTTGATCCTTCGATTTTTTGTGCATTAAATTCATCAATATTAGTTTTATTTTCACTTTGGACACAATTCCCACATCCATTCAATAGCATTTGACTTTCCTTATCTTGATGTGAGGTGGTAGCTAATATCAACCGACATTTTTCACCCAATTCCATTGGATATATCCACAAATTTATATTCAGTATCAAATCCATTTTAAAGGCATCAAACTGTTTACCTTGCGGCTCCATTTCTTTAATATTAAAAAATATCGTCAAATAATATTCTTGCCACTTTTGAGGTGATAAAAATTACATCACATACATATATCGAACAAAATAATATTTTTATTTGTTTATATTTATTTGTTAATATATTTTTTTATAACCAAAGAAAAATGATAAAAATTTCTACAATATCATTTATTTAAACTTTATTAATGGCAAAAACTTGTAGCACCAAAAACATTTTGATCGTTTATATACAGCCAGATTGTAAATCTCTTGTTTCTATTTCATTATCTTTCTCATCGCACACAAATTTATAATTTCCCAATATCTCTCAATATAATGCAAATGAACCATTTCCATATATCATCTCATGAAACAACTTCTCTACAACTACATTTATTTGAACAATTATATTACATCTACATGTAATACTATGACTAGGCTTTACAAACAAAAATGTTCATAATTTATGTAGACAAAAAAATATGTATTATTGGGGATTTTTTAGATCAATTAAACTCAAGTAAGTAAAGAATTGGAATTTTTTCAATTCAAAGGTATGGTTGGAAGTTTCTCAGAAAAAACTTCACTTCTCATTTTTCGTGTTTCGGATAATTTCGAACCTTCCTCCTCAGTGCCTGGTTCGAATCCTTAAGCAGAAATTCTATCGCTAACGCCGCCGTTGAGGTGATGACAATTTTGAAGTTGAAACTTCTTCATCACTTATTTATTTTACTTAAATTGAATTTTTCCACTGTCATTAGACTCCATATTATGGAAATATTTTTACATTATTTGAGATTTTTTGCATTAAATATCTAGACAATACTTTGTGTGAATTCATAGAATGGGGAATATTTCTAGTCTAATTAACATCCCAAGTCACAATTGTATAGTCATTATTGATTGTTTCCAATCACTGTGGAAGCAATGCTGACACTTGCTCCTACATGTATTATTGTTTGACATTGTGACACATCAAAACAATTAACTGAGAAAATGTTGAATATGATTGACTGAATTGTAGCACACATAAATGCTTTAATGTTTGTTTTAATTTAAAAACCAGAATCGAAATAGCAAATTATTTGCGGATTTCTTTAAACATGAATATTTTCATTTTTAGAGTAAAACTCGAAATAGTACGTCGTTACAATTACTAAAACTGTGTGTTGGCTGATTGATGTTGTGTGATATAACATGTCGCTACAAACTCTATAAATTTTTGATGAACTAAAGTGTTAATCTAATGAAAATTTTTTGATTAAAGGACTTCTTATACACTTTAATAATATTTTATTTTTCTAAATATATTTTCTGTCTCTAAGAGACCTTCTTCAGAGAATGAATTCTGATTTCTATTAATAAGAAATAATAGAAATCAGAATTCATTCTCTGAAGAAGGTCTCTTAGAGACAGAAAATATATTTAGAAAAATAAAATATTATTAAAGTGTATAAGAAGTCTTTTAATCAAAAAATTTTCATTAAACTCTATAATGTAGTTAGCTAATTCAGATTTAGGCCAGTAATAATAGGAGAAAAAATTAGAAAAAAAAAAAATAATTCGTTACAGCAAACTGATAGTGGGATATTGTAGAACACGATATTGTAAAAGAGGGAAACATAAATCGAACCAGCAGCTGCTATCCGGGGGAGAATGGGGAGGGTTTTTAGGGGTTGAAAAGGGTTTTTCGTGATTTCTGGCTAAACCGTGCATCCTATCAAAAAGAGTTATATGTAAAAGTTGTAGGGAATAAAACGATCTACACTTTTTGTACGGACCATTTTTACCCTCACCTCAACATTTTTCGAAAAAAATGTGAAAAACCGATTTTTTTCTTTTACAAAAAAAAATTTTATGAAGTTCAAATTTTGGAAAAAGATACCTCCATTTATTGGAAAAAGGCAGCAATTTTTTCGGAGGGAAATATTTAGACGTTGTTGTTAAAATTAATTTTTTTGAAAAAAAAAACCAAATTTTTAACTGCGATTCCTCTTAAAACTACGCCTCCTAAAGAGTTCAGTTTTGACTCATTTACTCGTTCTTACGTCTATTTTTGATAAGTGGTAAAAAAATGGTACACTGTTATGGAAAAAAATGCGGGAAAATTGAAAAATCCGAGAAAATCGCTTTTTTTTCGTGGTAATTTGCATATTTATCGTTGAATAATCGTTATTAATTAATAAAATCATTTAAATTTTTTATGATAAACGTAAACGACGATCATTTGGAAATAAATTAATGAATAATTATATGCTTTCGTTACTTTTAGTTTATTTAGGTAACAAAAAAGCAAATTTTATTCTTCAAACATGGCGATCTCAAAAAGTACCTATTAGTTTTCTTTCATGTTTTTTATATTTTACAGATGTTATTTACTTAACACATACTAAACCTATAAGGACAATTGTTATTTTTTGTTTTTGAGAAAAACACATTTGAATATAGGTTGATTTTTTTTGTACTTTGTGCCATACACTAAACCCAAGTTTACTGATTCTATTAAACTTATTTTGGGTTTAGAAGGTACTAAATGAGGTTTAAAGAAGGTACTAAATAAGCTTTTTTTGGGTTTTGAAGGTTTAATATTTTACCCAAAACATATTCAAATTACAGACAGACGTTTTGTTCGACGATAAAAACCAATTCGAATATTTGTTAGCGAAAATATGCCAGTTGCAGATTTTGCTGAAATTTATCAAATAGATAGTGAATTTTCCTTTCAATTACAATAAAAAATTCATATTAAATTAAAATGTATCATATATTAATTATCATATATTATAAACTAAAATAAGCATTAAATATTTTAGAAAAATGAAAATTCTGCCAATCCCATGTACCTTCGAAATCAAACTGCTCAAGAACGGCTTTACCAATTTTATCAAACTTTTTTTTTTTTTGTAGGTGATTAGTTAATCGTTTGAAAAAAGAAATAATTAATTGTTTTTGTAATTAATTTTTAAATTAAAATATTAAAAAACTTTTTTAAAGTTGGCGCTTGGGTTGAAGATCAATTGAAATTTAATTTATTTTTTTTTGTAAGAACAGTTCTATCTTTACTCTAAAATATTACAAATTTACAAAGAGGCTAATATTCGTGTTCTTGAGATATTTAATTTTTAAGATTTTTAGTACGACTGAAATTCTAATTGTTGATTATTTCTTCGAACAATTTTTATCAAGTTCGAAAACGAAAGCATCTAATTATTCATAAATGTATTTTCGAATGATCGTTGTTTACGTAATAATAAAAAAAATAATATGATTTTATTAATTAGTAACAATTATTCAACGATAAATATGCAAATTACCACGAAAAAAGCAATATTTTCGGTTTTTTCAATTTTCCCGCCTTTTTGTCCATAGATTTATACTTTTTTTTACCATTTATCAAAAATAAACGTAAGAACGAGTAAATGAGTCAAAACTGAACTCTTTAGGAGGCGTAGTTTTAAGAGGAATCGCAGTTAAAAATTTGTTTTTTTTTTTTTTCAAAAAAATTAATTTTAACAACAACGTCTAAATATTTCCCTCCGAAAAAATTGCTGCCTTTTTCCAATAAATGGAGGTATCTTTTTCCAAAATTTGAACTTCATAAAATTTTTTTTGTAAAAGAAAACAAGAAAAAAGAAAAAAATCGGTTTTTCACATTTTTTTCGAAAAATGTTGAAGTGAGGGTAAAAATGGTCCGTACAAAAAGTGTAGATCTTTTTATTCCCTACAACTTTCACATATAACTCTTTTTGATAGGATGCACGGTTTAGCCAGAAATCACGAAAAACCCTTTTCAACCCCTAAAAACCCTCCCCATTCTCCCCCGGATAGCAGCTGCTGGTTCGATTTATGTTTCCCTCTTTTACAATATCGTGTTCTACAATATCCCACTATCAGTTTGCTGTAACGAATTTTTTTGTTGTTAAAATACTATTTTGCCTGGCCTAATTCTGTATTACCTTTCTTAAAGTTACAAATTGTTCCTTGACCCTTGTTTTTATATTACGACCCGTCTGCCCTATGTATTTATAATAACAGTCGTTATTTTTTCAAGACATATTGAAAAGGAGTTTTGTAATGGTATTTTTGTTAGAGAATGCCAATTTAATTTTAAAATGTTTGGAAACAAAGTTGCTAATTAGAATTGTTCTCTGCTATGTGCCATATCGTTGGAGTAGCTTTTGAAATTGGGTTAATATTGGTTAGAACTTTGCGCCTCTTGAGTAAACGTTTCCTCTTGAGAAAATGAAGGACAACCTGATTCTCTTAAATTTAGTGTTAAGTTCGTTTTCGTTATTTATTTGGGACATTTGAGTATTTAAGAGTCTATCTAAGAACGAATGTAAACTGACAATTTCGAGTTTAGTAGGAATTAGTAAGGAATTACTCTATCACTATAGGTAGGTTTTCGGCAACTAATGCGTTTAAACAAGATTTTTATTCCATTTAAATATTAGTTTGTGCATTAAAATGCAGATGTAGTATGCAAAAATAAATTGAGATTCATTATAAATCTTAACATTTCGCTCTTTTTGTTTTAATAGTCAACCAAGTAACACTAAAAATATTAAAATTATAAAACAATAAAATTAAATTGTTTTTTTTTCCAAGCCGCATTTTTCCTTGGAATATTTTTATCAACATCCGCAGGTTCATCTAAATCCACCCAAACAGTGTCTTTGCTAAAAAATTAGCAAATAGACACGAACGGTGCAAAAAGAAAAAGAGAAAGTCGCGACTAATCATAGCCAAGAATAATTAAGGTGTGCCGATAAAGAACAAAAGTTGAACAAACAATAAAAGAAATAGTACCCGAGCAGAAAATTGTCAGGGCCCAAATAAGGTCCTGATCAGGTTTGCCCTAGCCCGGATCAGGCATTGGTAGAGCAGCCTGATTGGGCCCTGATCATGAGTGTAACGATTTTTCACTATCAGGTCCTGATTGTGGTTGTCGGATCAGACACTGATTGGGATAATCGAATCAGAAACTGATTGGGACATCCGAACCAGACCCTGATATATATACAATGGAAGAAATTAAAACATATATCACCTTAATCACTATTATTATAGTCTTTCAGCCGAAAAGCAATATCTAAAACATACATGGAACGATTATAACTATATATTTCTAAAATGGATAATATTCTAGTGAATTTTAACCAATTGAAAGGGATCAAATACGAAAAACCAAATCAGAACCTGATGTATTCAAATAAGGTTAACCCTAAAAGGGTATTATAAGTCAGGCCCGGAACAGGCCCACATCAGATTGCCCTAATAAGGCTTGCCTAATAATGAATTAAATAAATATCACAACCATAAATATATAAATAAATATCACAATAAATAACACAACCGTTTAATCGATATTCTATTTATACAAATATCTAAGAAACATCCAATTACAACCACAAAAAAAAATTTTATTCAATTAAAAATCCAACAATTTATACTTCCAAGAAACATTCTTTGCGTGTATCCCATAACTTTTTAACAGCATCTTCAATTACCAGAACAGATTTTGATTGACATTTAAATTCTGAGTATAACATATTTGTATGGACAGAATGGAATTTTTCGACAAGATCTGTCATTTTAGTTTTTGATTGACTTGCAAGAGAATTCAATTTCAGAAGAAGCTAAATAAAAATAAAATTAATAATTTTTTTTGTAACAAAAATTATAAAATTTTTCAAAATTTACCAGATCTTCGGTGAAAGCTTCCTTTAACATTTTATCAAAAATATTCACGTAATTGTTTTGAATTTCAATTATAACGAAAGAATAATCTAAATAGAATTCCTTTTCTTTGATATTAAATTGTCTCATGCATCTAACATTTCCCCTACGAATCCATTCCCCAAACATTTCATCAACTTCATACAAATCATTGCATTCAGGTACATTATATCGCAATGATTTAAAATATTGAGATTCAAGATATCTAACAATCTCGAATATTGTGTTAACAAAGAATACTCCTTTATAGTACATTTCGTCATATTTAATCTCAGCCTTACGCTCGAAAAATTGGAATTCACTTTGTATTAATTCGTACGATGATTTTATAGCTGCGGTTACTACTGTATTTGTTTGATAAAATTCCAGTAAATCAGCATAAACACTACGAATCGCATTTTCGAATACTAATGATTTTGCAATTGTTTGATTGGTAATGTAATGCCATTCATCAATGGCAAATTGAAAAAGTGGTTCCGGTGTTACTGGTTTACTTTCGTTTACTTCGGTCAACGAAACAAAATTGTATAAGAAAAAACAAAAAAATATACTTAAAAACGTTTTCATGTTGAGTGGAGCTTTATTTATATTAATCAGACGCTTTTAATAGTTATAACAGAACTAGAATCTAATGATTTTGGTAGTTTATTTATATATTTTCTTCATCTTTACTAAAACGTCTTTTTATTATCGTCATTCTCGTTCTGTTTGCATCTTTTAGTTAAAATCTGGTTATTGTTATGCATAAATAAGCTCCTTCGAGAACTTAACTTTGAATTAGGATTTTTATTTTTTTTCTCGAGTAATAAATGTGACTTTCTTTCAAGGTTAATTTTGAGACGACATCTGAAAGTATTATTTGCAGTATATTACCAATATTTAAGACAAATTTAACCTCATGCTCTTTAAATTTATAATATTTATCCGCATAAGTTCTTTATTTTGAAAATGGCTGCATTATCTCGATTGAGAGAAGTAAATAAAAAATTAATTTAATTTCAAATCATGGACATAAATTTCGATGTTGATTCAATGTCTGAAGTTTTCTGTCATTCGTGAATAAAGATTTTATGGTTCAAAATATCCGAATTTGTTGTACATGGCGGGGTTATTTTTGATCGACATACGCTCGCTCTACTGATCAGATGCGTCTTATACTTCTTACTTTTCACACAGTTCAAAATTTGAGTCACTATGGTCTCCTATTACCTTTGCAAACAATACCGTGTGCAATTTGTGCTATCAGAAATTAGATGGCCGGAGCGCGACACTGATTATTTTGTTGTTTTGTTTCTTAATAATTTTTGGAATTTAGTTTTTTTTTGTTGTTTGCATTTTTATATGAATTTGCAAATTTTTTATTTTAGTGCTGATAATTTTTTTTTTTTTGTTCAAACTTGTTTCATTTTGCTTTTTTGCTTTAGTTTTTGTAAGATGTATGAGTTTTTTGTTTGTGTTCTGTGAGTGGAGGAATATTTATTCCTGTATTTTTCAGGACGAATGTAATCAGTAGGCCTAATCCTTTTTTTCTGTCCTGTAATGGTCAATATCGCTTTCTTTGAATGCATAATATTTTTTCATTAATTTCTTTTACTGTTCAACCGCTTCACGTAGGTGCGACTCATACAGGCCCCGTAGTTTATGTAGTATCTGTTGTTAATATCAGTACTAGAAGAAGATGAAAAGTTCTTTGTAATATGCATGAGTCGCATCTACGTGAAGCGGTTGAACAGTAGAATAAATTAATGAGAAAATGTTATGCATTCATAGAACGCTGTCTTGACCATTACAGGACAAAACGAAAGGATGAGGCCAACTGACTGCATTCGTTCTGAAAATATACAAGAACGGAAATTGCTCCCTACTCGAACCCAAACCCAGAAATAAAAAGTCTCATTCTCTACGGACTGAGCTAGCCGGGCTAAAGTAAATAGATTCTTTCTGTGTAATATTTTTCGTGTTGGAGCACCGGAGCTTTTTAGAGCACCGTTTAGTTTGTTTCTTTTTTTTTATTAATATGGAAGAGGACTTTGAAAAAGAAGAGGACTTGTTATGGTTCGGGATTGAAAAGTCGAGTTTTGGAAGCAAAGATTAGATCACAAATTAAATATCTGTAGAAAATAAAAAATTAAAGTGAACTGTTTAAACTCAAAATTAAAGATTTTTAACCTGACGAAATGAAATGTTTATATCCAAAACTATGGTTAACAATTCAAAACTGAGGTGAAATGTTTAAATCCAAAATTGAATATTGATAACAGTTGAAAATTAAAGTGAAATATTAAAGTGAAATAAGTGAAACCTGGTGCACCGGAACTTGGACGCGGACGGCATCTCCAAGAGTTTTCCAGGCAAGATCGCTAAGGTCATTCCCATCAATGTCAATCAAACCTGATGTTTTAATGTCTTAGAAACTGACGTCAATACTACAATAGCTGTTTGGAATTATTGATTCTAGTTAAATTATGTGAAGAGGAAAGAAATCGAATGAATAGAAAGTCACTATTTATGTAATTGGCGTTTAAAAAATTTGTATTGAACTCAAATCAAATACAATCCAACTCTAACTTTACATTACCTCATTAATTAATAACTTTAATTTTTATATATGTTACTAAATATCAAATTCTTCATTAAGTGACACATCACTAGTCTGTTCATTTTCTTCATCATCAACTGACGTATTTGTAAGTAGATTATCTTCCTCATCTAAGGCCTCTCTATGCCGCGATAACGTTTTCAAGTGAATATCTTTCAGTATTGTTGCAAGTTGAGCCTTCACAAATTTTAAAGGCAAGATTGCAAGGAGGGCCGTGCTTCCTGCAACTACAGGACAACAGATTACAATCTCCTGCGAATCCACAGAATATTAGTTCCATAATATCCTTGGGCGCAGGTTTTTGTGTCATTTCTACAGGGACGAGTGTGTTGCCTTCCTTTTTCCATCCCCATTCCGTTGGGCTCATGGTCAGTTGGTCTCCGTGTAGCCAATCTTGCACTTGAAAATAGACCCTCTTTAGATGTTGTCGAATGGCGTCTAGTGTGGGGAGAATTTTTCCTAAATTTACTCTACCCATTTAGAGCGGTTTTTAAGTACATCTTGTGCCTGTATATATGTAGTAACTGATCCCATTTTGGCTTGTACATGTCAGGAACATTCGGCTTCCTGCATGAGTAGAGCACTGTACATTGTCAAGATTAGCTGCGCTTTGTTCTCAAAAATTTCTTCGCTTGACAAACCAGCTTCCTTGAACTCGCAGCATGAGCTTCAAGGTCTAGGAATTTCTAGAAGGTCTTGAAAAATTTAGTTTTTCCCTGGTAGTACGTTGCTCAAACGGCATCGCACCCCGTTATTGCATGGAGCGACATGGTGGGATATGAGACAAGCTAATCGAAGAATATACTTCTTCGGGTCTATTGGGTCTTGCAGGTCTCAGCAGACATATTTCATAAACAACCGGGCGGAGTGCGGTCAATACTACGGCCACGTCTGTATCTTTGGCGACTATGACTACCTTTTTGGTAACGTCTTTGGATTCTTTTAGAGCTTTCGTTACAATCGTACGATCAGCATCCGCTACACATTGGTCTGAAACTATCCCGACTGTGGTCAGTTTAGCCCGGAGCTTTTCAATAATCTTAGTTTTATTCTTTTTATTTTGTAAGAACTTATCCCTTTGGATTTGTAACGCCATACTCTTGCTAAAACAGACGTCTGTTGAACTTCTCCGATTAGCGCGGCGGTAATCCTCCGTCCAGAACAAAAAATGTCATTTCAGAATCACAATTATTCGTGTGGGTTTTTCGAAAGAATGAATACAAATCGGACTTTGTATTCTTCAGCATTCCAAATCTATTGAAGTATGCCTGAGCGAACGGAGACAATTCCCACTTGAGCTAGTCCATCATTTCTTCATCACTTTTTTTAATGCCCATATTCTCTGAAAGAGGACATCGGGGTCAATTTGTATCACTTTATTGGCGACTTTTATTTTAGAGTTGCAAGAGGCGATAGTTTTAACGATTTTTGATCGTGATAATTTTAGATACTTGAAATTTAATCCCGAAATATCTTGCATAACCCTGACGCTATTTTCAAAAGCATTGTGGCAATTGCTTTCCGGACTCCGTCTCATTCCATAAGCTATGTTCATGAGATGGATTCAGGGAATGGATCGTATATTGCTGAAAGAAGTTTTCTATCAGTTTCAAAGATTTCAAATCTTAGAAACTGATAGAAAACGTGAACGTGAACTCCTCCATGCCCTCTAAAAGATCTTTGGTGAACAAGATTGATCCATTAGTAAACAACAATTTCAGTTACACCTATACGAAATAAGCCTCCTTCAAACTTCAATAACCTCATAAGTGTTTGCTCAATAGTTTGGTCCGTAAAGATCCCACTACAAAATTTGTCGCTCCTGTAAATTGTCCAATACAGGAAAACTCTCGTGGATGACATCCACGTCCAGGTTCTGGCACATCAAGTATCCGGGGGTTGTTCGCCGATGCCATATTTGAATTCAGTAACCCAAAAAAACCACTGACCGCCGAGTTTCTCCTCTTCTACGCGTGAATTTCGGGAGTCTCACTGAGATGACGTTCATCAGCGATCCTGAGCTCCAGGTCGGCTGTGAGTAAATTTGAACACATAATAATCGTGATCAGCGATCTTCAAAACCCCCGGGAACGCGGTTTGAGCCAATTCTGAGTCTTATCAACAAAGTTATTTAAGTTTCTTAAAGCGACTTCAAAAAATGCATTTTTTAAATTCATTTTTGGCTACAGCAAAGCAATTTCCGATTTGTATAAGATACAAAGCAGATACAGAAAACCGCATTCCGATCCGTCTTAGTGCAAAAAATTCTTAGATTTTGGCTGTTTTAGTGGTTCATTACCTCGGCTATTAGATCCAAAATTAAATGAAATAGAATTGGGGTGAGTGGAAATTAGAGAATACAATACCGATATACCGGTATACCGAAAACCGGGATATCGCAAAATTTTGACTGGTATTTAATACCAGTATTCAGTGATTTGAATCCCGGTTTTCTGTATTTATGCAATAAATTAATACAACCAAAAATTCTTGGAATTTCACTGTAACGTTTTTAATTTTTCAATCGTTTTTGTTTGTGAGTTTATTTTACTTGTGAAGCTAAGCAATTTTATATGTATTGTTGGATATATTTGCTTTTCTTTCGCATGTATAGTAATTAATAGTAGTTTAAGCAATTAGAGTTTAATGAGATAGTTTATTCTCAAGCAAAAGTTGAAGCAAACATTGTAATTTCTACTACCAAACACATTTTATTTTAAAAAAATAGCGTATCATCAAAGAATATTCCATAACTAAGACTAATGGATGCTATCGTTGATTGAAAAAACTTCATCCGCCAGAACCCCTAAGAGATTACTTTGGCTAGTGACATCTCACTGTTATTACCAGTGGTATACGATATCTCGTATTAACTTGTATGCCAATCGCAGGGACTAAAGTACGCGGGGCTATCACACCCATAGATCAACAATTTTAAATTTTACAAATCTTCCTGTGGAAAGCTATTAAATTCATTGACATTAATGCATTGTTACCGTTTGCAAATTACTATCGGCTAAGTGCCACCATTTTTAATTAGTTAATTCGTCATAATTGCCATCCATGTTTAATCATACATACGCTATGCTTCTTTGTATAATATTTGTGCGAATTCGGTCTCGTAATTTTGAGTTTCAAATCGATATAATCGATGTTATCAATTATCTTCACTTAATTTTAGAAACATGTATTACATACCATTGCAAACCAACAACATATTTGATGTAGATGATAAAATTTGTAACATCATGATGTGTTAAATTCCAATACATATAATTTTGATGTACACAAATGTAATTGTTTCAGATTATTCTTTCATTTTACCAATTTCATAAAAATTATGCTCAACCAAAAAAACATTGATCTAATAAACTAATTCCGTATAAAACGATATTTATATAAAAACCAAATCAAATAGTTATCAACATTTAGGCAAAATCCCTTAAGATAATTATATTAATAACTTTAAAAAACTGCATTATCGATCAATTTTTTAAAATTCGTAACATGAAATGTTTATGATTTTTATGAATTCATGATTAACTCGATAACTCGAATATATCAATGTTTCCCCATACAAAATTGCACCACGCGCCTAAAGAAGTTTTCACTCCAAAAAGACTGAACTTTCGGACCTCATAAAATATCTCCATCAAGCGTACGAAGAGAGATTTTTACCACAAATCGGATAATAATCTCCAGTTTCAGCGTGTGCCGAAAAACGATATAGTGAGGTGTCTTTTATGATGGCCCAATGATGAGACCATAGAGGAACTCGTGGAAGATGATGTCGAGCTTATACCAAAAATGGCAGATGAAAATGAGTCTGAGTTTGGAAGTAAAAACTTAATGAAAAAGAAAATAGATCAAGCGCTTTGTAAAAACTGAACTACAGAGTTGCTGGAAAAAAAACTCGTTTAACTCAAGATCTAGTTAAGGGCCTACGAAATGAAATGATTCCTTCGGAAGATGAGGGAACAAAGGGAGTCTATTTGCAACAATTCTATGAATTGTTTCTTACCGTTCAACCAAAATTTGTCTTCATCTAAAAGATCGTTTTCATCAGCTGGTATTTTGCTAAATAAGCTGAGATCAAGACTTGTTTCGTTTTAATCAATTAATGTGATATGTTGTGTTATTTATTATTTTTTTTTTTATTTTGAATATTACGTGATATGTTAATGATTAATGAATCTATGTTTTTCATTTCAAATAAAAATTGAAACAACATTTTTTGTATGAAAATTAATTTTTTTAAATACCGGCATTAAAATTACATTTTTAAATACTGAAAAAGCGGTCTTAGATTTTACTCCGGTATTGGAAATATTTTGTTTTCAATTTTTTTTTTTCATTTTGTATTAAAATATGTAGATTTAATGATTAAAATGGGAAGCTAAAGAAATCATAGGTGAGGAAAGGGCTAAGGATCGGTAGTACGCCGACCAGTTGAAGCAGACGAGTGTCTGAGGCACGCGATAGATTTATATATGATTGATATATCTAAATTTTCTTGAGAGAGAGGTCGGTCGTGAGAATTCACGCCCGTTAGAGCTAGCAAGGCGTGAATGTGGTTTCCCGTGTGGCAATCAATGGTGGATAATTCTTCAAGAAAACAACTAAATCAATACAGTAGTAATATTCAGCTACCAAATTATGCCTATATTTATGCCCAACAGCTTCAATGATTTGTTTAAAAAAATTGAACAAAAAATTGCTTCAATTAAACACAGTGAATATTTTTGTTTTTTTTTAAGAGTCTGCAGCCTATATTCATATGGCTGAATTTAGCTGTCAATCTCATTACAGTTAGCAGTTTATTATTCAAACAAAGATAAAATAATTGCAAAAATTTTACAGTGAGTGGAACAACTTGGAACTGGGTAGAATAATTGCCAGGAGTTTTAAAGATAGATTAACTGTAACTAAAAATATCTTGCCAATAAACGTGTTTGATCTATGGATTCAATGCTCCTACATTGCTGATGGCTTCTGCTACAGTACCTGGTAATGGCGCAGCCTAATTATTTTCCCAGCGTGTGTAATCCAAGTTCTTCCATGAAAGATACCACAGATGTTTCCTAGAAAGGGCCAAAAGTGATTTTATATCGCTGGATAATATCTGATTATAAACGTAAATTTAATATGATATCGAAGAAGTCAAAAACAAAGTCATTACAAATTAGTTAATAATACAAGATTTATTGTAAAGACACACCATTCTAAAGTCTTTCTACTCTAAATTTAATTTATCTTTCAAAACAAATTAGTGTCTACGATTATGCACCAATGCAGTTATAGTGTCCTGGTCCAAATGAATAAATTACAACAACAGACATATAAAGCAAATTTATTGTCGATTAATTGCATCAACGTTATATACTAAAAACATTTCTATAATAAAATTTACAATTTAATTATCTGGTTTTTATTTTTCAAATTCCACACTTTTGTATAAAAACCTAGAGGAAACTGCAAGCATTTGAAGTTTACTATTTGCAACAATGCACTTCTTAGTAAAATGATTTCGTTAAAGTTAAACGTGTTTCTTGTTTGCTGCATATCGATTTGTTTATCATCATATATTTCATATAAGGCAACAGAACCAATATTTGAGTTACACCTTGATGAATGGATTTATATAACAAATCAAACAATTCAACAAACAATAGACGTTGAAAATCAAATAAGTGATATTTACTTAAAACTGTTAATGACATTTGAAACCAACTCTACAGCAACAGGGGCTGTTAACGTATCCTATTTTGAGATAAAAAATAACTTAGAATCGTTAAGAAATAGTTTTCAGAAGAGCTTCGATAAGGCGTATACCGTTATTCCGCAAATAAATTATTTTTTTGAATCAATTCGTTATAGTCAAGATATTTTTAAAAAATCTTTGATAAATGACTTACCAGATTGCTCTGATTTATATGAAGTTGATGATATTTTTTCCGTTTGGATCTATAACGGGATCAACAAATGCTGTCAAAGATATATTTTATATGAACAGGATTTTGCTTTGCAAACCTATTTCAATTTAACTACAATAAAAACAATTTGGAAAAGTTCTTTAAGTAGGAAACTCACCAGTGATCAGGTAACTGTATTCATCTACAATATGAAACAAATTTTAGGACTATTTTATTGACATTTAGTAATTGTCTTTGCAGTTTATTGAGGCACTTGAAAATACTACTATGAACATCATAAATAAATTAAAAGAATACAGGGAGAATGTATACGCAGAAAAGTTAAACATGACCTATAAAACATTGTTGTGCCAAGCAAGAGCAATGATTCAGTTTGATGTACAAATAGAAGAATTACAAAATAAACGAAAAAATTGTTTTCAATAAAAATTAAATAAAATTTGTTGTAGCTCTGATTTGTCACAAAAACTAACATCACATGGCTTAAGTGTTCACACAACACAGTAGTGTTCTCTGTAACTATCTTTGATCTATCGAAAAGTGATATTTGTAGGAGTCTCGTAAGTCACTCTATTTCGAGTAACATCATAACTTCAATGAATCCAATTTTTATCAAAAAACCACATTTGATCTGCTGATCTGATCCGATATAATTATCTTGTTCCTATAATTGTAATAAAAGGGTTATATTTTGTTCGCTAAATGTAATGGTATCTGTTAAAAGCTTATTTGGGCGTGGCGTATCAGCGACTACGATGACCTTTGATATGGTAAATATTTCACGTAAATCGTGAAATAAACTCTAAATTTCGTGTGCGGTTGTAAGTGGCTTGTGATCAGTACACACAGCAAAATTTCTACCTACTACGAAACTACTAAAATGCTTTGTTGCTAAATAAATATAAATAGGCATCAATTCGCGGTTGAAAGTACAATAATTGATTTCAGCCGGTTGTAATTTCCTTGAGAAAAATGCCAATGGTTCCCAAATTCGATAATGTAGCTGCTTTAAAACAGCTTGCGGTATTCGAAACGTCAGTCGAAATGACAAATACAGAATTTGATACAGAGAATGCAAGAAGTGTTGATGAAACAAGAGCTATTTTGTTTTGTCGAAAAAAACATCAATGGCCAAGAACAATTACTTTTATTTTTGGTGATTTTCTGATTTAATACTGCCAAATGATAATGTATAGGCGCAAATGTATCAGCTAAATGTGGTATGCACCGATGATAGTAATTTACCATTCCCAAAAACCGTTGAACCTGTCGAATACGTGTGGGTTGAGCGAAATCTCGAATTTTTTGTACTTTGTTATATGTGAAGACATAATTCCCGGGTATTTTGACACATTTTGATGCTTTGACATTTGAATCATACTTAGAAAACCTTACGAAAAGGATTTCTAAATGTTGTTTATGTTTATTTTCGAACTCGAACAGAACTCGTTAACAATAGGCAATATGTCGTCTATATAGTCAAAGACAAAGTAGAGTCCCATGACAACTTCGTACATAAACCGTAGGAATGTTGGGGCCGCATTTGGGCCGAGCCTAAATGCGGCCCCATGCGGGTGTTGTAATTGCAATTCTGAAAATATCTTCTGAAGTCACGGGGATTTGATGGTAAGCCCGAATCAAATAAATTTCAGAAAAAATCTGCAACTATAAAGTAGCAAAGAAAAATTATGTATATGGGGATCTGTTGTCTGTTCGGCACAATCACCGGATTTAATCAACTTTATTCACCGAAAGCTCACCAATCATTAAAATCCTTTTTTAGAACTATGAATACGATGAACCACTGTATGTTGTACTGGAAGGATAATAGGTAATTTTTGAAGAAATTCATAACCGTTACTTATTTGAAAGTAAATCAGAGTAGGGATATCCGTTTTAATTGAAAAAGTCTATAACGAGGTATTTGTGTCTACTAGACACTTTCGTTTCAGATCAACTAGAAACCTGAATGAGGAAGGATTTAGCTCCAATGATTGATTTGCTGACTGCAAATTTCATCTTAGCTCAAGGTTTAATTTAAGCAACTGATTATCGTAGGTACTAATCGTAGTATCATCAGCTACGGGTAAAACAAAATTGGAGTTGATGAAAATAATCATGATGAGCTTTTATTGAATTGGCAGGGTTGGTGACAACGTTTTACGATCACACCATGCCATCGCTGAAAATAGCAAAAATCTTTTTTACTGTTGGTCCTATTTGTACTACTACTACGTTCACGGACATTTTGATTCTTGTGGTAGTATTTAGTTTTAGGGGATCTTGAACGGAAATTGGAAGCTTGTAGCGATTGAAAATGTTTGAGCTCGCGTCTTAAATTTTCTTGTAGTTACTGTTATGCTTTCAATCACTAGATTTTAATTTTTAATAGTTTTGAATTATTAGGGTTTTTTTTTGAGCACTTAAACTCAAGCAATTAAGGACATCAATTGTTTTTTCCAGTTTGAAAGTAAGTTTTGGATTTTTATTTTATACTTGTTTTCGGTTGAGATTCGTATTTGTGCCTCATCAATGACATGATACGAATTCTTTGGCAGACACACTATCCAACTATGCCACCGAGGCAATGGTATTGTAAATAGAATTTTTCTCTGCGAGAAATCCAAAATATACTTTAGAATTGAAAAATTCGAATATTTTCCATAATTAATTGAGTTTAAGTGCTTACAATAAATCCCTCATAATTCAAAACTTATTCAAAGTTGAAATCTAGTGAATTAAAAATTCTAAACCAGTTTAATATAAGTATGGGGCATCCCACGTGAACGGGGGGGGAGGGGGACAAACAAAAAAATGTTTGTCTTCAAATTTTGGGGATTTTTTAGCCAACCCCCTTGCCGTCAGTGATAATCACAAATTTGAATTTTTTTCTAGAACGACAAACGTTTTCATTTCGTAGGTGATTTATTGCGAATAAACAATTTTTGTAAAAAATAGTAGTTCGTTAGCATTTTCCTGTAGAATACGATAAAAATATTTAAAAAAATATTATTGGTGTATATTCTGATGGAGTACTATCAATCCCCAAAGTTTGAAGGAAAAACAATTTTCGTTTGTTCCCGTTCACGTGGAATGAATGCTCCATATACATAAAAATTGTCTTTCGTATATGAGAAATAAAAATCAAATCAAATTTAAATAAAAAATCTAAAAATTCAAGAAACTGCATATTAGGCATCGACAAAGTGCCTTTCTCAATTTGATCATGTAACGAACTCTCAGTTATATGAAGGCTCGTTTCTTCAAGCAAGCAATAGCGTTCCATCATCAAAGAAAATTCCATAACTATTATTCAGGGTGCTATCGTTGACTGAATACAGCTCATCCGCAAGCACCACTAAGATATCACCTTGGCTAGATAGTGATATCTTACTGCTATTGACAGTGTTATGTGGTATCTTACGTTAACGCGAAAGCCAATAACAGTTACTGGAGTACGCAGGGTTGTTTCACTCGTTGATTAAAAATAAAATAATTACAAATCAACAAAAACTGATCCCCTCCATAAACCACTTTTCACAAAAAGTAGGATGATATAACATTAGACTTAATATTTCTCAAAACAAATTACAAATCTTAGGTTTATCATAAAATCTTTATTTTTATATAAAATAAACCATATCCAAGTTAAATGTGCTTAGCTTCTTCAAAACATTTATTTCTCATCTCCCTCATTTGATATACATATTCCTCAACATCATTCACAACTTTTGCATGACATCTATAAACAGTATCCATCATATTCTTAAAACTTGTATCGAAGGTTGTGTAAAGTGCAGCTAAATCTGATTGTGATTTTGTGCCCATTTTACCAAAGTTTTGAATAACCTTTAAATAACATTATTTGAATTATCTAACTTTAAGTAAGTAACATAAATAACAAGCACCTGATCTTGTGATAAGTCCTTATAAAAATCAACATCAAACATTTGAGTAAACATATATTGAATCTCAATAAATTTAAATCCACTCTTTAAATATGTTTTAAACGTTGTCGCTATTCCTTCTGTCATACAATCGTTTGAACCACTATCCCATTTTTCTAAGACTTCATCAATTTTATAACGTTCCAAACAATCAGATAAATCCGTTTTCAAGAAATTCTCAACAAATTGTTGATTCGAATTTACACGATTTAATGCTGTCATCACATATGGAATTGCTTGAGGCACAATATCTTCCATTTCCTTCGTGACATATTTAACATAACTAACCATTCCATTGTAAGTTGAATTAAATGCATTTTGTGCTGAGTAAACAACATCTTGATTAGATTTATAAAATTCTAAGACATCATAAAGAGCTGGATTAACAACACGTTCAAAATCATGAACTCGATTTAATGTTTCATTTTTCAGACGTTCCCATTCGTTTAACGCATATTGAAAACGAGCCGATATAATCGGTTTTTCTGGATTAACAGTGCGTTCTTTGGATACAGAAAATAATTCTGCAACAAGCTTTGTAACAGCTTCATCATCGGTTTCACTTTTTATTTGATGTAAACACAAAACCACACCAAAACACAACAAAAACTTCATTATAATAATTCAAGTAGTTGAAGTGATAAAGACGTTATTACAAATACTGATGGTTAGAGCTAGTGCTATTACGTCTTTTATAGTTACAAAACAAAATGATTAACCTTGAAGCAGTATAAAGTCCAACACCATCAACACCAATTGATATAATTAGAATAATTTGATTTATTGTAAGAATAATGTAAAATATGTACGTGCAATAGGTTCAGTCGAATTTCGATTGAATTTCATTCTAAAAACAACCAACAATATACAAGAAATTTTTATGATATGAATATTAATCGTTACCGTGTCAAAATGTTTAAAATGCTATATTATAAGTTACATCTGTTTAGATTAAATTATATGTGTTATGTTGCATAGTTTCTATGTCTACACAAATGTTACTCTTAATACAGTTTTTACGTGAAATGTTCTAACTTGTGCGTCAAAAAAATAACAAAATACTTTTTATGGGTTACTTCGGTTTTTACAAGATCTAAGTACTGGTATTGTGGGAAATTTTTCAAAATGTAGCCCCCCACTTTTATAATGGAAATTGGAATTGGATGTTACCAAAAATAATTTCCCTTCAAATATCTATTTACAAACATACAGTTATCTATATCAGGAAAGAAGATACAACTCTTTAAATACAGTAAATTAATTAAATAATTTAAATAAAATTTTAAAAAATACTCAGAAGTAGGTCAATCAACTCGTTAATTTGCAATAAAACCTGTAATGTAAAATAAGTTTGGTAGATTTAGTAAATATTAATTATTCTACTTTAAAGTTCAATAACCTTAAAAGAATGTCAGATTTATTTAATATTGTTTATTTGAATATTAACAGTTTACGAAACTACCTAACACATTTCAACATCATGTTTATAAAACAGTGATAATTTTTTTTTGATATTCTGGCGGTTCTACTGATTGGAATTTAGCTAAAATAAACATAGCGACGCTGATGCATAGGTTAACTTCACCACAGCTCGGGAATTAAAATGTTCTGGATATATAGTGAGCTAATATCCATCAAATACTTCAATCAATGGCTAACCGAAGGTGAAGCATTAAAGAAAAAGTAAAAAATAATTTTATCGGAAGTGGGAAACCGGAAGTTGAAATGCAGAGCTGTTGCAAATTTTACCCTGAGCATATATACTAAGTTTAATCAAAATTATTTATCAGGAACTGATGTTATTGAAGTTTCAAATAAACAGGTCCTCGGGAGGCCCCCCAACCCCTTATTCGAATATCGTCAAAAAACCAATCAGTTCTTTGTCATTCAAATCTCCATCTTTATCAAAGTACCATCACATTGTTTGATGAACAAAGTCTGTATGTTCTGAACAAACTTTAAAATACAAAGTGAGAAAAGTCAGCAGTTTTATGGTGGACCCTTTGGAAAGGTGGAAATTTTTCTCATGTTGATTGAAACCTTTTACCAACGTTTCATAAAACCGATTTGAAATTGTAGTCTACAGTAGGGAAAAGCACCGCAAAAAAAAAACTTTTTCACCGGAAGTGACAAACCGGATGTACCAAAGTTTTATCCAAATCCCATACGTTTTTGTCGTGAACCCACCCATCCAACCAACCCACAGGCATACAC
Source organism: Diogma glabrata (assembly GCA_963693315.1). Classification (NCBI taxonomy): domain Eukaryota; kingdom Metazoa; phylum Arthropoda; class Insecta; order Diptera; family Cylindrotomidae; genus Diogma; species Diogma glabrata. The sequence continues at coordinate 5,171,455 of OY856186.1, read as the reverse complement.
CATTTTTGGGGCTATTTAGATAGAGGATGATCCAAAACAAAAGAGAAAATAAAATTTGGGGTATGCAAGATTTTTATTTTTTCGATAGATTTCAATCCTTCACACAAGTGAAAATTGTCGTGAATTAAAAATGTTTCGGTCTGGAGGGTTTGACAATATACGCTACATGTTTTTGGGGTCACTAAATCCAAATTTTACCTCGGGTTGACCCTAGCACGTCAGCATTTGGACATAGCTTTAAAAACCGGACTCACCAGGATCCATTAAAACCGTTAAACTCGATAACCTTAACCTCCTAAAATCCAGTAATATATTGATTTCTAAACTATATTTATAACTCTGGAAATCTTTAAATCCCTAACCCTATGACTTCATGACCCCATAACCCTATAAATAACCGCGTAAAACATCCTCAAAACTAAATTTGTTCCTCGGGATGTGACTATGTATACTATGTTTTTGGGGTCGCGAGAATCCGAATTCGACCTGGGTTTAACCCTAGCACGTCAGGGTTTTCACATAACCTAAAAGAAACAACTCCAAAATCCACTAAACTGTTAAGCCCGATAACCTTAAAGCCGGTAACACATCGATTTCTTAACTGAATTTATAATTCTTTAAAAGCCTTTAACCTCATGATTCTCTAACCCTAAAGCCTCGTAAAACAGTGACAAAATTAATTTCAACATGGAGATAGACTAGGAATAGCATATGGTTTTGGGGTTACTGAACCCGAATTCGAGGTCAGTTTGACACAAGCACGTGAGGGTTGAGTTTAGGAAACTTTTAACAAGATACTGGAAGCAGTTTCTAGTTTTTTGAGAACTTTGACAATTTGTTTCATGTGATTTAGTTTTATGTGAAAAGGAGCGACAGAAATTTTTGATGGAGTCACTAACGATTTACGAATGATATTTTGTGCATCCGGAACAAGTGATGTTCTTCTAGTTGGCCATTTTTTAAATATAATTATTTGTGCGATCTTTATGTCATAAACACAAATAACCTGGATATTTGGTGAACTGAAATCACAATAAATTTGCAAATTAAACTACTGTATTTAGTTTTGTAAGAAAACGTCCATATTTTCTTATTTTTCCTGCATAATTGTAGAATTACCTAAAGGAATCGGAGGATACACATTTGTGTTATCAAGTCAAACGGCCTTAATACTTCGTTTGGAAAAAGTCTTCAGTCTCTAACGCATCATAACAATTTTCTTTGAACTTAACTTTTCACACGTCATTGCAGATAATTTTTATTTTTCTGTAATTATTTCTATAAAAAGACTGTTGTCCTTTAGCTAAAAAAACCATCTTTAGGCCATCGACAAGATCATGTAACTTAGACTTGGGTCTCAATGATGGGCGGGATGTTTTTTGTGGTTAAAGAGAAATTTTCGTCACGATTGTCGTCATCAGTACCATCAGACATAGACTCTTCGGCGACATTCATCGTTTTATCCATCGATTCGGGAGCTGTAGTAACGGTCAATGTCATTTTTACCATCATTTCTTACAGCTGTTACTGAGGCAGTTACTAATGCAACCGTAATGTAATTAATTTTGATTTTATTTTTACTTTTAAAACCACCGATCTTATTACAAGAGAAGAAACAATCTTCTTAATCTTGATGCTATTTTCATATTGCTGGAACCGTCTACTCTCTTTTGTATCTTGCTTGCTCTTTTTAACAATTTTTTTCAAAAATTGGAGATGATGTTTGGGTATACCAGTTTTGTATTCCCATCCCACATTTGGTTATAGGTCTGACAAACACTATCACTGACGATTGTCCCCAAATAACTTATTTCAAACTTAGTACAAATATTAAAAAATGTATTGCGATTACAGTGAGAGAGTTATGAGATTGGAAGACGACTTTCTCGTTTTTTCTTGAAGTATTATATGTCCATGTCACCAAACAATGCAGAGCTACGGTCGCATAATGACGACGTTTGCGGTTTGCGGGGCCGCAGTTCCACCTCGAACAGTATTTGATACTTGGGTACCGATTTCCTGCTTTGTAATAGATAACTTACCAGTTCCTGAAATAAGAAAATCCAAAGATTTAGCTGGATAACGGAACTGCGTCGTTACCTGCCGTCACCACGTGAAGGTGCGCTGGATGCAGACACAGGTGTGTTACTACTCTGGATATGTGGTTCAATCTACAGAAAACGACAAAAGAATGCTTATTGTGCCTGATCTCCTGACAGGAGAACTTTTTTTTGTAACTGTTTAATGACAATCGATTGGTAATTTTAGGCTACAGTAAGGATAAAAACCTGGAAAAAAACTTTTTAATCGGAAGTGACAAACCGGAAGTTGGTATGCAGAAATATTGGAAACAGTACTATAACCTTATATACCAAGTTTCCATAAGATCATAAGCCGAGATTAGAAGTTATTCAAAATTTAAACTTAGAGGTGTTCGGGAGACCCTTGCCATTTTGTCCAAATTTAAAATGAATCCAGATATTCCATTTTCAAGTGAACTTGGATCATTTGCCAGAGTTTCAAGATCCTATGCAGAAATGTCACACACCCCCACACCCACTCACTCAAACACAGACGTACACCACCATTTTTATTGGCTATTTAGATAGAGGATGGTCCAAAACAAAAGAAAAAACAAAATTTGGGGTATGTAAGATTTTTTTTTTTTCTCGACAGATTGCTCATTGCATTACTTCACACAATTTAAAATTGTGGTGAAGTAAAAAAAATTGCTTTGGTGTAACTTAAGTTGATCAATTTTGTTAGTGTATTACAAAATAAAAAGGAAAAACAGATCATTAGAAAAATTTTCTATATTTGTTTTTTTTTTTTTGTAAAACTGTAATAGATCCAATGCAATTTGTGTAGTTTATTAAAATTAAAGAATCGTTAAAAAAATTTGTTTGTTTGTATTGGTAGTAAAATTAAAATTTAATTAAAAAAAGATTATTTCTCTGTTTTGTTGATGACAGTCGGAATTAAATGAAGGTGTCGCTCGGAGTTACTTTTCGGAGCTTTTTTGTTGTATTAATAAAACGCCTAAGTTAATTAGTTTCTTTTGTTCACATTCTCAACTAAGTACCGTGTGAGTTAGTATTATAATATTTTTTTTTTAATTTGGCTTGGTGTCATTAAATTTTAATAAGTTGGTTGGAGAAAAGGAAAACTAATTGTTTGTTTTGTCATTTGGAGAGTGCAACCTTTATCTAATATTTGCTAAATGTAATAATTGTAGTTATACTGCTGTGTGTGATGATCTCGGTTTCTTTGGTTTTAGGGGTCTTTAGAGTCCCTGCTATTGCGTATTTAATTCCGTTGGCACTGTCTCATTTGCGTGCATATCTAATTATTTGTACTGAACTTGGGGGGATTTCTTCTCGGACACACATGACTAAAGCTCGCTGGGACAAAAAATCGCTAGGTACGCAGTCCTGCGATTTCTTCCTGTTAGTGACTCACTAGCAGGTCCAGTGTTCATTACAAATTGGCACGGACGTGGACGTGGGGGTCCTCTATGGGATATTGTGACCCCAGTACTACCCTGAAAGAGTCCCTACATAATTTGAAACACTCAGAAAACTTTTTTTTTTAATCAATTTTTTTTTAATCAATAACTGAGGACTCTGGCGACGTGAGACGCAGCTTCTAACCCAAACCAGGCATCCTTGCCCGGTCATCTGGTTATGCTCCGGGTTCATGGTGTAATCAGGACTCTTCACACGCTAGCACTTGATATCGTTAGAGACCCTCTCCATTAGAATGTTAGTACCTTATGATGCTGATTGGTCAATTCTCAAACGGATGATACTGAGGAAGTTTTTCTAAGGCAGCTTGATCAACTGAATAGGGAAGATTTCTCTCAACCTTAATGCTGTTACGTTAATTGACTCAACCCTCGTTGTGGAACTCAATGCCTCCCTCTGTATTTCCCGATAAATTTTCCCCTCAGGCATTTAAAGAAAATGTCCATAATCATTTAAAACAATTAGTATAGTTATCCCTATATCCCCATTCCTTCCATTTTCCTCATCTCCTTCCTTTATAGTTGACATGGTATCTTCGGATATTCAAAGAGTCTAAATAATGTAATGAATATTTCATATTTAGTGTGCTAAACATGTCTAACTAATTAATAAAAAAAAAAAAATCTATTTGCAACGTTTAAATAAGAAAAAAATGAACAAAAAAATTGCTACGTTTAAATTTTTCTTCTTTCATTTTATTATAATGAAACGAAATATTATAAATAGAAATGAAATTTTACAATACATGAACATATCCAGTTCTTGTTGTTTGTGTTCTTAAATGAAGAAAAGGGTGTTCATGATTTCTGTGCGCGTTTTACGTGTTAATAAACCAACAAGAAGATATTTGTGTGGTAGATGGCATCGTAAATAAATAATTTTTTTTGTGGTAAATGTATGGATTACAAACAATATGAGTAACGAGCATCTGTTTCATGCAACCAACTCTCCTTTTTTGTTTAGAGTAATTTTAAGAATTATTTATAGAGAAATAATTTTCAATATTGTGGAGTTGTGTTTTAGAACTTAAAACTAAATTATGTTGAATTTTAATTAAACGAAAAATGTTATCGTGCCACAAGTGCTTAAAAGAAAATATAAAAATTGTAAATAAATTATTTGTTGTGAATTTTGAAATTAAAAATTGCTATTTATTAATTGTGATTAAAATAAAAAAATGAAAATTAACTAAAGATGTGTTATGAATTGTTTTCCGTTTAATAAATAAAAGCTATGTGACCGACATCGGAACGTAATAATATGTTGTGGCACAGGTATATAAAGTTCAATAAATGCAAATATTGTGGTCTGTGGAAAACGATAGTTACTTTAACAATTTTTCATATGATATACCTTAATTATGGATATGTAATTGGAACCTACAATGGAATAAAAAAATCTAAAGTTGAGGCATAGAGTTGAAATTTTTTTCATACCATACATTAACGTCGGGACAAGCAGATTTATTAAGTGTGGCGTTTTGTTATTTTATATGGTCCTGCATGCTAGTTGGTTTCGTTTTGGAATGCAATCTTGTTGTTCAACTATTAGTTGGATTAGCGTTGGAAATGGTACATGGTTCGTTTGCGACCAGGATGTGTGTATAGAAAACGTTTTGGCCAGTTCAACATTCAAACAACAAATTAATGTAAGCTTAATGTATTTTAAATTATTTATCTTATATAATTTTTTTGTTCTTGCATGATTTGTCCTAAATTATTATGAAAATATTACTTTTTGTTAGGAGAATTTTGGTTCGTACTATTGATAGTGCTAGTTAAACACTAAATTATTAGAGTGTTATATTAGAGATCTTTCTCGTATATTAGTCCGCGTTTTAGTCTGTATCATTTAAAAAATTTAAAATAAACCCTTGGATAATAGATACCGTAAGTATCTATATTATTTCTACAATAAAGCCCAATGGCTTTAACATTACATATGATGTGCAAACTATCTGGTCTACCGCATTTACATGGATACTAGAGTAAATACAATCACTACGTACGCCTTCTTTTCACACTCCTTAGTCCCCCTTTAACGGAGATTATTTTATTTATTCTTGTCATTCTCCTAATAACAAAAAACTTTGGGTATGGTATGGATCCCACTTTTCAGTCAAATTCTGATTTCATTATTTTTAAACAGTAAAAAAATAAACCAGAATTATATCAAAGAAGGGTCTCACGCCCTTACTAATAATACAAATAGAATCAACTAAGAGTATCAAATTTAGCCCAAATCTTGCTAGAAAACATTTCTCAACTGTGTTGAGACTGTGGGAAATTGGCGTAACATTTTATTTTATTTTATATTTTTTGTAAATGTCCTTCGGTAGTTACTCAATATTTTTCATATCTCGTTATATATTTTTTATTCGCCTATATATTAAAGTGTTACTTTATTACTGTGATTTGCGGCTTTAAAGTATCACTTTTCAACTATTTATTTTGTCGTCATAGCTACGTCCAAAAAAGTAAAACGCATTTGTATTTGTTTAAATTCTATGAAAAATAAATTTTTTTATCAAAGCAACCGGCAAATTCAAAATTTCATTATCCAATTAAAATAGTTGTTATCATTTGTTGTCATAGAATTTGGAAAAAATAATAAATATTTTTTCAAAGGTTACTTGTTCCACATTTTTTTATTTTAAAATTTATGAAAATTTTTAATTTTAATTTAGAATAAACAACTTTTCTTAAAATATTTTGCTTGCGGCGAATAAAAAATAGTATATGATGCACGGACGTAAGCTATTTTTGACTTAATGTGGGTGCAAATCTCGGCTAGCGCCTCGATTTGCAAACTCCACATCCGTCCAAAATCTTTAGCTTTACGTCCTAGCATCATAATGTACTATTGCTTTCTTAGAACATTGATGAAAGTTAAGGATGATGACCAAAGAACACGGAATGTACATCTAGTTATAAAAAATGTGTTGAGTTATAAATAAAAAAATCTTACTTCAGAAGAATTCGATGACCATGATCAAGGTATAAAGATCTTGCACCATATCAGCATATTTTGTTTTGACTGACTAAGTAAGGAGATGGATTTTCTCAATTGTGATGTAAGAAACAAAAATTTTCTCGCTTGACGAAGTGGGTTGGTTTTAAAAATCCTATTTAATTTTAGATTTTAGAAATTAGATATTCACACCACTAGCATACCGTATGCGCTTTTTTGTAATTCTGGCGACTGTGAGGTGAGGCTTAGATGAATTTTAAGCAATTTGTTTGCCAACCTATAACATCGAAAACTTCCTCATAAAATGCATATCAATCCGTAATTATTATATAACTGAAAATATTAAATCCATTGCTTATATTCACTATAAAATTTATTTTTGAGGAAGTAACACATAGTTTATTACCAAAAAAGAAAAAACTTAATAATTAAATCAAACAATCAAAACTAACTAAAATTTTATTCCCAATATTCTATTAAATTACACAACTTTTATAAAATCAAAACATTCGTTTCTTGTTTCTTTCAAATTTTTTATATGTTGCTCAAGATCAAATACGACATTGGCATGACATCTATATGCGACATGAGTTCCATCTTGAACATTCTTATCGAAATGTTTACGTAGTTCTTTTAATTCCAAAATTGACTTCGAACTAACTTTATCGAAGTGTTCTTGAACCTAAACGATTAATAAGAAAAATATATTCACTGTTTTAAAATAACCAAAAACAAACAAAATACCTGTGCAATGGTTAGATTGCTATAAAATTTAGCATCAAATATTTTTAAAAACCAATTTTGAATTTCAAGAAATTTAAATGCATTTCTTAGATATTCTTTTTCATCTTTTATTAAAGAATATCTTAAACAATAATTTGAACCACTTTCGAATTTGTGAAAGAGTTCATCGTTCTCATACAAATCAGAACATTGGGTAATGTTTTGTTTTAAAGAATCAAAAAACGCTTTTTGATCTGAATCAATACGATTCAATGCTGTTAAAATATATGGACCTCCTTTTACAAGAACTTCATCCAATTGTTTGGTTTCATAATTCACGAAATCAAACATCTCACTAAGGGTTGCATTAAATGCATTCTGAGCATAGTCGTTAGCTAGTTCTGGTGTTAATTTATAAAATTCTTGTACAGCAATCATTGCTGGTTCAACAATATTAACAAAACTATTATATCTAACAAGAGTTTGATTTTTTAACCAATTCCATTCATTTATAGCAAATTCAAAACGCTTAGCAATATGTGGATTATCTGCAATTGCACCTCGTACAGAAGATTGTAAAAGTAGCTCTGCTATTAATGATTCAATTGTTTCATCATTTTTCTCACAATTTATTGTGCTTAAGCACAATGTGATTAGTAAACTAAATAATAACTTCATTTCACTAACTATACTTAATTGCACTACAATCCTAATGAGATGGACGTTATAACTTAAACTGATTGTTTATTTCGGATGATATCAGTTTTATACAAACGAATAAGAAATAGAAAGAAGAAATTAATAAATACAAAAATTTGTAAATTTGTGGTTATATGACCTTTAAAAAAAGCTATCAAATTTATAGCAATTGAAAAAATCTGAGACATATATTTTGAAGCAGACTGGATATAATAAAAAGCAAGTTAAGAATATTAATTCTGAAATCTCAAATTTCGATTGCAACTACTTCGATTGAGGCATTTCTTTCTAGCTTTTCTTTCGATAGCGATATAGGTATTACCGACTAAATTATATCATTTCAGAATTTCTCATAACTTTAATTTATTACTAATTACAAATATAATTAAAGCTCTTCATATAATAATTAAAAAACATAAATTTATGAAAAGATAATACCATTAAAAACAAATAAATTTATTAATATTATAATTATATAAAAACAACTCAATAAAAATATACTTAATTTTACCGTTATATTTCATTATTGATTAAAATCATAATTAATTTAATTCACATAAAAGATACACATTAAAATTTTATAGCGGAATTATATCAAATTTATTATGTCCATAAAATAAGTTGTATGTAGCTTATTGTAGATGAAGTACTAGAATATGAAGTACATATTCTACAACTTCTAGACTATAAAATGAAATATTGTTGCCATAGTAACGGTTTTAGTTTTTTAATTTGCATAACAAAATATTTTAACGATCAATTAAAATAACCGAAAATAGGATTATCGAATGCAAATATCAATTCAAAAGTTGGATGTTGGTTTTTGGGTTCATTAGTTAAAGTATTGGTGGAAATTGTGAATTAAGTATGAAGTTAAAATAAAGAAATTTGTATTGAGTGTGTAGGTAGATCGATCGATGCAAACTTGTTTATAACAGTGAATAGTTAGAAAAAGAAATGTTGCTGAAGTAGTTGATAGCTTGTGCAAATAAAAATTTTTTAGTATTTAAAAAAAAAATGGAATATTTTTGTGGAATTATTGAGAAGAAAACATGTTTGCTGCATTTGTTTTTAAAGTATTTTCTAGTTAGTAATTAAATTGTACCTATAATTTTATAAATCTATTGATAAATGTTGGAAACAAATATATTTAGAAAAAATATTAAATTTAGAAGTCACCACGGAACACTCCCTCTCCAGTGATTTGTCAGAGGAACGAAAAAAAACTAGAATTATCCTTCGTTTAAACGTTTAAAAAAAAACGAAAATATTATTCAAAGGAAACATGTTCAAAAAAAATAAGAAAGAAATAACGACATCTATTATCATAATAGAAAACCTGACATATGCTGAAATGTATATGTTTATAAGTTTGGAAAAAAATAATTAAATTATAAATTAAAACCAATTAAATAAAATGCATGTCAACAAATGTCAAATTCATCAATACATAAATAATATATGATATGAGAATCAACATACTCCCCGCCATTAACAATTTAAATTGTTAAGCTAGCGGTAGCACACAGAGCTTAACTACTGGACGTTGAAGTGTTGAACTGATGTTTTGATGGTTGCAACTTGAACAATATTATCTTCTCCTGGATGAATTTGTACGATTTTGCCAAGTGGCCATTTGCATATAGGCATGTTATCTTCCTTTACAATTACAATGTCATTAATTTTAACATTTTCATTTTTCTTTTGCCATTTTCCTCTCTGTTGAAGATTGTTAAGATAATCTGGCTGGCATTTCTCCCAAAATGCTTGAACTCTAGACTGAATTCGTTTCCATCTCGACAAAGATGAATCTTGTGACATTAAATGTGCTTTTGGCACCGATTCGGTTGATGTTCCAATCAGAAAATGCTGGTGTAAGGACCTCGCAATCGTCATCACAACCGACGAAGTGTAAAGAGGTCGAGAATTCAGTATATGGGTAATTCTTTTACAAACCGAACACCTTTCTGACCGACACATTTTTGATTTGGCTCAAATTTTATTATGAGTTTTATATCGAAAAAAAAGAAATACGTGTTCGAGAAAATTTTTTTTTTTTTTGGAAAACATAGCGGTTCTAGATTTCGAGAATTTCGTGATTTTTGGCTTGACGAGTTATTTTCAAATATTCTTAACTTCGGTTCTATTAAAGATAGAAACTTCTAGTTTGTTTTATTTTAAAGTTAAAAGATGCTAGTTTTAAAAAAAATTAAAATTAATAAAAGTTATTAACAAACTCTTATTGTTATAAACAAATAAAATGTTCAAATCGATCTTTAGTCTCTGCCCCGCTCACGAAATTAGTTTTTAGTATGACCATCGTGTTTTACGTTTGATTTCCTATAAAATACGTATTTTTAATTAATGGAGAAATGATTTTTACGGTTAAAAATAAATTTATTTATCGAGCGCGGGACGACAAAAAATTACATAAATAGTTCATTCTTTAACAAATCCTGAAAAAATGTGATCAAGGCATATTTGATTTCACTGAAAGTTTTTTACGAGTTCTACAAAAACAAAAAGACGTGTTCGAGGATATTTTATTATTTTTTAGGGGGGATTCTAAATCTAAATTTCGAGAATTTCGTGATTTTTGGCTTGAAGACTTATTTTCAAAGATTCATAACTTCGGTTTTGGTAAAGATAGAAATTTTTTTTGTTTTATTTTAAAGTTAAAAGATGGAATTTTTTTCAAAAAAAGTGTTATATATAAAAATTATTAACAAATTACTATTGTTAACAATCTAAAAAATTAAAGAGTGTTTAGTATGAAAATCGTATTCTACATTCAATTTTCTATAAAAAACATATATTTAATTAATGGAGAAACGTATTTTACTGTTAGAAATAAATTAATTTATCGAGCGCGGGACGACAAAATATTTCATAAATGTTTGTCGTTCCGCGATGTAAAAATTAATTTATTTGTAACAGAAAAAATCGGGTCCCAATTGATTGAGTATACGTTTTTTTATAGAAAATTGAATGTAGAATACAATTTTCATACTAAACACTCTTTAATTTTGTTGGATAGTGACTAAAAATGACCCATTTATGAAATTTTTTTCGTCCCGCGCTTGATAAATTAATTTATTTCTAACAGTAAAAATGTTTTCTCCATTAATTAAAAATATGTATTTTTTAAGAAATTAAACGTAAAACACGATGGTCATAAAAGACACTACTAAAACTCATTTCGTGAGTGGGGCAATGGCTAAAGATCGATTTGAACATTTTATTTGTTTATAACAATAGGAATTTGTTAATAACTTTTATTAACTTTAATTGTTTTTCTAAACTAGCATCTTTTAACTTTAAAATTAAATAAATTAGAAGTTTCTATCTTTACTAGAACCGAAGTTATGAATATTTGAAAATAACTCGTCAAGCCAAAAATCACGAAATTCTCGAAATTTAGAACCGCTTTATTTTCCAAAAAAAAAATCCTCGAACACGTAGGTATATCTTTTTTTTTCGTTTTAGAACCTGTAAAAAAAATTTGAGCCAAATCAAAAATGTGTCGGTAAGATTTTGTCCAAATCTGTTCGGTTTGTAAAACAATGACCCATATTCTCGATTTGACATACCAGTGTGGTCATTCCTTCGAATATAAGATTTATATTTTGTACCGTTTTTAGCAAATGAGTCTTTACTGACTTAACAACAGCCTTCAATAATCCAACAAAATGTGGCGATGCTGGTGGAATAAAATGCCAATTTATTCTATTACTGCTCAAAAATTCTGATATAGCATAATTATTATTGATGTTCTTTATTAATATGTAAGCTTCATTGAGTATTCTTCTTGCACCGATAAAGTTTGACCCACTATCAGTGTGCAAATTTTTTGGGATACCGCTCCTTGCAGTAAAACGTTTCAAAGCAGTTTAAAAAAGCTTTGCTCGTCATATCGCTTACAGCTTCGATGTGGACAGCTTTGATATAAGCATACAAAAATACATAAATACCCTTTCAAAGGGTTTAAAACACCTGATTTGATGGCAATATGATGGAATGTTTACTATCGTATTCGCAGACCGTGTTAAAACACGACCACCGTGTTCTCTAAGTGTACCAGTGGAGTCCAAGAATGGTGCTAACGATAACAATTTGGAGCTGTTGTGAACTCTTTGATTTCTTTATAAATTTTCAACATCATCCTTAAACTGTACCTTTTGTATCCATTTAATGGAAATAGTTGCTTGTTCGATCTCACTTGCTTTTAGTTCGCCAAATTGTTTTTGTGCTGAGTCTTTTATTTTTAAATTAACAATAAATCGTTGGATATATGCAATTATTCGAAAGATTTTTTTTGTTAAGAGTTCATTTAGGCAAGATTCTTCAATAGTCACGTTGAATCCATAAGTTTTTACCTTTTTTTTATTTGATTCTGATTCTAACTCTGCTTAGGAATCGGATGAAAGTGGTTGCATTATAGGCCAAAATGATTCTGGTCGTATCAGCCATTCAGTACCATTCCACCTTTGAGATAAGTTAGCAAGTAATTTAGGATAAACACCTCTTGATCCATGGTCAGCATGGTTATCGGCAGATCGTACATGTCCCCAGTGTTCCCTCGGAAACGTATATATAACCTGGTTAGTTCTATTAGCAATAAAAGACTTCTATTTAGCTAGATACGTTGACAACCAAGCTATAACAATGGAGGATTCCAAGCATAACACCTTGCATCTGGTTTTATAGTTTTTCTCACCGTGAACATAAGCTTTGACAAAAGCTGAACCGCACAAAGTTCCAGACGTGATAACGAAATCTTTTTCACTGGGGCGACTTTAGTTTTGGATGTTAAAAAATGTATGGCTGCTTTACTTGATTCATCTATTAATTTGCTATGCACCACAGTGCTGTAAGCATCTTCACTTGCATCTGCAAAGCCATGAAGTTCTATGTACTGATAGTGATTCGTATATTGTGATATATTTATATCTTCAAAGTATAAGAATTCAACTCTGATTCTTTTCTACTCATCTTCAAAATACTTCGGCAGCGGGTCCCAATCGATTTTTCAGAACAATAATTTTTGAAATAATATTTATTATTTTTAAGAGTGAAGAGTGGCAGGAAAAAAGAAACCCAATGGATCAAGAAAACGTGAAGATTCTGATATTATTTTCGTTTTGTAACTGGACCATACTGTTCGGCGTGACAAATTTTAAAAAGAGCTGTTTGATAATGTTGATATCGGCACCATTAATCCCAAATTCAGCTAGCAACTATCTGTACAAAATATTAATAACCTTCGACTTAAAGGTATTATAAGGTGTGTCACCTATCTCTTTACAGAACGATGGTGACATTTTTTTGTGCAATAGTTAAACGATTACATTTAACGCATTCGAATATTCATTTCTGATCTAATTTTTGTATTTTAATATTGAAGATACAGCATTCTAAACCAAACAATTGGGTTTCGGTCAAACAATTTTCGAGGAAACTTAAATTTAAAGAAGTTCATGTTGCTTACTGCAGCTTGATCTGGTTCATTTGTTGAAGGTTGTGAGCAAGGTCGTGGCATCTGGTACGGTGCATGTGTTGTGCTTCGCTAACTTCGTTAGCATCGATGGTGTTTATAAGTGGTATATATGAAGTGTACATATTTTAAAAGAACAAACCAATAAACAAAAATTTTATTATTGAAACAATTTAGCGAATAAACGTATAAGACTTCGGGAACTTTAGTTTAGATGAGGATGAAACAGAATTACGTCAGAGTCACCAATTATATAGCTAGTGATAAAATTGTACCTAGCCTTTTATTAATCTACTGCTAAATGTTTGAAACAGATATGATTAGATTTTCAAATTAGAGAAAAGATTAAATTTATAAGTCACTACACATTGATCTTTTACTTGTCATCTTCAAATAAAGTTGCAAGTTGCCAGTAATAAGACAAGTTAAGAAACTCGTTTCAGCACCCGCATACGACATTGAAGAGCAAGACATCCACCAAAAGTTGTCGTTTAACAAACAAAACCACATTTATAAAGTTAGACCAGAAATTCTGAACTGAATTATCAACATGTCAGAAAGCCACAACAAAACTTAAGTAAAAATAGTTCTTGTATTCAAATATCAGTTAACCATTCAACCACACCCGTTTTTTAAATGCTTGTTTTTCCATGTATAATTACAATTTAGGGATTAAATTGGAGAATTGTAAAATGTCAATCGCTAACAGTAATCTAAAAAAAATTAACTAGCACTTTAAAATGTTTTAATATTATCCGTCCTAACAATCCTATCAACATTCGTGATGAAGGTATAGTATTAATTGTCCATGTGAAGTGCAAAAATCACTCTAAAATTTGCATGAATCCTACAATTCATTCAACTCTCGATGCTTGATATGTAATCACAAGAAATATATTAATATATTAAAACCATTTTCGGGAATATATGCAAATATTATTTAAAGCGATACTTGTAATAAAATTAATATTGGTCAAACAGGAGGAGTTTTTTAAGACCGTGTAAAAGAACTTATAACAATATAAAAATGAGCGAAATCAAACGAACTTGTAAATAAAATTTCAAAAAACATGGCAATCAAACTATTAATCAATACGCAAATTTTAAAAGCTACTTCAACCCTTTTATTTATGTAACAAATGTGTTTTAAATCAACAACAACAATTTTTTAATATTGACAAAACGCAAGAAAAAATGTTTAGAAAAAATTAACCGTTTTTACTTTATTTATTTTGAAAATTGCAAATGTCAATTTCAATGAAACTAAGAATAAATCGTGAATCGGATCAATTATAATTAACTAACAACCAACATAAGTATATATAAACCTTTAATATTCCATTAACTAGGTCTTTAGTTCTCGATAGAGATCAGCAAGATTGCCTCATTGTCGTCAGCTTTTTTTTCTTCCTTTTTTCCTTTTCATTCTTCCTCTTACTTTCTTTTGATTATGCCTCCTAAGGTTTAAGGGGACGGAATGTGTCTTCCTTGCAACAAAAAGGTAATTGATCGTATTAGTTGTGACATTTTCGCCAAGTGTCATATTTTAGATGTGCTAGTTTCTCTGCTAGTAAAGTCAAGCAACATCAGGTTGACAAGGCGACAGAATGGCTTTGTGAATCAGCCAGTGTTAACCCTTTAGCACTGATAAGGGTTCAAATTTCCAGTCTGCACTCAGCAGTCTCAATGCATTACGTAAGTACTGTAGATACTCATAACAATTTTGTACAGGAGATTTGCAATCTAAAATCCCAGCGTGCGGGGCTGTCAACTAAGGTTCATAACCTAACCTAAATGTCCTTCAAAGTGTCTCCGGATTACACTCTTGATTCTCGAGTTATTTCCCTTCAAGCATATAACATGAGAATACTGCCGTTGCAAAGGAGGAATGATATTATTATATCGGGCCTACCTAACACTGGTCTTGATCTTATCGATACCGCTGTTAAAATCATTCACTATGTGAGCCAAAATTTGATAAAGCCCAGATTATTACCTGTTGATGGATCAACAAGAGCAAGTCATCTGTTGTTCTTACTCTGTCCTACACTCAATCTTTCACCGTGGCTGGCTGCTCTTGCCAAATACTCACGCACTCTAAAGAAAAGAATGCAGATTGTCAGCTTTCGAGTAGGAATGATCTCAGGTAATGTTGCATCTAGAAATGGTCTGCCAATTGAGACGGATGATTTATAATTCTTGCAGGCAAAGTTACCAATTCCCGAGTGATTATCTCCAAGTATAGTATCCTCCTCTGATGGTGTTGCATTAACTGCCTTGGCACTTTGGTATGGTTTTGTCTTACAAATATATTATTTTTTTTTTGTTTCCCGCACTGATCGTTTCGCACGATCTTCTGCCAATCCATATGACTGTAGCCTCTACTATACCCTTCAATCTTAATCCTTTATCACTTGCTTCCCTTTCCCATTCTTGTAAATCTGGGCCATCTCTTTTTTGTTTTATTTTTATGTTAGCTAGTCTGATTGATCAGACATAGCACTATAACTGACACTATGAGGCATTTAGAGGATCAGCTAAATGTTGGTTATTTTAATGCTCAAAACTTGAATCCTTGGCCCAACTCATCCAAGCTATATGAGGTTAGATACATACTTGATATATACAGTCATCTTGATCTGGCTGATGTTCCTGACACATGGTTTCACATCAGGCTCTTTCATTAATTTCTTCATGGTCAGTGATGCCTCTTTTGTCAAGGCTAGCAACCAATTTTGGGTTCCAGGCATCTCACAACATGCCTTTGTTGTCTTGTCACTTTTTGTTAATAACGAAATTTATACCTCTCATAAGCGTGTGTCTGACTATAACCATATCGATGTGGAGACTTTAGTTGGACTCCAATGGTGTTGGTTTTCCCCCCATTTATTGCTCCTTGGAAATTGATTTCAAGCTTGAATTTTTAAATAAAGTTGTTTTATTGCTTTCAGACAAATTTGTACCATATGTGAGTGTATGTCGAAGGAGGGCAGCATCAGCATCCATTTCTTTCACTCCTGAAATGCTGAATACTAGATCCCTGCGTGACTTTGCTTACGCTGCATTTCTAAATGTTGGATCCCAAGTCAACTGGGATTCTTTCTGTTTATATACAATTGATTTAGGGTTATGGTCCGTAGGGTCAAACACTCAAACATGATTTAGGAAATAGATTATTTTGTCAAGTTGATTCAACAAACGGATTCTGTAAGAATATTAAAACATCGGCTGCGATATCTCAAGTCTCAGGATGGTGCAATCCCCCTTAGTGAGGTTGAACTGTGTCTGATTAATGCGACATTTGTTAAGCTCAATCAATATCTTTCTCTTGTCAGGTTTGATACCGGCCTACCGAGGATGAACGCTCTTTCTTGTTTCAGCCGGATTCGCATGGGGAAATGGAGACTGCCTTTTATTCGATTTCCTCTAATGCTTCTGATTTTGATAATATCAGGCCTCAATTTCTAAAATTAATATTCCCTTCTCTTCTTCCGCATATCTATCTCTTTTCTATTATGGTGGTTCGTTTTCCTTCGGCTTGGAAGGTTGCTAAAATTCTACCCATTCCTAAAAATATAGCTTTGAATACCGTCCGATCAGCATCCATACCAGTTATTTCAAAAGTATTTAAGCGATTTATCTATGTTCAACTTATCGGTGTCAAGTCTGATGTATAGCAGGCACCGACGTTGCTGGATGTCACTGATCAAATAAGATTAAACATTGGACTCAATGTTGGAATAGGAGTGTTTTTGCAATTTCATTCTTTTTTTTGTAAACTAGGTTAATGAATAAATAAATCAAAATAACTTTTGTCACACTATGGTCTAGTTGACTTCAACAACCGACGACACGCTGCAGACTTTCGAAAATTGTTGGAGCTTATTGTAGTGTCTTCAAACAACAAAAAATGGGACAACAGATTTCATTTTTATCACATCTTGAGAGTTACATCACTCTCACTCTCGTAACCACTACGGTATAAAAGTTGCAGACTAAAAAAAATCAGAGACAACCATCAAGGGTAAAGATTTCCATAAATCCGAAACTCTGTTGAAAAAATCGAGATGGAATACCACTGTCCCACATTTTGCTATGTAAACCGTGACTAGGTTGGCCGAGGCAGATGCTCTTGTGGAACGGGAAAAGGGCGCAGACTTAAATAAAATAGATATATTTTATTCTCTAAATTATCAGAGCTAAATACATACAACAATTTTGAAAAAGGGCTGGAATAGGTGACGGATTTCTTAGATTCTGTCTCTAGGACCACTGAGTTTATTTGCTCTTCATAATTAGTAACAAAAATTTGAGGTTTAGTAAAATCTTTCTTTAACCACAGCTGGAAACACCATGGACCGGTTTAAACATCAAAATAAATAACTACTAGTCGTATACGATTTAACCAATATAGATAGCTTAATGTCAGAAAAAATAAAAGCAATAGCCTTAACTAAATATTCTACTTTCTCCATGTTACAAAAACATCATAAAAATCAATATGTCCTAAAATTAATTGTTCTGACGTTTTTGAAACAAGATTGTAGCCGACAATATCCGATCCCCTAAACATTTTGAGTTGATCATTTATACTCAGATCGTAAATTGATTTGAATTATGCTTATTATTTTTTTAATAATAATATATCGCCAAATTTCATGTTTTCGTTAACTTCTAAATTTAGTATTGAACAATCGAAAACAAGAATCTGTGGAAGGAAACCAATCAATAAATTTATCAAGGTTGAACTGACTTATCTAGTTTACCTCAATATCTTTTGTATTTTTTGTATTTTATATACAAGACGTAGCATATCTAATCACAGGCACCAGTATTCTTTCTAACGTCTTGACAACCATATCATCTGATATTATTCTTAGGATGAAGTTTTTATTGTGTTTTGTTGTGATTCTGTGTTTCAATCGAATAAAATGTGATGCTGATTATGACGCTGTAACAAATATTATTGCTGAGTTAAAATCAATATCCAAAGGACGCGTTGTGAATGCAGATAATCAGTTCATAGAAAATCGTGTTCAAATTACATTAAACGAATGGTATTGGTTGAAAAACCAAACCGCTCATCGATTAAATGACTTTGAACATGCCGTTAAACCAGTTCTTATCGATTTTATGGAATTTTATAAATCAAACCAACATATTGTTAAATCAGTCCAAAACGTCTACGATCTTGCTTACGATGAACTATATAGTTTTGTTAAATATGTAGACAATAAAATGGAGAATATTGTTCCAATTGCTCTTCCGTATCTAATCATAACAATGAATTATATTGATGAACAGCAACAATTATTTGTGAAGTCATTGAAACCAAATGTCGTTGAATGTCCCGATATTTATGAAACGAATGAGTTCCAAAGTAAATGGGAGAATCGTTCAGATCACTGTGTGATGAAAGGGTTATCGAAATCTCTTGAAATATTCTTAAATATTGCATTTAAAATGCTCGAGATTCAAAATATGTTTTTAAAAATGCTCGGTGTGGAGTCTTACAAGGAGTTAACACAAGATCAGGTATGTTCTAATTCATAAATATTCCGTTGTATTTTGTATTTTTATTAATTTTTAATATAGATTTTAATCAGCTTTAATGAATTCGAATCAAAGCTCAAATCATGTGTCTTGGAAATGTATAAAGAATACAATATAGGATTTGATACTATTATTGATACTGCATATAGATGTCATGCAAATATTGTATACGATTTTCAAAACTATATTCATAGCGTAAAGGAGACAAGGAATGAATTTTTATTTATTTTATTGTTTATTTTATTTTTATTTATTTATTTAGTATCCCGATAACCAGATTTCTCTAATTACTTATCGGACTCATAATTACATTTTCAAATATTTACATTAAATACAAAAAAAAAGAAAGAAGAACCTCATGAACCTAATGAACCTAAAGAGGTGAACGAAAATAGATCAATCTCGTTAAATATTTTATTATGATTTAATTGTAATCGAATAATTGGTGAATTAATTCTAAAATTTGTTTTAAAAGTAGTGTAGAAGTATGTTGGATGTCGTATTGGGTAGCTACAGGGCTGAGCAATAGTTTGAAATTTTGCAGTGCTGTATTCATTTATCTTATGAATCAATTTAAATAAAATTATTTCATCAGAAAATATATGTCTATTTTGAAGGCTCATCAATCCATAGCGTTCCAGGTGTATTTAAAATTCAAAAAACGCGTAAATTTTCTTTGAACTTTTTTAACCATACGTATACCAATATCATAATGAGGGCTTCAAGTAGCTGTCAAATATTCTAAATTACTGCGAACGAATCCCGTTTAGAGTGTAACAAATGTTTTTGGATTACTGAACTGGGTTCCTATTCGCACTATAAACCCAATTAAACCGAGGAGACGTACTAGGAATTTTTTGAATATGCTCATTAAATGACAGTTTGTTATCAACTATAATACCCAGATCACGAAAGCTGGCTTGGATAATAATTTGGTTCTATGAATAAAGTATTCAGTGCTAGCGAAATGAACTCTCGGTTTAATTTTATTAATCAATATTAAGCGACATTTTGTTTTCGTTACACTACAGGGAAATAGAGTTAATACTGTTTTGAAGAATAACAGTGTCCTCAATGCTCTTAATGACTCGGAATATTTTCAGGTCATCAGTAAAAAGTAAAACATTACACTCCATACCTACAACTATATCATTTATAAATAACAGGAAAAACAAAGGACCAAGGTTGGATCCCTGCGGTACCCCAGATAATGGCATAAAATCATGGGACTATAGCCCGTTTATTACTACGCAATTAAATCGATCTCTTAAATATGATGATAGCCAAAACACAATATCATTACCAAACGCAAAGATATACATTTTAGAAATTAGGATGTCATGGTTGACTTTGTCAAATACTTTTTTATAATCAGTATAGATTACATCAACACCAAAACCTCGTTCCAAATTGTCCGTAGCATATTCTGTGGATTCCAGCATGTTAGTAAGAGTCAACAAATGCCATGTTGTTTTTGGGTGATAAAATTTTTAGAATGTTGAAATAACTGTTTTTATACACTATTTTTTCAAATACTTTGGCAATTGAGTTGAGAATTGAGATTGGTCTGTAGTTGATAATTTTAGAATTATCTCCAGATTTAAGCACTGGTATCACTTTGGCAGAGAATTTCGCTTAAAATCAGATTGCGAGACACAGACAAATTATTCAGAGGAGGTTGATCATGAACATAAGAAGACACAGAACTAAAGTTGACATCAAGAGTATCATCAGTGTAGACAGTTTTGAAATAATTAGCAAACATATTAGTAATTTCACTAGCCACATTTGCTACATCATTATTCAGGGTTACTGTTGATGGAATATGATTAGATTTTTAATTGATTTACTGTAAGACCGAATTTCTTTTGGGTTTAATTGCATAATCGATTGAGTGTATTTGATTTTATGTACATATTTTAATTTCATCCTTCACTACGTTCATAGGATTTTGAACATTTGATCGAAATTAAAATCAGTAACTTTTCTAAGTTTCTTTCGTATAGCGTCTTTTAATTTTATTAATCTTATTAATCTTATGGAATACCAATCTGGGTACCTTGAAACAATAATGTTTCCTTATAAGGTTATTTATTTCATTATAAAAAAAACTCAACTGCATCGTCAACATTCACTCCCAACTAACAATTTAACTTCTTTTAAAACACTAAACAGTCTTATCAAAACTAGCTTCCCCACCTTCATAGTTTCTTTAAAACTTCTAAACGGTCTCGATAAAGGCCATTTTGAGAAATTTCCCCGCCTTCAACGAAGCTATCATTTGGAAAAGACTTCGGCAATAACTTCGGCATGGTCTTTTCTAAGCAGTTATAGTTTCGGTAAAGGACTTCAAATATCTCGTTTTAAGCAATCTTTAGAAGTCTTATAGAAGCTATTAAAAAATGGAACAAAAATATTACAATATTGTTTATATATGATGTCTACA
The DNA here is from genome assembly GCA_963693315.1 of Diogma glabrata. Lineage (NCBI taxonomy): Eukaryota > Metazoa > Arthropoda > Insecta > Diptera > Cylindrotomidae > Diogma > Diogma glabrata. The sequence goes on along the minus strand of OY856186.1, from coordinate 5,150,046 downwards.
CTTTTTTAACGTAATTATTGTTATTGCTATGTTATTATATTGTGTTTTAGATAAAGTTTTTGATTACGGTCCCATCAAGTTTCAAACCCTCGTCCTTCGATCGTTTGTCTTGCACGCTATCCAATCGGTTAATTTAAATGTTAAGAAACAATAAATATCTTTGATAGTAGTTACAGTAACAATGGCTTCTTTAAGATTTCCATAAGACTTCGATAGCATTTTTTAATTTAGATGTAGAAAATATAGTATATAATTCAGGGGCTTAATTTTAATGCAAAAAAGTATGTGGCATGTAACTTGAATTTGTTTTTAACGATAAAAACATAATCTGAGATTTACGTTCTTAAAAGAGTATCTTTTGTATCTTTTTAATAGACGTAAAAGAATATTAACAAATCCTTTTTCTATTTGTTTTATTAATTCAAAGATTTTAGGTATAGCAACATTAAGGGGTTATATTTTTTTTTTTAACTTTTGGCGTACTTTCACCTTTATTTGAACAATATACTTTATTCAAAATAAAAAGTATTGTAATTACATTTCATACTAAGGTACCAAGGTAATTACAATGCATACTAAAGTGCTAATAAAGGAAATTATTTTTTAAAAAAGTTTTATAAATATAAAACAATAATAGGGCTATTATTTAGAAAACGTACATCGAAAAAAAAACAACTACGCCCATAAACGTTTTTTGGAACAAATTATGCTTGCATCCAATCAAAGTATATTAAATTGTACCTACCTAATTTTACCTGATTCTACCTATGTCAAAACTATTTCAAGGGTATATATATTGATGTGATTGCCATATATCAATTATATTCAAAAATATTTAGAAGACATAACGTTTAGAAAAGATAATAAAAGAAATGCCTTTCAAATTGTGCTGTAACTTGTACAGTCTTCAAGGTCATACGCGGACATGAAAATATGTGAAACTGGTCACACCAGCTGTTATTCAAAAAGCTGCGACTCTAAATTTTACTTTGCCTGATGACCAGTTTATATGAGAAACATGTCACACTTATATCTATAAAAATAAGGTAAATTTTATTATTTTATTAAAATGAATAAAAATTCATTTGCAACTAATATTTTCTACAGCAGCTTTCATATTCGGAAACTATCTATAGTGAAATTATTTCTATAAATCAGGATATTGAAAATGTTCCAATGAACGAAAATATTCAAATACCTCCAGCATCTTTTATAAACGCAGAAAAATTAGAAAAAATTCTATCAATCGTTAAAGTTGGTATACAAATAAATCGATGACAAAAATTCAAATTGCTTATATCAATTACCTATTATTAATTTTATTATTTATTTCATTACAATCCAAGCTCATAAAATTTATTATTTACTACAAAAAATCGTGATATTAGTAACAAAAAACATCAAAAAAATGTAATTTTAGTTCGTGAAAAAGGTGCAGTTTAAAGTTTAATAGTCAAAACTATATGTTCAGTACAAAAAGAAGTGATATAATATTTATTTATTTATTTATATTCGAATGCAAATGTGGAATGCGATATTTATACGATCGACTGAATCGAGAGAAGTGCGGAATTATCACGAAACCTCAGGACTAACAGATTATAACTTTAATGAAATGCTGTTCAAATAACATGTTCTTAATCTACAAACTAGGGTCTGCAGTATAAAATACTAACTAATAAATTAGCTTGCATTTCTTTTATAGAATTTGCATCTTGTATATAATATTTCTCATTAAATAAAAGTCTTAACTGTCACTGAGGTTTCGTGATGGTTCTGCACTTCTTTCGATTCAGTCGATCGTATAAATATCGCATTCCACATTTGCATTCGATTATATTATTATGTAAATAAATAAATATTATTTTGTACTTTTACTTAGATACTTTTGTTTTAATACCTAGTTAGTTGAAGTTGTTTATAATTCTAATCTCTAATCCGTGTGACAAAGGAAGTATTTCAAATCATGTAGAACACGTAATTATTTGGAATTGTTTTGTTTTACACTCGTTTCTACTTGACAAAGGATATCACTTCTTTTTGTACTGAACAGGTCATTTTGACTATTAAACTTTAAACTTTCTTCACGAACTAAAATTTACATTTTTGATGTTTTTTATAGCTCATTGATACTCAGATCGTAAATTGATTTGAATTGTGCTTATTATTTTTTTAATAATAATATATCGCCAAATTTTATGTTTTCGTTAACTTCTAAATTTATTATTGAACAATCGAAAACAAGAATCCGTGGAAGGAAACCTATAAATAAATTTATGAAAGTTGAACTGAATTATCCCGTTTGCCTTAATATCTTCCATATTTCTTGTATTTTATATATAAGTCGTAGCAAATCTAATCACAGGCAACAGTATTCGTTCTAACGTCGGGACAACCATATCATCTGATATTATTCTTAGGATGAAGTATTTATTGTGTTTTGTTGTGATTTTGTGTTTCAATCAAATAAAATGTGATGCTGATTATGACGCTGTAACAAATATTATTGCTGAGTTACAATCAATATCTAAAGGACGCGTTGTGAATGCAGATAATCAGTTCGTAGCAAATCGTGCTCAAATTACATTAAACGAATGGTATTGGTTGAAAAACCAAACCACTCATAGATTAAATGACTTTGAACATGCCGTTAAACCAGCTGTCATCGATTTTTTGGAATTTTATAAATCAAACCAACATATTGTTAAATCAGTCCAAAACGTCTACGATCTTGCTTACGATGAACTACATAGTTTTGTTAAAAATGTAGACAATAAAATGGAGAATATTGTTCCAATTGCTCTTCCGTATCTAATCACAACAATGAATTATATTGACGAACAACAACAATTGCTTGTGGAGTCATTAAAACCAAATGTTGTTGAATGTTATGATCTATATGAAACGAATGAATTCCAAAGTAAATGGGAGAATCGTTCAGATCACTGTATGACGAAAGGGTTATCAAAAACTCTTGAAACATACTTAAATATTGCATTTAAAATTATCGAGATTCAAAATAAGTTTTTAAAAATGTTCGTTGTGGAGTCTTACAAGGAGTTAGCACAAGATCAGGTATTTTCTAATCCATAAAGTTATCGTTGAATTTGGTATTTTTATTAATTTTTAATATAGATTTTAATCAGCTTTAATGAATTCGAATCAAAGCTCAAATCATATGTAGTGGAAATGTATAAAGAATACAATATAGGATTTGATACTATTATTGATACTGCATATAGATGTCATGCAAATATTGTATACGATTTTCAAAACTATATTGATAGTGTGAAGGAGACAAGAAATGAATGTTTTGCTTTTGTTAAACTCGTTTAAAAAAAACTGTAAATTAAAAATAAAAACGAACATTATGCTTGTGTTTTTATTTTAATTATATTAAGCTAGTTTGTTCCTATTGAAGTCCTCGGATTAAAATTTTAGCTTTCTCAGGCTCAGATTAATTCTCTGACGGTATAGATATCTGATGGCAATTTCCGAGATTAGGGATGGGATAAACAATGAAAGATTCAATAGTGAATCTTCTCAGGAGGTAAACACGGACGAATTGTATTGGTCAAAGTCTTGTGTTGGTATAAGTTAAAAGTAAACAACAAATTTGTTTGCTGCGATTTTAAGTGGGGATGGCTTCTAATTTTTATTTAGAACCTTCGACATGTGGTGTAGATTTCAAATGTTGGCTTTCTGAATCAAACTCTTGAAGTTTAATGAGTTTATCAACATCTGATCCAGTAAAATTAATTACCATTTTCTCCGTGCGAGGCAAACAAGATGACCAACCTATCGAGGAGTTCTCTCAGTTTTGGAGGCGATTCATGTTACTCAATGTTTGTTTGGTCAGTGAGCACTGTGAACAAATGACCTTCTACAAAATAACGAAAGTGCTTTAAAGCTCTATAAATAGCTAATAATTCGCAGATGAGAACTTGTTCAGCATGTGAGAGCTTGTTAGAAAAAAATTCCGAAAGGCTACCAGAACATTTGTTAAATTGTGTCAGTACTGATCCCAGAGCAGTACCAGAAGCATACGTTTTGATACAAAAACTTGCTTTTTCTTACGGATGAGCCAAGAGACTACAGTTTCAAAGTGCCAGTTGGGTTGTACTGCATAGTAAGGCCAAATAAAGGTTCATTCTTTCTTTAGCTTGGTTTGTTCAGCAAGATAGCAATGAAGTGAAGAATTTCTTTTGGCTAGATGTGGTATGTATATTTGGTAGAAGTTGGCCATACACACAAATCACTAAACTTGTCGAACAGAAATGACTGTGGAAAATCTTTAATGGCCATGATTCTTGGTTCAGTTTAGGCATTTACAACTGGCCCAGACTAAAACCGGAGTTAACTAGCCAAGGCTTGGCTCGCCAATACTGGTCCGAGGTTGGCCATTGTTTAACATTGGCAGTTCCTACCCGGGATTCATTGTTTTTCTTCGTTTAACTTATTTTATTAATGAATTTTAAACTAATTTAATATGAATTAATACATTTTACTCTGTTAGGAGGATAAAATTTTGTAATTTTTTTGATGAAACTTTATTTTATTCTTAATTGAGGTAATAAAAGGCTCTGTGCCAAATTTCAAAAACTTTGGGCCAAAAATAAATTTTGGGTTCTATGGGCGGTGGGTAGTGGGCGTGGCCAATTTTGATGAAACTTTATATTTTTCTTAATTCAGCTAACCAAAGGCTCAGAGCCAAAGTTTTGAGTCATTCCTTAACTATTCAGCAAAACTCAAGTTAATTGGTCAAAGTTCAAAGAATTCAGAGCCGAAAACGTTTGGGTACTGCACAATTTCAGGCATCTCACACCATGCCTTTGTTGTCCTGTCACTTGCTGTTTATAACGAAATTCATACCTCTCATAAGCGTGTGCCTGACTATAACCATATCGATGTGGAAAGACTCTTGTTGGACTGCAATGGTGTTGATTTTTCCCCATTTATTGCTCCTTGGAGCTTAACTTTTTAAATAAAATTATTCTATTGTTTTCAGACAAGTTTGTGCCTATGTAAGTGTATGTCGAAGCATGACTTTGCTTATGCTGCCTATCAAAATAATGGATCCAAAATCAACTGCGATTCTTTTTGTTTATATCGCAATTGATTTAGGGCTATAGTTCGTAGGGTCAAACATGATTTAAGAAATAAATTATTTAGTCAATTTGATTCAACAAATGGACTATGGAAGAATATTAAAACATCGGCTGACTCAAACCTCAGGATGATGCAATCCCCCTTAGTGAGGTTGAACTGGGTCTGATTAATGCGATATTTGTTAAGTCCGATCAATATCCCTCTCTTGTCAGGTTTGATATACGCCTACCGGGGGATGATCGCTGGTCATGATATCACGCCTCAATGTCTAAAATTAATATTCCCTTCTCTTCTTCCGCATGTCTGTTATATCGTGAATTATTTTATTATGATGGGTCGTTTTCCTTCTGCTTGGAAGGTTGCTAAAATTCTACCCATTCCTAAAAAAATAGTGAATACCGTCCTATCAGCATCCTATCAGTTATTGCCCAAAAATATTTGAGCGTACCGACGTTGCTGGATGTCATTGATCAAATAAGACTAAAAATTGGAGTGTTTTTGCATTTTCATTCTTTTTTTTAATGCTCTTCGGCACATGATTATGGGGCACGGCCTTTTTTGTAAACTTTGTTAATGAATAAATAAATCAAAATAACTTTTGTCACACTATGGTCTAGTTGACTTCAACAACCGACGACACGCTGCAGACTTTCGAAAATTATTGGAAGTTATTGTAGTGTCTTCAAACAACAAAAAATGGGACAACAGATTTCATTTTTACCACATCTTGAGAGCTACATCAACTCAAAAATTATCTGAGATTATCTTTTTTAGATCCAGTGTAACCACTACGTTTTAAAAGTTGCAGACTAAAAAAATCAGAGACAACCATCAAGGGAAAAGAATTCCATAAATTCGAAACTCTGTTGAAAAAATCGCGATGGAATACCACTGTCGCACATTTTGCTCTGTTAACCGTGACTAGGTTGGCCTAGTCTTAAATAAAAAAACTAAACTTAAATAAAATAGATATATATTTTTTTCTCTAAATTATCAGAGCTAAATACATACAACAGTTTTGAAAAAGGGCTGAAATAGGTGACGGATTACTTAGATTCTGTCTCTAGGACCACTGCGGTTATTTGCTCTTCATTATTATTAACAAAAGTTTGAGGTTTAGTAAAATCTTTCTTTAACCACAGCTGCAAATACCATGGACCGGTTTAAACATCAAAATAAATAACTACTAGCCGTATTCGATTTAACCAATATAGATAGCTTAATGTCAGAAAAAAAAAACAATAGCCTTAACTAGAAATTCTACTTTCTCCATGTTAAGAAAACATCATGAAAATCAATATGTCCTAAAATTAATTGTTCTGACGTTTTTGAAACAAGATTGATATCCGATCCCCTAAACATTTTGAGTTGATCAATTATACTCAGATCGTAAATTGATTTGAATTGTGCTTATTATTTTTTTAATAATAATATATCGCCAAATTTCATGTTTTCGTTAACTTCTAAATTTAGTATTGAACAATCGAAAACAAGAATCTGTGGAAGGAAACCTATAAATAAATTTATCAAGGTTGAACTGAATTATCCAGTTTGTCTCAATATCTTCCATTACTCTTGTATTTTATATATAAGTCGTTGCATATCTAATCACAGGCAACAGTATTCTTTCTAACGTCTGGACAACCATATCATCTAATATTATTCTTAGAATGAAGTTTTTATTGTGTTTTGTAGTGATTTTGTGTTTCAATCAAATAAAATGTGATGCTGATTATGACGCTGTAACAAATATTATTGCTGAGTTACAATCAATATCCAAAGGACGCGTTGTGAATGCAGATAATCAGTTCGTAGCAAATCGTGCTCAAAGCTCATTAAACGAATGGTATTGGTTGAAAAACCAAACCACTCATCGATTAAATGACTTTGAACATGCCGTTAAACCAGTTCTTATCGATTTTATGGAATTTTATAAATCAAACCAACATATTGTTAAATCAGTCCAGAACGTCTACGATCTTGCTTACGATGAACTACATAGTTTTGTTAAATATGTAGACAATAAAATGGAGAATATTGTTCCAATTGCTCTTCCGTATCTAATCACAACAATGAATTATATTGATGAACAGCAACAATTGCTTGTGGAGTCATTGAAACCAAATGTTGTTGAATGTTCTGATCTTTATGAAACGAATGAGTTCCAAAGTAAATGGGAGAATCGTTCAGATCACTGTATGACGAAAGGGTTATCGAAAAGTCTTGAAACATACTTAAATACTGCATTTAAAATTATCGAGATTCAAAATATGTTTTTAAAAATCTTCGGTGTGGAGTCTTACAAGGAGTTAACACAAGATCAGGTATTTTCTAATTCATAAATATTCCGTTGCATTTTGTATTTTTATTAATTTTTAATTTAGATTTCATTCAACATTAATGAATTCGAATCAAAGCTCAAATCATATGTCTTGGAAATGTATAAAGAATATAACATTGGATTTGATACTGTGTTTGATATTGGATATAGATGTCATGCAAATATTGTATACGATTTTCAAAACTATATTCATAGCGTAAAGGAGACAAGAAATGAATGTTTTGCTTTTGTTAAACTCGTTTAAATAAAAACTGTAAATTAAAAAGAAAAACGAACATTATGCTTGTTTTTTTCTTTTAATTATATTAAGCTAGTTTGTTCCTACTGAAGTCCTCGGATTAAAATTCTAGCTTTCTCTGACACTATATGAAAAGAACTACATTAAAAAACGGATTATTTCTCTGATACAGATATCTGATAGCAATTTCCGAGATTCTCTTATACTGGGGTGGGACAAACTATGAGAGATTCGAAAGTGAATCTTCTCAGGGGGAAATACGGACGAATCGTATTGGTCGAAGTCTTGTGTTGGTAAGTTAAAAGTAAACAACAAATTGGTTTGCTACGATTTTAAGTGGAGGTGGGTTCTAATTTTTATTTAGAGCCTTTGGCATGTGGTGTAGATTTCAGATGTTGGAGTTCTATCAACATCTAATCCAGTAAAATTAATCGACATTTCCTCAGTTCGTGATAACGTATCTGCGTGATAGCATATCAGGGTGATAACATATCTGGGCAACAAAAACAAGATAGCAAGTCTGTCAAGCAGTTCTCTCAGTTTTGAAGGCGATTCATGTTACTAAAGGTTTGTGGTCAATAAAGACTATGAACAAATGATATTTTATAAATTAACGAAAGTGCTTTATCTTGTGCAGCAGGTGAAAGCTTGTTTGAAATTAATCCGAAAACCTTTGTTAAATTGTTCCAGTACTGCTCCTAGTGCAGTACTAGAAGCATACGTTTTGATACAAAAATTTGCTTTTTCTTACGGATGAGCCAAGAGACTGCAGTTTAAAAGCGCTAGTTTAACTTTTTCAAGGGTTGTACTGCATTGTGATGCCAAATAAAGGCTTATTTTTTCTTTAGCGTGGTTTGTTCAGCAAGATATCCATGAAGTGAAGAAATTATTTCCGCTAGATGTGGTACGTATATTTGGTACATACACACACCATACACACAAATCACTAAACTTGTCGAACAGAAATGACTGTGGAAAATAATGGCCATGATTCGGTCTGGGGATGATCAAGAAAAGGAACTCAAAATACGCATTTTGAAAGTATAATTTTAATATTAAATCCAGTTCGCCTATTGAAGAAAATACGTAAATGTTTTTGGTGTTCCTGTGAAGAATTGCTTGCCACCAATATGTCATCACTATAAACAAATACAAAATCTAGTCCTATGGCAGTTTTGTATATATCTTCCGGATTAGATCTATTTTAGAAAACTTATGCAGTCATGAAAATGCATTGAAAAATTTTGAGTGCAACGATCAGGAATAATAACAACATCCAAACGTCGGTAATTCCTGCAATTCCTCTAGTCATCCTGTTCTTTTTTTGGGACTAATTGAAAGCAGAGGAAACACTTGATAGGGAAGGCCAAATCAATTCTAATTGGGCCATATGCGAAAACTAGTGATCCACCGGGTCCTAAAAATACAAAAAGTCAGGTATCGGGTACCCGTCCTATCATTTATAATGCCCGACCGGCGACTCGGACCGGATATTTGATAAAATTTTCATTTACAAATAAACCGAAAATTCCGTCGATTTTTAACAACTTAATTACATTAAAGGGTGAAAAGTGGAAGACAACCAGAATATGTATGGCAGAAAATAGAATAAATTTTTAACATAAATTGAATTTGAATTAATTTCAAAAATTTCAGTATAACAAGACAAATTTCATATTTTAATTTAAAAGCATTAAGTCGGGTTTTAACTAGGGTGACCACCTCGTTTGACGTGCTAAATGCTATGTTACAAAACTTTATATAGAAATTTTGAAGAATTTTTATTTTGCTTTTGTGACCTACATAACAATATGTAATGCTTAACATATCGTATTTAATACTTCATTAACAAAAGTAAATCGTTTGATATCAATATAATCAAATGTGATATTTCATAGAAACTTTTTTGCCTTAGTTTTATATTAATTTAAACCAAAGAAATTCTCTAAAATGTAATGACATCATTCAATTTCACCAATAACATTTGAATTATACTAATAACAAATATTTATACGTCTGGCCTACTGGGATATTAAAAATTATCAGTCTAATTTTGAAATAATTAACTGATATCACAGTAGGCCAACGTATAATTCATAAAAATTATATAAAGAAATGAAAAATGGCAAAAAATTTTCTAAACGAATTCCCCTTGTTCGTTGATAAATTCTCATAATTTTTTGAAAAATTCCTCAAGCAATTGGTAACCTTGTATGGGTGATTGCTCTTGCCACAATATAATTTTATTTAATTTATCCAGTATAGCATTAACATCAAACATACCATTTTTACAAACTGGGCTGGTATTTCTCAATGTTTTACTGTGGGTAGCTTCATTATCCGAGTTAGCACTTGCTTCGCTTAAATTATTCATGGATTGAAAAATTTCAGCACGCGATGTGTTAAAATCTTCTTCATATGATTCACATCTCCAAATTGCTTCTTCAAGAGCCTATTTCTTGTAAAACTCAACTTCAACTCTTGCACAGTTTCTATGTAAGTACTTTCCACACACTTTAAGTACTTGTGATTTTTATGATTTAAGTTTTTCTTGCACATAAAACACAAACTTTCAAAAATTTCAGTCATCTTTTTTGATTTCGATCTCCATTTTATTTTAATTAAATTAAGTTAATAATTGATTTTATCAATTGACTGAAGTCTGAGAAAATATCAAAATAAAAATAAACTGTCCAAACGGAGAGGCCTTTTAAATCTAACGGTCAAATTCACATATGTTAAATGGAAGTTTTCTCGAAACTCCGAACAATGTTCGCCATTAAACAGATAGGATTAAATTTTACAAATGTTACGATGGTTCCGAATCTATTCATGATTTTATTTTAGAGATGGGAAAAATATCCAAATCCCAATCGAAATCAAATTTTACGTTTGTTTAGTCAGTCTCGGTTCAACACAAATTTTGTGTCAGATAAAATATCTAAAACCAAAAATATGTTTACATGTTTACTTCTCGGGTAGGAGCTGCAATTGTTAAACAACGGACCGATTTCGGGCCAGCATTGGCTAGTTAGCTTTGGTTTCAGTCTGGGCCAGTTGTAAATGGCAAGACTGAACCAAGGTTCAGTTTATTATATTACGCGTTATTAACCAGTATAATGCATTGTAAATAATGTGCAAGCCATAATATGGTTATCTTTGTTTTTATATATGTTAGTCTTTCCACCACCGCTTTCTACACATTTAAAGGAGGTCTAAAAAATTGGCTTGGTAGACTTAGCCAAATTCTTATTTGCCAGCCTGACCCAAGTCAGGTTTGCCAGGCTCCGCTTAAACCTGGTTTGCCAGACTTGGCCCCAGGACATCAGTCCAACCAAGCCTGGGCCGTTTGAAAATGTTACGCCCAATCCCCAAAAGCTTTGGCGCGGGCTTGGCCAGGCTTGACCCCTTAGCTTTTTCTTATCCGGATTTGAAAAACTCTATCAAACCGGATCATTACCTATTTTCAAAATATCTCCCCTAATTTTATAGTTAGACGGTTCCAACTTGATTAAAGATGTTTAGTTTTTGTTAGAAAAATCGACGAAACCTAACAATTTCCTTGACAATGTTTGCAGTCAATTCAACAGATCCATGGACGCGGATAGAAAAAAAATTCACACCTAGAAAATTCTTTGGATGATTTCAAAAAATTATATCCCATCCGACCCGTGTTTCACATTCAATAGGGTACGGTTTTTTTAAAAATGTTTGGACTTTGGAGGATGCCTGTATTACCAACATAATTTGCCTTTTTTGTGATGGAGAAAACATCCCATACCGAAATCATATTCACCGTTCACCATGCATATTGCATATGGAAATACCAGTATTAAATGTTTTTGAAAGTGAGTGGAGGACATCGACACTTTTATTGCGTAAGGGTGTTTTCACTTAGCATAAATTTTGCCGCTTATCGGTTCAAGTTTCGGTTTGTAGTTTCGTTCTTTGTAGTTTTCTTTGTTAGGTTTCGTAGACTGCAAAATTTTTTGAAAATAGTAATTCTGTTACGAATAACATTGTGCCAGATGAAAAGGGCAAATATCGGCCAAATTGGGGTCTATTTAGATCGACAAAGTTCCAATTTAACATTCAAAGAAAAGAAAAAATTTTGTAAACATTTTTTGGTTTAATATAAAAAACAAAACTGCATCCTTTTTATTGAATCAAATATTATTAAGTTGCAAGCTCCATCAAATGAATGACTGGCTGATACATTAGAAATTTTATTGAATTTTTCAACTCCAAATTTCTTGATCATTTATATTCATATCATAAATTCTACTAAAGATGGTTTTATTTTAAGAACGACTTAGTGTCAAATTTTAAGTTTTTAATAGGTTTTCAAAAATTAACAGAAATCAAGAATATTATTTCAAAATTATTTATCGGTTGACTTTTTGGCAAAACGATTGAACTGGAATTTGCAGTTTTTCACAATATTTTTCATATTTTTTGTTGTTTTATATATAAGTCGAAACAAATTTAATTACATGCAACAGTATTCTTTACAACGTCTAGACAATCAAATCGTCTGAAGTTATTTTAAGGATGAAGTTATTATTATGTTTTGTTGTGATTTTGTGTTTTAATCAAATACAAGGTGATGAAGACTACGATGCTGTAACAAATCTTATTTCTGAGCTAAATTCAGTATCCAAAGGACGGGTAGTGAATGTAGATAATCAGTTCATAGCAAATCGTTTTCAATTTGTATTAAACGAATGGTATTGGTTGAAAAATCAAACCATTTCTCGATTATATGATTTTGAACATGCCGTTAAACCAACTCTCTTCGAGTTATTAGATTTTTATAAATCAGACCAATATGTAGTTAAATCAGCACAAAATGTTTATGACGTTGCCTACGATGGACTATACGGCTATATTCAATATGTAACCAATAACATGGATAATATTATTCAAACTTCTTTTTCGTATTTGGTAACAGCAATGAATCGTATCGATCAAAATCAAAAACTATTCATAGAGTCATTAAAACCGAATGTCGTTGAATGTTCTGATCTTTATGAAACGGATGAGTTTCGACGTGGTTGGGAGAATGGTTCAAATAGTTGTTTTGCAAAAGCATTTTCTAAAAGTCTTGAAGTATACTTAAATAATGCATTCAAAATGATCGAGATCCAAAATATGTTTTTAAAGAATTTTGGTGTGGAGTTTCATAAAAATTTAACACAAGATCAGGTATTTATGTCATTTTATTTTCGCTGATAAAGATGATGTTGGTTTAGTAAGACAAAAATTTTATTTTTTTTCTAGATTTTGAAAAACTTCATTGAATTTGAATCAAAGATCAAACCTTATATCCAGGTACTTTATAACGATCACAATAAAGGTTTTGATGTTATGGTTGATACCGCATATAGGTGCCATGCAAATGTTGTATATGATCTCGAGAAACATATTCGTAACGTTAAGGAAACAAGGAATGATTGTTTTGATTTTCTGAAACTTGCTTAAATACAAACAAATATAAAGGAATACAATAATATTGGGATTAAAATTCATTTATATACCATTGCACATGCAACGACGAATTTTGATTGAATAAAAAACCACAAGTGTTGATCAAAATTTTAACCTTAAAACTATTTTTTCATTGGTTTGAATTGAATTGAACAAAAAGAGATATACCCGACATGCAAAATGACAAACAAAACATATATAAAATGTTTTTTTAATCACTAAAATTAATTATTCAAAGTGCCCGTTTGTTTTTAGTGTATGTTTTCATTACCTTCACAAAAAAATTTCTTTTGCCAATAATTTTAGATGAAAAAAAAATTCATCAATTTATTATTACGAAAGTCATAAATGAAACCAGTCATTATAGAAAATGTTAAACTCCATTTTCGCTCTCCGTTTTTCTTTGTTCTTTGTTTATTATTTTTACCCTAAAAATTTTCATTTTGCTTAGTTTTTCATTATTTGTGAAACATGTGGCTACCGTTTGTATGCATAAATGTACAAAGGCGTTTTACGAAATGTGCGCGGCGTGGTGTACATCATGTGCATGACATGTATTATGCACAATTTTGTGCACGGGGATTTTGTAACATGCAAAATTAATGAAACACTGCACGGATTTTTTTCAAAATTGTTTTACGGGAAACAACCTAATTATGTCGTGACAAAAGTTGGTGTGAAAAACTAATCAAAATTCAACAAATAAAACACATGCGCAGTACACATATTTTTCAACTACAAATATTAAGCCTGAGATAATTAACACTGTTTGCCGTTGGTACTTATGATAAGTTTTCAAATAACATTATGTCAACCTCTTCTCACTTTACACAAATAACTTATTATGTGAAAAGTTTTGTTCGAAAAAATAATGAAAACATCTTACATTTATTACTTCGGTCTGAAAGACCTAAGTACTACATTCATGAGCCAGAAGTGAAATTCTAACTCCCCAATTTTTTTGGCATTTCTCGACGTTTTAGGACCTACTGATTCTAAAAAAGCAAAAAAAAAATGTATGTATGTCTGTCCATCCGGCCGCCGTTATTACCTACGCTGCAGGGAAAACCGCTGGAGGAATTTCAAAAATTTTTTTTTATAAAAATAGGTATACTCAAGGGACAGGTCCAAGAGGACGCTGTGTTCGATAACTGTACCGGAAGTGTGTCAAAAAAATCATTAAGTGTGTCAAAAAAATCATTAAGTGTGTCAAAAACAACAAATTTTCTTATTTTTGGCTTAAAAAACGTTCATTTTAAGTGATTACGCGTAGGAACATTAAATTTGGAGAAATCTTGATGGTAGGGATTGGTATGTGGGACCAAAATCTAGATTATTGCATTATAAGTTTGTCAAAAAAATGTTGTCAAGTGTGTCAAAATAAAGATTTTTATTTATTTTTTTACCCAATTTTTTTAAAAAAAAAAAATAAAATTAATTATTTGTTTGAAATGAAATTTTATTATTATTATTGAGAATTTTGGTATTATAAGTTTGTCAAAAAAATGTTGTCAAGTGTGTCAAAAGAAACATTTTTATTTACTTTTTTACCCAATTTTTTGGAAAAAATAAAATTAATAATTTGTATGACATGAAATTTTATTATTATTATAGAGAATTATGGCATTATAAGTTTGTCAAAAATATAATGTCAAGTGTGTCAAAAAATGATTTCATTTATTTTGTTTAGCCAATTTTTTGGAAAAAAATGTAGCTGTTTTTATGACGTAAATGTAATTGAAAAAAATTGGACATGGAAATTTTTGAATTTGTTATAGTTTTTGAAATATTTTTGGAATTTTGAAAAAAGTTTGTATTTTTGATTTTGTAATAATTTTTGCAATATTTTTAGAATTTTGGAAAAGTTTGATTTTATTTAATTTTTACAATATTTTTGGAATTTTGAAAGAAATATGAATTTGTGATTTTGTTATATTTTCTCGTAACGCTAAATGGAGATGTTTTTGAGTAGTTTGCTGAGTGTATCATCTTTTCACTAAATTATTTATTTATTTATTTATTTATTTATATTACAAAGAGTTATGTTTGATATACATCGCTGACCAAAACTAAAAACCATGTCCTGATAAAAGTTTTTTGCCGAAAACTATACCAAAATCCTTAACCCAGACCGAAGTCTTAAATATCTCAGAGCTGTGCTATTTCAGCCCCTCCATATTTTCGGTTTATATAGGCAATGGTATAACAAGTTACAAATATATTTGAAATTTTTACGCATATTCGAATCATCATGTGTATTCTAGACAATTGTTTGTTGTTCGATTATCATAACGCTAGTTTAGAAATTGAAAGACAGATGGCTTCTAAAAAGTTACTTTCGTCACTTGTGATGAAAATTATATTTATAAACTTTTTTATGATGGGGGAACAAAATAAATTTTTTGATGAATTCCACAAACAACGAAAGTAGAGTTTTTATGTTAACATATGGTAGTTTTTTTTTCAATAAATAAAATCTATTAAGACAAATTTTCAGCTAACGTTTCTGCCCTCGGACAAAAATTCTCACTCGAGCAAAAATGTTTAACTTTACACTCTTGGTACATAAATAACTATTAATACACATATTTTTTTTATTTGCTAGTATTAATTTTAAAATATCCTAAACAAGTTTTATCAGAAATAGAACTTTGAGAATTCGATTCCATAGCAGTCTTCTTTGTTTTACATCTTCCAAAAATTTTGGTTTTTATTGCTAATTTAGATTGTTGTTTGAAAATTATACAATCATATAATTTATTTGTCTTATAGAAACTTCTTGAATGATTTTTTATAACAAAAATCAAATATTACAACCAATTATAATCCTTTGAGTTTTTTATTGCATCGGGATTTAACCGGATTTTCGTGTTTGTTCCATTATCACTGTTTCTTGTAGTTTTGTATAAAACTTGCAGCAAACCCAATTATCTCAACAGTATTCTTATCCTCGTTTGATAATGTTGTAGCTATACAACATCTAAAAATATTTTATTAATATGAAGTTATTATGTTTTCTTGTAATTTTGTGTTTTAATCAAATTAATTGTGACAGTGACCAGGATTATGATGCAGTTACAAATCTCATTGCACAGTTAAAATCAGAAGCAAAGGAACGAAAAATTGTTCCAGATAATCCGTTTGTAGAAAATCGTTTTCAATTTGCATTAAATACGTGGTTGCTTTTAGAAAACCAAACAATTTATCGGGTTTATGATTTTGAGCGCGCGGTTAAACCAGCTCTCTCCAATGCAATTGAAATCTACAAATGGAACCAAGATCTTGTTAGCTCAGCACAAAATTTATATGATATGGCTGTCAACGGATTGTATAATTATGTTAAATACGTTGCTCAAAAAGTTGAGGAAATTACTCCCATTTCTTCTTCAATTCTTTTAGCAGCCTTGAATCGTGTTGATCAAAATCATAAATCATTTCTAGAATCGTTGAAACTAGATGTTGATGGGTGCTATGATCTTTACAAAAACGACGAGCTTCTACGTAATTGGGAAAATGGTTCTAATCGTTGTATGAGAGATGGATTAAAAACCAGTTTAGAGACGTATCTAAATGCTGCATTTAACATTGTCGAATTGCAAAATATGTTCTTAAAAATGTTTAGTGTTGAATCTACTCAAAATCAGGTATTTCTTTGATTAATATTTCTTTATTATGTGACTTAACAAAATAAAAAATTTTCATTTTAGTTATTAAAAAATTTTAATGAAATTGAATCAAAGATCAATTGTGATTTCTCAAAGCTTTATATAAATTACGATTTAGGGTTCAATGGTTTTTTTGATAATGGATATAGATGTCTGGCAAAAGATATTTACGATTTTGAAACATATATAAACCACGTTCAGAGTACACGACCCGAATGTTTCGATTTGTAAAAAAAGTTAAGTAAATGTAGATTAAAATGTAAAGATTATTAAAAACTTTTACGGTAGTCAAAATAGTTGTTTTTTTAATTTTTGATAGCATTGGTCATAACTTTTTTCACATGGGATCCCAAGCACTACACCTTCAGAAACCATTCAAAAGAGAGAAATCTTCATCCCACTGAGGTTCGTCAGATTATTTAAAGATACTGAGCCAAAGCAAGACAGAATCGGAGAATAGTTGCAAATACAATATTAATCAGGTAAGAAGACCTCAAGACGTAGCGCCTTCAGATCATTTCTCATTTATGCGTCTTGTCATTTTTGACGTTGAACTAATAAGTTATCAAGTTTAGAGATGACAGCAGTATCGGTTGTCTTTTAATTTGGTGAAGCCTAATCGTGGAATCTTAGTTACAGTTTGACTGAGTGAATTTCTGAACTTTTATCAACAGTGTTTGGTTGACCATTATTATTAGGAGCGGTGCCCAAACAATTAATCCATACATTACGGTTGATAAACTTTAAAGCTGTATACTCAGTGTTCAACGTAAAGCTTGAGTACAGATCGACATCTAATGCAAATTTCTGATTAACCCTGTTGTCTTGTGTCATAGTGTGGTTGGGGTGTGGTTAGGGTGGTCCAAAATATTTTTTTTTTTTGAAATTCATAATGCAGACCCTCCAATTTTTCCGTTTTATATGTCTAATGCTGTGTGCCTCACACTAGTATTTTTTGCTAAATCACTGACTTTTCTAAATTAATTGCTAGTGCACATATGCTATTCAAATCAAACGTACAACCTGTGCCTGACCTCATATTTAAATTAGAATCTTTTTAAATGTCAAAATTTGAAAACATTGTCATAATGGAGGATGATAAGGAAATTGTGATCTTCAACGATTTGCATGATTCGTTGCATTTCCGATTCAGTTTTTGTTAAAGATTGGTTAAATGCAGACATAGGAGCGGTACTACGTTTTGCTTTCATTCACAATTTTCAAGACCTTACTATTTTAGCTGCATGAGCATACATGAGCGACCTCTTAATATCCATGTATTGTAGTGAACACTGACTCGGCAAGTGAACCACCAGCAGGAATCAAACAGAGAGACTGCGTACCTAGCGAGGTTGTAATCCGAAAAGCTTCAGTCATGTGAATTCGAGTAATATCATTCCCTCCTGGTCAAGTACAAATGAACAGAATTACATGCAAATAAGACGGTATAGTCAAAAAGAAAGAAAAACAAGAATTAAAAACTCTGACGACCCCAAAGAGCGAAGAAGCTAAGGTTATCACATCAATGACAATACAACAACAATTACTACATAAAAAAAAAAAAATAAAGGGTCCACTCACCCTATGATTTGTCCGATCCCACTTCTCATTACGTTGAAATCCACTTAACCTATCAGCCTCACCAACTTAATCATATGATGAATGAATGAGCAATATAATAAGTGAAGTGATGATTGTAAATTTTTGTTAATATGTTATTCAATAAACAAATAAACTATTCTAATACTTGACGTCGGCAAACGTCGAATTTATGATCAATATATAATGTCATAGATAACAACAGATGTAATAACAGAATCATCATTCGTTGAAATTTGCATTAAAGCAACTATTGTTGAAATTTGAACAACGAATGTAATAAAATGCAGTCGCCCGTTGTTTAAATTTCCAGAAAATGAATAACTGTCGTGCTGGATATCCAATCGTATCAATGTTTAATCAAAAATTGATGCAAACGAAAAAAAAACAACAAATCACTAACCAGCCACAAAGACAATGATGTCTTTGGAATTTTCTTCCCTTTTTATTTAATTAATTTATTTACCAGTTTATGTATTTATATTCATTTCACAAAATTCAAGGAAAGTGCAGTTATTACTAACCTGTCCCCTTTCTTAAAGTGCATTTAAAAAACAAAAACCAGACTAAGATAGTAACGCTACAATATTTATAATAAATCAACGAAAACTTGAATTACACAACAAAAGAACAAAACGTTTTTTTATTCATTCAATATAATTTGTATTTCGAAATAACAACAAAACAAATTATCAATTGTAATAATGTTCAAAGAACAAAACCCTATAGCTTACGGATAAAAAAACACAACTTTTTTCTAACTTTAAAAATAAGCACATTTATATTATATTTTTTTCAATACACAAAAGCTGCAAACAATTTTTTTTTGGTTTTATTCTTTTTCTTCATAAAGCATCTACCAATTTTGAAATTCACCAACTAACATCCTCAAACAAATGTGAAAGTAAATATATCAATAAATTTCATGAGTCAACAACATCCAAACAGAGATAGCAAATAACACTCTGGATCGGGCGAGGATAAAAAAGTAAACATATAGAAAAAACGATCAATTGTGTTGAATTGTGATGAGATAAGTTGTTTGAACGCATTGGATTAAGAATAAGATAAATCGCTTTATACGCACTGGTTCATGAATAAGACAGAGTGTTTCAATAAATGAATTTTTATGGGGGTGAACAACTTCGTAACAGTATAGTTTTAATATTTGTGTTAGTTAACTACATTTACGAAAATTATAACCTGGGAAGGCCATCTATATCCGGAAGATCACCTCTATCCGGGATATAAAGTAATTCGCAGAAAACACATATGCGGCCTTTGCCACAATAAATCATATTAAATTAGAAAAATTGTAAAAAACAAATCAATGAAATAATAAAAAAGTAATTGTAAATAACAAAAAAAAAGATTTAACTCAATTTAGTTGATTGATGATTGCCAAACTTCTGGTTCAGTTATCACCACCAAAGTCTTTTAAAAATTCTGGAACTGGATCACATATGCTTGCACGATTTCATTTATGTCCTTGGACGATTCTGGTTTTTTTTTTACAAAGTAATTCGTCTTATTTTATCTGATTTTTCTCTGTTAAATTTTAGGTTTTATAATTTGAACTGTTATTATAAATCAAGTTTTTTTTTCTATATTTGTTCCGTAAGAGACCAATGCACTTCAAAGTTTTCGTTTTTATCTCTATTCACATTTACTATGCTTGCTTCTATCTACGCAATTATTGGGATTTAGTTTTTCTTTTTTTCAGAAAGAATTTAAGAAATAAAAACAATTGAGTTGTAATCAAGTTTTAATGAACATAATATATCAATATATTTTTTTTAATGGAATATACAATACGTTTAATTTATAAACATTTTATAATCAACAAATTTAGTTCGAGCGCAAACGATAGGTCATTTTTTTGGAAGTTTAAGCTTAACTGTTAAAATTAACAACCATAAAAAATGTTTTAAAAGCTACACTTAACTTCTTTTATTTTCCTTTTTTTCTATTTTCAATTTCTTCCATAGTTAAAACTTAAATTTTCATTTCACTTCGCGATTCAGAATAAAAATTACTTTATTTAATTTGTCAAAAATCAAATTATGACTACCGAGATTGAAAATCACAATTGATTTCATTTAATAAAAATTAGATTATGACTAGCCAAATATCTGAAATTGGAGGTATTTATATTTCAACTTACATAAACGAGAGAAAAATAATACATAAGCATTTGTTTTTTGGGTTATCATTCTCTTAAACCAATCAATATTATTATATCCATCAACGGGTAACCCCTTACATAAATTACTTAATTTTCGCATTATAAACACAATTAATGAGCACCACTTGTGAGCAAAAGATTTATTATCATCTTCATTTGTTGTTGTCAAGAGCAATTTCTGGATTTTTTTTTCAATACAATAAAACATTTCAAAAGAAGAAACTATTAAATTTAAACTTGTACTGTATATAAAAAAGTAACGTAAAATATAGAATCACTCGAATGTTTACATACGTAGATAAAAAATGTAATAAATAAAATTCAATAAAATGTCCCAAATGGTTACCTACGTTATGTCCAGTGCTCGAACTTATATGTAAATTAACATATAAGAACTGTTTTAAGTCCAAAGTTGAGGCATAATAAATGGAAAAGTGCTTTGCGCTGGAGGTTGATCCTTGTCTGTCAGATATGACTGCCAAGCATCAATCTCTTTTGCCAAACACTTTTCCCAGAATTTATAAGTACTCTAACATTCTTGTATAAGATTATAGGTTCATTCAAACAGAGTTTTAGAGACTTTATAAAGATGATAGTCCACTGCTTATTCAGTCCTTGAAGATAGCTCGGAAAAAATGGTTTACATTTCAACACAATAGGGGAACGTTATAAGAACCACCGTTCTTAGACCAAGCGACCGACGACACTTTAGACTACCTCAATCAAGAAATGTCAGCGTGGTTACATGTTAAATAAGCAGCATTATGTAAATATTACAAAATTTAATTAAATATATTAATTAACGTAAATAAGAACGTCGGCCACCGGATTAAAAAATTTTGATATAAGTTAAATACGATTTCACACATGTTACATATGAGATAGACTAAAGGACTATCGTGGGCGCTTGGTCTGTTTTTGCATTTCTTAACTTATATTTATAGGATATAGAGACCGTCCTGTAGAATTCCTAGCCTCCAACGGTATTAGTTTTCTTAAAATTCATAAAGAGCTTCTTACACTCCTGCCGGCTTGCTAGAGTTTCTTTGTATTCATGTCTATGATAGAAATGATATGGTCAGCAGTTTGTTGACAGCTCATTAAACAACATCAGCTAATCTAAAAAAAATCAGTCAGTGTTTCAGTCAGTTATTCAAATACTTCGTTGGTTTGGTAGTTTTAGGAAGATATCCAAAACTGCAATAGTTTGAGTATCTCTAGCTTCCATAGCTAGGATTTTTGAGAGATCCGATATTCAATTCACCGCATAAAACACCCCGTATCCAAACACTGTGTTTAATACTCTGTTTGACATGAAGTCAAAGAAAAATGTTACATTCAGTACGAGATGTAACTCATCTTGTATATTTTTTTAAGTACAACCACAGATCGTAGTGCGCATTTTGTATCACATCCAAAAATAATTCCGACTTTTCGCCCTTTAAAATTCGTAAACAGATTATTTAGCATATCAAGGCTTATTAGCGTACCGATATGGGAAGTTATTGTTTTTTACTCGATTTTTGAAATCGGTATCAAGATCTCTTAAATGCTGTTTCGGTTATTTCAAGCTGGCTGTATGTGTGTGTATGTGCGTGTGTATCATCGTATGTGGACAAACATTTGTTCAACACTTTCTCAACAACAAATGACGCGATT
Organism: Diogma glabrata; assembly: GCA_963693315.1. Taxonomy (NCBI): domain Eukaryota; kingdom Metazoa; phylum Arthropoda; class Insecta; order Diptera; family Cylindrotomidae; genus Diogma; species Diogma glabrata. Next base: position 5,127,763 of record OY856186.1, on the reverse strand, counting down.
TCAACAGAAATAGTCACAATCGATGCATCTTGGCGTAACATACAGCACAGTTCCCTTCTACTAAAATCGCCTCATTTGTTTTTTAGTGATTATAAAAAAGGCTCTCAAGATCATTCACCCATTCTGTTTGTCATCATGTCAGTCATTTATACTAAAATTTCAATAAGCAATTGCTATCTTATTTCTTGAATTTTTTTAAAAAACGTGAAAGAATGCCTGGGATTATTTTTGTTACGCATGAGATCCTAAACACATGAGATCCTGAACACATGAGATCCTAATGAAACTTTGGTATGCAAATGAACTACCGACGTGAATCTTGGTTTACTTGAATTTGAAAGAGCTTAGTTATTTTCAAAACTTTACAAAGGAGTCAGAGGATACTGCATGAACTACCTAAACAACTGTTTATTTGAAACATTAATAACACTTAGTCCTAAAATTCAACTTTGTTGAAAAATAGAGCATAAGGGGTGAAAACAAAAGTATTTTTACGAAGATACCTTAGATGCATATAAATAAACAAACCAAATTTCATCTGGAGATTATAGTGTTATGTAAATGTAGAGTAAACATTCAGCAGATCAAAGCTTAGCAAAATTAATTCAGTAAATTATTTGTGATATAACATCACCCCGATGGAAAATCTCCCATCAAGAATAATATAAGAACTGAATCTAAAAAATTATGGTGCAAATTATGAAACTTTTTGCAATCCATACAATTTTAGATCGCTCTAAAATTGTATGGATTGCAAAAAGTTTCATAATTTGCACCATAATTTTTTAGATTCAGTTCTTATATTATTCTTGATGGGAGATTTTCCATCGGGGTGATGTTATATCACAAATAATTTACTGAATTAATTGTTGATCATGTGTCAATAGACACAAGTGAAGACTAGTCATCTTCCTCTCACCGATACAAGTTTGTTATTCAATACTAGAATGTCTATAGTATAACAAAACAGTGATCACCAGAGAAATTAATTGACTAAACCTGAATTTATTATATGTATGTTTATGTAAATTTTTTGTTTTTACACTTCGCTAGAGTTTTAACCTAATTTTTGGTTTATATACATTAGCGTTGACATTTTTTGGTAGAGTTTATCTAGTCGGCTAGCCCTGATGAGAATGATAAACTTTTTTAAAGTTTAAAATTTTCTCATTGGTTCGAAACTAGATCGCTCTAAAATTGTATGGATTGCAAAAAGTTTCATAATTTGCACCATAATTTTTTAGATTCAGTTCTTATATTAGCAAAATTAGTTTCTTGTTTCTATTTTCCTCGGATTCACGTTTGGTCTGAATTAAATTTTGTATTACTAGTGCGAACGCGTTTTCTAAACAAGAGTGAAGGTTTTGTATGTCTATTTATGTATGTCTGTCTATCCATATACATCTATATCCATTACATTTCAGATATTTAAATACAAACGCCATCTTCAATGTAATATTTGTATACAAAATTAAGGCGACCGCACATATGCCATAATAATTGCAATTTTTAAATAATTTAACATTTGTTTGGAATTATTTACTAAGAAATTCAAAAACTAAGTTATAAGGAAATATTGTTCCTGTATCTGTATTTTAAAACCCTTTTGATGTGTGACATATTTTTGGACAAAATATTTTGGCGTGCACAAAATACTATTTCGAAAAATAAAAAGTATTTTGTAGGCATATGTGCGACATATATATTTTTCGTTTATTTTACTTTAGAATGAATCTGAATATTTTTTGTGTGTGTGTATTAATTTGTTGTTATACTAACTAATAACTATAAGTAACTTTTATAACTTTTGTTATACTAACTCTTGTTATACTAACGATTTCCGATTTTCCTAATCGGCTTCCAAGTCGATCTGGCGAAGAATCTAGTGTAACTCAAAATACGTTTTTTATTTGTTTTTATCATCTCATTATTTAAGAAACGTGGTGTAAATATTAAAATACCCTAAGCAAGTTTTATCAGAAGTAGAATTTATAAAAGGTCAATTTCTTAGCATTCTTGTTGGTTTTGCATCTTTATAATATTCTCCATTGATTTAGATTGTTGTTTGATAATTATACAATCACATAATTTAATTGTCTAAATTTCACAACCAATAATAAGCCTTTGATTTTCTTACGTCGCGATTAAGCCGGTTCATGCTGTTTGTTCTATTACCATCTGTTTCCTGTGGTTTTATATAAAACTTGAAACACTCCAAACAAAATTGTCTCAACAGTATTCTTATCATTGTTTATATAGTTAGAACATCTAAACTTTTCTTCATAATGAAGTTTTTATTGTGTTTTATTGTAATTTTGTGTTTTAATCAAATCAATTGTGACACCAATTATGATGCAGTAACAAATGTTATTTCTGAGCTAAAATCAGAAGCCAAGACACGAATAATTGTTCCAGATAATCCATTTGTAGTTAATCGCTATAATTTCGCAGTAAATAAGTTATTTTTTTTAGAAAACAAAATAACTTATCGAGTTTATGATTTTGAGAGCGCCATTAAACCAGTTCTCTCCAACGCAGTCGAAATGTACAACTGGAACACAGAATTTGTAGCCTCAGCACAATATTTATATGACATGGCTGTCGATGGCTTGTACAGCTATGCTACATACGCAACTAAGAAAATAGATGATATTGCTACAATTAATAATCCGCATCTTCTAACAGCCATAAATCGTGTTGATCAAGATCATCAATCATTTCTAGAATCGTTAAAACTAGATGTTGATGGGTGCTATGATCTTTATAAAAATGACGAGCTTTTACATAATTCAGAAAGTGGTTCAAATCGTTGTATGATAGATGCATTAAAAACAAGTTTCGAAACGTATCTTAATTCTGCATTTAACATTCTTGGATTGCAAAATATGTTGTTAAAAATGTTTAGTGTTGAATCTCATCAAAATCAGGTATTTTTGAAATTGATATTTCTATCTATTTATAGTTTAACAAAATAAAATTTTGTATTTTAGTTATTACAAAACTTTAATAAAATTGAAACAAAACTCAAATCTGATTTATCGAAGCTTTATACAAACTACGATTTAGGATTAAACACATTTTTTGATAATGGACATAGATGTATAGCAAAAGATATTTACGATTTTGAAACACATATAAAACACGTTCAGGGTACCCGATCTGAATGTTTCGATTTTATAGAAAAAGTAAAGTAGAAAAAACGTGTATTTTAAAAATAAATATTATCTTAAAAACTTTAACAGTATAGTCAAAATAGTTGTTTTTATAATTTTTCAAGCATTCAAGCCTCCTCAGAAACCATCCAAAACGACAAATGATCATGCCATTAAGGTCTGTCAGATAATATAAGATGCTGAGCCAGAGCAGGACAGAAGAAGAGTAAGTGACGAACCGTTTCTTTCTTCAGCTGATCGTTGCAATTACGACAGTAATCATGTAAGAAGATCTCATTACTTCTCAAGCCAGATTTCCCATCATATATGCAAAGTTTTCGAACTGGCCATGCTTCTTCATACAAGGGAAGGGGTTACGTGTCGAACAGCTTCATCGGCTTTCAGAAATGACGTTATAGAATACGATATAAAAAAATTTTCAGAATCCAATACTTTTTTCTCTTTTCTATGTGATCCTTCACCATATATATACCTTATTTAATATCTTCCAACCATTTTACATTTCTTCTTTTCAGCAAGTTTGTATATAAACATCAGCACTATTCACTTACTTGAACATTATCGGCCATTATGAACATTAATAACAATTTTATGTTTGTATAATATCGATAAATTAACATCATCATCCTCATTAGTACATATATGATTTTTGTTTCCTATAGCAATATTATTGTTTTACTACCAATTTGTTCATATAACATACATATATACATACATGTCTAAATTTGACTAAGTTGTAAAATGAAAAAACAGATTTTCCTCCATTAGAATATTAACACTACAACAAATTGTAGAATATTGATTTAGATTAACATCCCGAATGGAAATTAGTTCAGGGAATCCGAATTATGATCGGAACCCGGATTATGATCAGATCCGGATCAGATTTACCGTAATACGGCCATCTGATCAGTTCCTGATCAGCGTACAGCACCGTTTCCCTTGATCCGGCTATCTGATCAGTTACCGATCAGCGTGCAGTACTTTTTCCGTTGATCCGGCTATCTGATCAGTTACTGATCAGCGTGCAGTACTTTATCCGTTGAACAGTCATACGATCAGTTTCTGATCGAAAAAACTCATCTTATTCGATGTCCTGAACTGGATAATAATACAAAGTTTAGTTTTTTACCTGATCCATTATGTATATAATATTGCTCATTAAACAATAAATTCGTTATTAATAGTATAACTGAATTATTATTTTGATTATATTATCGACGTCATAATAGTACATTTACGTAACTTAAAATTTTTTTGTGCAAAAAATTTTCTCATCCTTCACGAATTTTTAATAATTTTTTTAAAAGTTAATTATAATATACTTAACTGTAATAATTAACTGTAAACTAAATCTATTTATTTGTTTAATATTTTGTACTTATAAGTTAAAATTTATTGTAGAATCGAAAACAGCATTGTCAAACTTACAGTTGTGAGGGATCTTGCTTATTAACCTTATAATTTAAATTTTTATCTTGCATCTCCTCTTTGCTCTCGAATTTCCAGATGTTTTTGTTAGAAGTAATTGGTGAAATATTTATTATGTTGCTCAAAAATTATTCTACAAGTGATCTGAAGCAGGTATGGTTGAAGTTAGTTTTCGAATCCAAACTTGGATCCATACCTGCATAAGAGCCTATGTGACAAAGAGTTTTATGATACCATTGGAAAAATCAATAATAAAGCCCAAACTTGGGCTAAATAAAATAAAAATAAGAAATAATTAACAAATTAACTGTTTAAATATATAAGCATTTGAAGTGTACTTGAAATTATGAATAAAATTAAGGAAAAATGGTAATATTTTTTACATTTATTTAATGTCAAATTAATATTTAAGAACAAAATTAATTCCAAACCTTTGAACGGATCTGGTATAGATCTCTTGACCAGACCGGACATGAAACTGTTGAATGGATCCGGCATGGATCTTTAAGATGGATCTGGAATATATCTTTGAAATGAATCCGGAATGGATCTTAGAAATGGATCCGGAATGGATCTTTGAAATGGATCCGGCATGGATCACTTAAACGGATCCTGTACGGATCATATATGGCGTGACGATTTTTAATCATGTCCGGATCAGGAGGCCTGATTCATCCCTGATCAGTCTTCAGGCAATCCTGATCCGGATCGGACTCTATACTGATCTAATTTCTAGTCGGGATAATGTCTCGATCACAATCAAATTTATAGCTAGAATTTTCTATCTTTTGTTTTTTTTTTATATACCTTGATCAATTTTACGCTCAATACAACAATTCCATGGGTCTCAAAATTATCATACTACAAAAAAAATCAATCCATAACATGAAAATAAAAATAAAAATACTAAACAACCGTGATGCATAATGACGAAAGCTCATTCATTCTTTCATAATACTTGCATGATTAAGGTTTTATTATTGATACAAGTATTTTACTTGGAATGAAAATGAAAGTGTGACGCAACGAATCAATCAATTTGCAGTTGCATGAGCATACAACAGTTTTATATATAACATGTATTAACTCATACAAAAATGTTTAAATTACTATATGAGAAATTTAATTCGACAATTTCGTGGATGATACCGAAATTGAATCAAAATATATTTATTTTATGTGTTTTTAAATTCTTAATTTTTTTTGTCGCCGTCGAAGCAATTTTGCGGTATTATTGCGTCCATTTAAATCAATTTTTCTTAACAATTTTAATCTGAAACGTAGGACCTTTCACGTATGGAATAGATACCAAAGGCATCTATTTATCCGGGCCGTTAAATTCAAAAATACATTTTAATTCGTCTATAACTTTTTTATTTATGATCCGAAAAATCCCAAAAATCTTTAAAATCTAAGTTACACTAATATCAGTTAACAGTGAAAATTTGAAATGAATCAAAATTCGAATAAAAAAGCCTTAGGCTGTACAAAGTTTTTTTAGCGTATTAATATATAAGATAATAACTTATCTTAAAGTTGTTGATCGAGGAATATGCCAATTTCTTCAGTATGTTCATCCAGTTATTATACATCTATATCTATATGTTTATGTGTGTGTATATCTATGTATCCAACCATTCATATATATCCCTTTTCTTTTTCTTCAACCTTTTTTCCTTACATATTTTCCTGACCAAATCCAATTGCTATTCGATCAATTCAATTTTTTTTATCATCTCTTTTGTATCACCCATATATTATTTTTTTCTCACAGATAACAACAAATAAAAATTTTAACTATGGCTGAACAAGAATTAACAAAATTCTACCAGATTAATTTACAATTTGATTTATTTTTCTTTTAGCAATTCTTTTTCCACAAAACATTTAATTTGTACCGAAACAGTGCAAATAGAAATTATTCTTTACATATTTTCTAATTCAAATTATGAACAACAAAACGAAATAATAATTTTAACACTTTATATCCTTCTTCTTGAATTATTTTATTTTTATCAAAAATTTTTTTGAGCTCTAATCACGACTCACAACAATCATTTTTCTTTTATTTTTATTTCACATTAGGTTTATCTTTTTCATTTTAATTACAAATTACCACAACAAAATTCATAAATATTTTGTTATTTATACTCTTAATATTACATATAAAACAGAGTAATTAGATTTTGATCACATAAGCTTTAGGTCTCGAAAATCAATCAACCACGATCCTACTCAATTACATCAAAAAAAGAGACAATATTCAAATCATATACCACGCCCAATCTATTCATTAACATTAAATCGATTTACTTTTGATAAAAATCAATTTAATAGGGGCGTCAACATTTATTATTACCAACATCTAGTCAAACCTTGGAAATGAAAGGATCACTGTTATATATAAACAGCTGACTGAGAAATAAATTTATATAAATGAAAAAATACACCATATGTAAACATTACAGATGTAATGAAACGATGCAATGAAGTCGTATTGTAATTGAAAAATGGAAAAGTGTTGGTTTGTTAGGGAATTAGTCCTTACTGGTTTTATTAGCTACAAGGAACTAATTTCCCATCAAACACCTTTATTCAGAATCAGAGCTCAAGTGTTCTTATTAGATGGTAGACCTTTTGTTCAACCGCTTCATGTTAGACATCACGTAATTTGGCGGTCATAACAAATCGATTTTGCAACAATTTTTGACCATTCACATTCAACAATTTCTAGACACCCTGACTCTACTGATACTTTGGATTATGTATATAAAAACCGAAAAATAAACAACAAAATTTTATGTTTCACTCCAAGTCAATCCGGCGAAGAATTTAGTGTAATTCAACCATATGTTTTGATTAAATTATCTCACTAGTAAAGAAACGTGGTGTTAATTTTAAAATAGCCTATACAAGTTTTATCAGAAGTAGAATTTACAAAAAGTCAATTTCTTAGCATTCTTGTTGGTGGTTTTGCATCTTTATAATATTCTCCGTTGATTTAGATTGTTGTTTGATAATTATACATCACATAATTTAATTGTCAAAAAATTTTACAAGCAATAATAATCCTTTGACTTTCTTGAGTCTCGATTAAACTGGTTCTTGTGGTTTGCTCTATTACCATCTGTTTCTTGTGGTTTTATATAAAACTTGTAACACTTCCAATTGTCTCAACAGTATTCTTATCATTCTTTATATAGTTAGAACATCTAAACTTTTCATTATAATGAAGTTTTTATTGTGTTTTATTCTAATTTTTTGTTTTAATCAAATCAATAGTGACAAGGATGATGATGCAGTTGCAAATATTATTTCTGAGATAAAATCAGAATCCATAACACGACCATTTACTCCGAATAATCCATTTGTAGCTAATCGTTATAATTTCGGATTGAATGAGTGGTTAATTTTGGAAAACCAAATAACTTATCGGGATTATGATTTTGAAAGCGCCATTAAACCAGTTGTCTCCAATGCAATCGAAATTTACAACTGGAACACAGATTTTGTAACCTCAGCACAATATTTATATGATATGGCTGTCAACGGGTTGCATAGTTATATTAAATACGCAGCTAAAAAATTAGAAGATATGTCTGCAATTACTAATCCGCATATGTTAAGAGCATTTAATCGTGTTGATGAAGATCATCAATCATTTATAGAGTCGTTAAAACTAGATGTTGATGGGTGCTATGATCTTTATAAAAATGACGACATTCTACGTAATCCAGAAAGTGGTTCAAATCGTTGTATGGTAGATGCATTAAAAACAAATTACGAGACTTATCTAAATGCTGCATTAAACGTTATCGAATTGCAAAATACGTTCTTAAAAATGTTTAGTGTTGAATCTCAAAGTCAGGTATTTTTTCGATTGCTATTGCTATATGACTTAACAAAATAAAAGTTTTTTATTTCAGTTATCAGAAAACTTTAATAAAATTGAATCAAAAATCAAATCTGATTTATCGAAGCTTTATACAAACTACGATTTAGGATTCAACACACTTTTTGATAATGCATATAGATGTGTTGCAAAAGATATTTACGATTACGAAACACATATAAAACGCGTTCGGTGTACACGACCTGAATGTTTCGATTTTGTAGAAAAAGTTAAGTAGGAAAAAAGTGTACATCAAAAATAAAGATTATTTTAAAATCTTTTACGGTAGTCAAAATAGTTATTTTGCACTCACTTGAACATTATTGGCCAATTATTAACAATATTTTGTTTGTATAATATCGATAAATTAACATCATCATCCTCATTAGTATTTATAGGATTTTTTTTTACTAACAATATTTTTTTTGCTACTATTTTATTCATATAATATACACATATCTAAATTTGACTCAGTTGTAAAATGAAAAAACAATGTTTACTCAATTAAAATGTTAACACTGCTGTTGTATAATTGATCTGAATTTTTTATTTTATTTAATGTCCTGATCACACAATTTGATAGAATTTATAGCTAAAATTTTCCATCTTTTGTTTCTTTTTTATATACCTTGGTCAATTTTACGCTCAATACAAGAATTCTATATGTTCTCAAAATGACCATACTACAAAATAAATAAATCCATAACACATAAATAAACAAATAAATATTGAACAACCGTAATTTATTATGACCAAAGCTCATTCATTCTTTCATAATACTTGCATGATTAAGTTTTTATTAATGATACAAGTAAAAAAAAATGAACGTGTGACGCAACGAATCAATCAACTTGCAATTGCATGTGCGTGCATACAACATAAAAAAATATTTAAATTAATATATGAGATATATTTTACACATTTGTTGATTGGCTTTTTACCAATATAGAAATACGGAAAGAACCGACATAAAATATCAAATTAAATTAAGGAATTTCTTTAGATATGAAGAATTATTTTTTGATACACCTTTTAGTAATATTAGTACCAAATGTCGCCAAAAAATCTATAACATTTGTGATTTGCCGTGGGCACCAGATATAATTGAAATTCGCTGGAATAGGTAGTTAATTGCCACATTCTATAATGCAGAATAGTCTCCTATCAAAGAATTTATACTCGTTTTAGACAGCAAGAATTCGAAAGCAGAGCAGTTACCAAATTGAAGTAGACAAAAACAAAACATCGCTCTATGAAATTCGTCAATATACATTTTTGCCCGAAACTTTAATCGTTTGGAAAAAGATGGAATGGCAATAACAGAACAATTGACAATTTTGACCTCTGTTGAAAAGAGATTTAAATCAACAATTTCGTGGAGGATTCCGAAAATGAATAAAACTATATTTATTCTGTGTTTTTCTGAATTCCTGAATAAATTTTTATGTCGCCGTCGAAACAATTTTTTCGGTATTATTACGATAAATTTAGTAATTAATGACAATTTTAATTGATTTTGCAAACAATTTTTGAACATTTCATTTAACAATTTCTAGACACCCTACTGATACTTTGGATTATGTATATAAAAACCGAAAAATAAACATCAAACTTTTATGTTTCACTCCATGTCAATCCGGCGAAGAATTTAGTGTAATTCAACATATGTTTTATTTTAACTATCTCATTAATTAAGAAATGTGGGGTTAAATTTAAAATACCCTATACAAGTTTTATCAGAAGTGGAACTTATAAAAATCAATTTCTTAGCATTCTTGTTGGTTTTGCATCTTTATATAATATTCTCCGTTGATTTAGATTGTTGTTTGATAATTATTCAATCACATAATTTAATTGTTAAAAATTTTACAAGCAATAATAATCCTTTGACTTTCTCGAGTCTCGATTAAACCGGTTCATGCTGTTTGCTCTAATAGCGTCTGTTTCTTGTGGTTTTATATAAAACTTGTAACACTCCCAATTGTCTCAACAGTATTCTTATCATTCTTTATATAGTTAGAACATCTAAACTTTTCTTTATAATGAAGTTTTTATTGTGTTTTATTCTAATTTTGTGTTTTAACCAAATCAATTGTGACAAGGATGATGATGCAGTTGCAAATATTATTTCTGAGCTAAAATCAGAATTCAACACACGAACACTTATTCCGAATAATCCATTTGTATTTAATCGTTATTATTTCGGAACGACTAAGTGGACTATTTTGGAAAACCAAATAACTTATCGTGTTTATGATTTTGAAAGCACCATTAAACCAGTTCTCTCCAATGCAATAGAAAGGTACAACTGGAACACAGATTTTGTAACCTCAGCACAATATTTATATGACATGGCTGTCAACGGGTTGTATAGTTATATTAATTACGCAGCTAAAAAATTAGAAGATATGTCTGCAATTACTAATCCGCAACTTCTAAGAGCCATGAATCGTGTTGATGAAGATCATCAATCATTTCTTGAGTCGATAAAACTAGATGTTGATGGGTGCTCTGATTTTTATAAAAATGACGAGCTTTTACATAACTCAGAAAGTGGTATAAATCGTTGTATGGTATATGCATTAAAAACAAGTTACGAAACGTATCTAAATGCTGCGTTTAATGTTATCGAATTTCAAAATACGTTCATAAAAATGTTTAGTGTTGAATCTCCTCCAAATCAGGTATTTTTTCGATTGATATTGCTATATTTATGACTTAACAAAATAAAAATTTTTATTTTAGTTATTAGAAAATTTTAATAAAATTGAATCAAAGATCAAATCTGATTTATCGAAACTTTATACAAATTACGATTTAGGATTCAACACATTTTTGGATAATGGATATAGATGTGTGGCTAAAGATATTTACGGTTTTGAAACATATACAAAACACGTTCGGAGTACCCGATCTGAATGTTTTAATTTTATAGAAAAAGTTAAGCAGGAAAAATTTGTATTTCAAAAATAAAGATTATCTTATAGTTATTTAAGTATTAAGGGTAGTAAGAGTGCTTTACCGATTGAGGATATATGTTTTGAGATCAAAACGAAGTCAAGATCTCTAATATATCTGAAATCGGTAAAACTCTTAATGTCCAAAATGCTTATTACATTTTTTAAAAAAATTCAAATAAAATTAATTAAATAATAAAATTCAGTTTTAAGTTTGAATGTTTTAAAGAAAATTTCTTAAAATCTCATTTCAAAATAGTAAGCTCTGCGTTCCATGATAATTCTATAAGTTACTTCGGTTTGAAAGACCTAAGTATTACATTCATGAGCCAAAAGTGAAATTTGTGACGAAGCTGATTGTCAATTTATGTGATTTGGAGTCGCACTACTTTCCCACACGCATTAAAGTTACATTATCGGAGACTTTTGTAGTTGTTCAAACATAGTTTATTGTATTCAGTTCGTGGTCGTCTGTCGCAATAATTTCCGTTTATATTCATCACAAAACAGTTGTGCAATATCTTTAAATTGGAATCGCTTTATTTCCCAAAAAGACAAGAAAGAATCAAGCATTAGGTTATTTCTCGTTTGCGGTATTGTCCTGAACTTTTGAAGTTGTTTTTACTTCCCGTTTTTTTGTATAATTTCTTACAATCATTTCGTATTTTTTTTTTTTGTAATTCATTTCCAATTTGATACAAGTTAGCTATGTAAATTTCTTAGTGGGTACAAATAATGAACGAAAGGAAATACCCTAGAAACAAACCTATCGTGTTTATCGATTCGTGGTTGTTTACAACCGGCGTGACTTTAATTATAAATATGTGGTTGAAGATATAGAGTCCCTCTCATTCGCCAATTCTATTTGTCATGATTCTGATTGGAACGTTTCGACAGATTTGTGTTTTTTTTTGTGGAGTTGGCATGAAAATAAACCGGGAGGAAAAACGGAAGAAAACCATCAATCGCGTAAAAGAGCAGGTAATCTTGGTGAGAATTTATTTTGTGCCACGTATCCGGTTAATCCGGTGTATGTACAAAACATAAAATCCATATTATAATAGGGAATATAAAATGAGTAAATCAAATAAAAATTATAGGCACCATATGTTTTGTGGTATTTTAAAAATAAAAGATGGTGGAAATCGTTCCTCGGGATAGTGCAATTTATATAATTTATTTAGTTCAGTGTAATTATAGCTAAGTAAAATTAAACAACAAAAAATAAATCGTTATATGTTGATAGTTATTCATGTGTTGTCCTAAAATGGTGAAAATCCCCTACGCCTTATCTTAGGTATTTTAACTTATTCTGATTAACTCAGGACTGATAATTATTAGTAGATAGTGATAATTTTATATAACTAGTAGAGTGTTGTGTTTAAGTAACTAGTTTTTTCTTATTTCCAAGTGTTAATTAAATTATAGTCAACTCACTAGTAAAACTAAATGAATTAAAATTAAACAAAAAAAAATATAAATGTTTTGTCGTGTTGTCCTAAATTAAACAAAAAAAAAGAAAAAAAAAGAATTTTGTATTCAAATAAATTATTAGACTGTAATTTTAAATCATTATTTGTGAATAAATTGCATATAAAAGAAATTTGGGAGTTCCTATGTAAATTATTATTCCGGAATTCAGCGCTGTTATGGATCAATCATCGTATGAATAAAATCACAATTAAAAGAATTTTGGTACCGGGATAATTTCGTGCATATTGTTATAAGCCTGAGTTTGAAAGTTTGCAGAATTAAATTAACGGGGAATGAAAGACAATCGCATATAGGCAAGTTATTATTCGTGTTTTTTTTTGGGGCATCAGCCAAACAACTGTGAATTCCACTCAAGTTGTAGTCATTTCGTTGGGAAAAATAACCTCTATGGAGAGGATAAAATTTGTTTTGGCAGTGGTGACGATACTAATTGGATTAGTGCGAACTTTTGGTAGCATTGGTGAAATTAATAACGCATACTAGTAGGAAACCAAGGATTACCTTCCTTACAGTTATGGAGGGCTAGGCGAAGAGAGTGTGGAGTTGTTGAGGAGTAGAACTGGACAATTTCAGGGGGTGAGTTCGATTTTATTTTATAATCAATATGAAGGAATGCGTAGGTGTGAGGCTGCGGGTGTGTGAGTGTGTGGATGTGTGGCGAGGAATCTATTTGGCGATTTTAATGATATTGTACCATATCAAATATCTTGATAACGTTATCCTATTGTTTTGATCAAAATTATAAATTACTACTGAAATGTAATAAACCTATTTACGATTTTGTATGGAAGATGGTGTGTATGTATGTATGTGCGTGTACGAGTGTGTGTGCGCGAGTGGTTGAGGTGTGAGTGCGTGTGACTGTGTTGAAAGTGTAGGGGTTAGACGCGGTGTTGCGATTTCTTTCGCATCTGGGGGTCGCCAGAGTCTGGTTTCGTTTACTTGTTTGCTTATTCATCCGTTCTCATAATTTGATACGCGCTAGTTTGGGGATATTAAAACAATCTCGCTAGGTTCGCGGCCTGCTATGCCACTTCGTTGTTATGAAGCAGCGCTTTACTACATATTCTTACCCCCACTTTTTTTGGCATTTCTCGACGTTTTAGGACCTACTGATTCTAAAAAAGCAAAAAAAATGTGTGTATGTCTGCCGGCCGTCCGGCCGTCATTACCTACGCTAAAGGGGAAACCGCTGGAGGGATTTCAAAATATTTTTTTTCTAAAAATAGGTATACTCAAGGGACAGGTCCAACAGGACGCTGTGTTCGATAACTGTACCGGAAGTGTGTCAAAAAAATCATTAAGTGTGCCAAAAACAGCAAATTTTCATATTTTCGGCTTAAAAAAAGTTCATTTTAAGTGATTACGAGTAGGAACATTGAATTTGGAGAAATCTTGATGGTCGGGATTATACCAATCAATACTTTCAAAATTCCAAAAATATTTAAAAACTATAACAAATTCAAAAATTTCCATATCCAATTTCATTTTCAATTACATTTACGTCATAAAAACAGCTTTTTTCCAAAAAATTGGGTAAAAAAGTAAATAAAAATCTTTCTTTTGACACACTTGACAACATTTTTTTGACAAACTTATAATGCCATAATTCTCAATAATAATAATAAATTTCATTTCAAACATACAATTAATTTTATTTTTTTCCAAAAAATTGGGTGAGAAAATAAATAAAAATCTTTCTTTTGACACACTTGACAACATTTTTTTGACAAACTTATAACGCAATAATCTAGTTTTTGATCTCACATACCGTGAGATCAAAAACTAGATTATTGCGTTATAAGTTTGTCAAAAAAATGTTGTCAAGTGTGTCAAAAGAAAGATTTTTATTTACTTTTTTACCCAATTTTTTGGAAAAAAGCTGTTTTTATGACGTAAATGTAATTGAAAATGAAATTGGACATGGAAATTTTTGAATTTGTTATAGTTTTTAAATATTTTTGGAATTTTGAAAGTTTGTATTTTTGATTTTGTAATAATTTTTGCAATATTTTTAGATTTTTGGAAAAGTTTGAATTTTTAAGAATTTTTGGAATATTATTGGAATTTAGAAAATTTAAATAATTGATTTTATTCTAATTTTTGGAATTTTGAAAAAAGTTTGATTTTATTTAATTTTTACAATTTTTTTGGAATTTGAATTGAAATATGAATTTGTGATTTTGTAATATTTTCTCGAAACGCTAAATGAAGAGGTTTTTGAGTAGTTTGCTGAGTGTATCATCTTTTCGCTAAATTAAGTTAATTTATGATCTGTTATAATTTTCCGACAACGTATTGATGTTTCGTGTTAGTTTTGTAATTAATTTCTAAACAGAGATAAAAAAAAATACTTGTAATTTAACAAAGAGTTATCTGCCCAACCCTAAAAACCATGTCCTCATAAAAGTTTTTTGCCGAAAACTATATCAAAATCCTTAAGACCGAAGTCTTGATATCTCATAGCTGTGAGATTTCAGCCCCTCCATATTTTTTTTGTTGCAAAACTAACTTTCATCGAATATTTTTTTAAAATAAATTGCTTTTAAATCTGTTAATTGCAATATTTTTAAAAGAATATTATTTATAGGTGAAGGTAGAATAAGTTGACCTGCAAATTTATTTGAAAAAAATCGCTTTTATTCATACCCTGGAGTCTCTCTTACCGGAAAGTAATTACTTACCGCCTGCATGATCGGTAAGTAATTACTTTCCGACCTGTGATTTGTAAACGAAACTTACTATGTTTATTTACGAATCAGTAAACATGCTAAATCGCCTGATCGTGCAAAAAAAACTTTTACGGTAGTCAAAATAGTAGTAAAGGTAGTTCCTAGTAGTAAATGTCGTCTGTTTCTAGTAGGGCTGTCTGATCCAGTTTGGAAAGTTTGAAGCGTTACATTACTGATCAGGACCTGTTCAGGGTGCATCATCTGGCTCCTATCAGTGATAGGGAAAGCCGGTATCCGGTCCAGATCTGAGCCCTTATTTAATACTAGTTGGGATAAAATGCTGATCCTTACCAGGACAGAAGTATAGTAAGTGACAAACTGTTTCCTTCTCCTGCAGAGTTTTTGACACGTAAAACAATAAAATTCAACAAATGATTGAAAAAACAAATGATCAACAAAAGCAAAAAAAATCCCTCTCCAAATCAAACGTATTTTTTAATGAGTACATTTTAAATCCTTTAACAAGGAACAATTGGAGGGCAAGTCTGGTGCCAGCAGCCGCGATAATTCCAACTCCAGCCTATATTAAAGTTGTTGTGATTAAAACGTTCGTAGTTGAATTTGTGTCAAGTACAGTACAGGTAGTACACCTTAACTGGGTTAGTACAATGCCTTGATGCTATGACGTATTACTGTAGTGATATAAGCTGAAGATTCTTTGAATTGGAGGTTTATTCACGTGTAAATCTGTTTCAGTGCTCTTAATCGAGTGCTGTTGTAGAACAGTACAATTTTTTTGTACAAATTAGAATGCTTAAAGCAGGCCATTTGTGCGTATATATTCTGTACATGGATTAATGGAATAGGACGTCTGTTCTATTTTTGATTGGTTTTTAGATCAAGACGTAATGATTAATAAAAGCAGTTGAGGACATTAGTATTACGACAAACATAAGCGAACACATTTGCCAAAGATGTTTTCATTAATCAAGAACGAAAGTTAGAGGTTCGAAGGCGATCAGATACCGTTCTAGTTCTAACCATGAACGATGCCAGCTATAGCAATTGTGTGTAGATCCTCCTATAACTCTTTCAGTAGCCCTTCGAGAAACCAAAGCTTTTGGGCTCCGGGAGAAGTATGGTTGCAAAGTTGAAACTTAAAGGAATTGACGGAAGAGCACCACCAGGAGTGGAGCCTGCGGCTTAACTTGACTCAACAAGGGGAAACGAGTAAGCTTTTTCTTGAATCTATGGGTGTTGATGCATAGCCGTTCTTAGTTCGTGGAGTGATTCGTCTGGTTAATTCTGATAACGAATGAGACTCAAATTTTTTAACTAGATGCCGGCAGGGTTATGGTGTTGAAACTCTATATGTGGTTTTTCCTCTATTCTCGATTCTTTTCGGAGTATTGTTGCAATAAGTTTAAGTTATTATATGGATAGAGCCATACCTGGCGGTTTGTCTGAACAGGACACTTGCTTTTTAAATGGAGAAATTGCGTCTAGCAATAATGAGATTGAACAATAACAGGTCAGTAATGCCCTTAGATTTAGATGTCTTGGGCTGCACGCGCGCTACAATGAAGATAGCAACGTGTCTTTCTAGTCTTAAAAGACTGGGTAAACCGCTGAACCACCTTCGTGGGTGGGATTGTGGACTGAACCTGGAATTCCCAGTAAGTGCGGGACATAAGATCGCATTCATTACGTGCCTGCCCTTTCTACACACCACACGTCGCTACTACCGATTGAATATGTTAGTGAGGTCTTCAGTGGTGATCGCTGTGACATATAACTGTGTTGTTGTAGTTTCACAAAAGTTGACCGAACTTGTTTATTTAGAAGAAGTAAAAGTCGTAACAAGATTTCCGTTGATTATGATATTAATTCATTAGAAGAACGATTTTTGAGATTTCAGTCCCTTCATATTTTTTTGATTATATTATCTTACAATATATTTCAATTTGAGAGCGCGATTTACCAAATCTGCACCCGGCGCTGAAATACCTTGATCCAGCACTGAGTGGACTCTCTTATATTTATTGTTATTAACCCTGAAAATGACAACAATCGTAGTGGAAAAAAAAGTATTTCTTCGCAGAGATGCAAATTACACCGGGAGATGATGGAATTACGTACATCAAATCGTTTGTTCCGAATTAAAGTTTTGCTGGAAAATTTTGGTATCAATTTACATTATGTATATAAAAACCAAAAAATAAACAACAAAATTTTATGTTTCACTCTAAAGTTCAAGTCAATCCGGCGAAGAGTTTAGTGTAATTCAAAATATATTTTGTATTTTGTTGTGATTATCTCATTAATTAAGAAACGTGGTGTTAATTTTAAAATAGTCTACACAAGTTTTATCAGAAGTAGAATTTATAAAAAGTCAATGTCTTAGCATTCTTGTTGGTCTTGCATCTTTATAATATTCTTCGTTGATTTAGATTGTTGTTTGATAATTATACAATCACATAATTTAATTGTCTAAATTTTACAAACAATAATAATCCTTTGACTTTCACACGTCGCGATTAAGCCGGTTCTTGCGGTTTTCTATTACCATCTGATCTGTTTTATGTGGCTTTATATAAAACTTGCAACACACCCAATTATCTCAACAGTATTCTTATCATTGTTTATATAGTTAGAACATCTAAAATTTTTATTTATAATGAAGTTTTTATTGTGCTTTCTTGTAATTTTGGGTTTTAATCAAATCAATAGTGAAAAGGATGATGATGCAGTTGCAAATATTATTTCTGAGATAAAATCAGAATTCAAGACACGAACAGTTATGCCGAATAATCTATTTGTAGCTAATCGCTATAATTTCGGATTGAATGAGTGGTCTATTTTGGAAAACCAAATAACTTATCGGGTTTATGATTTTGAAAGCGCCATTAAACCAGTTGTCTCCAATGCAATCGAAAGGTACAACTGGAACACAGATTTTGTAACCTCAACACAATATTTATATGACATGGCTGTCAACGGGTTGCATAGTTATATTAAATACGCAGCTAAAAAATTAGAGGATATGTCTGCAATTACAAATCCGCAACTTCTAAGAGCCATAAATCGTGTTGATCAAGATCATCAATCATTTCTAGAGTCGTTGAAACAAGATGTTGGTGGGTGCTATGATCTTTATAAAAATGACGACATTCTACGTAATTCAGAAAGTGGCATAAATCGTTGTATGGTAGATGCAGCAAAAACAAGTTACGAGACGTATCTAAATGCTGCATTTAACGTTATCGAATTGCAAAATATGTTCTTAAAAATGTTCAGTGTTGAATCTCCTCAAAATCAGGTATTTTTTCGATTGATATTGCTATATATTTATGGCTTAACAAAACGTTTTTATTTTAGTTGTTAGAAAACTTTAATAAAACTGAATTAAAGATCAAATCTGATTTATCGAAGCTTTACACAAATTACGATTTAGGGTTCAACACATTTTTTGATAATGGATATAGATGTCTGGCAAAAGATATTTACGAATACGAAACACATATAAAACACGTTCGGAGTACTCGATCTGAATGTTTTAATTTTATAGAAAATGTTAAGTAGAGAAAACTTATGTATATATATTACCAGAAATAAAGGAGAGTGTCATAAAAAATTCTGTTTGAGTTTTATTGGTTTTGTTCATATTAATATCGTCCTACGAAACCTCTTCTTCATCACTATATAACTCCTTTTGTTTATATTCTATCTAAATATTTTGTGATTATATAATTAAAAATTGCCGACTTTAACCTATATCGGTGTAAATGGTTTTAAGCGATGAGGAGCACAAACTTGATTTTTTTTATTTTACCAACGAAAAATTAGCTTGTTTGTTACCCTTACTTTGTTACCCGTGCCTGCATTTAAAATATTCATAAACCATTAACAATTACAAACGTGCATTGACTGGAAGAATTTGTTTCAAGGTTTACATTTTGTGTTATTTTTAAAAATCTTCTTTTGTTAATTTTATTCTTCTGTATAAAAGGAATATCAAATCTAATCCAAACTATCAGTGTTTAAGTGAAATTCTTGCAATGAAGTCATTGTTTTGTTTCGTAGTGTTCTTTTATTTTTACCAGATAAACTGTGAAACATATGATGAAGGTGTAACAAGAGTTTTTGATCAGCTATCGGCGTACGCCAAAGGACGGACTGTAAATCCTCAAAATCCTTTAATTGCCAGCCGTTACCAATTTGCAATTGATCAATGGTTTTGGGTGAAAAATGAAACAAATAATCGGTTTTATGATTTTGAACGTGCCGTGAAGCCAATTTTAGTTAATACAATGGAAATCTATAAGCAATATCCAGAAGTAGTTAGTTCAGCACAACATGCATATGATACAGCATATAATGCATTGTATAGTTATGTAAAACATGTGTCTCAACAAATGGAAAATACTGCTTATGAAAAAGTTCCATTTGCTATAACAGCATTTAATCGCATTGATTCAATTCATAAATTATTCAAAGAATCGTTAAAACTTAATGTTCCAGAATGTTCCGATCTTTATGATACGGAAGAAATTTTACGTAACTGGGAAAGTACTTCAAACCGATGCATGACTACTGGAATAGCCATGGGTCTTGAACTATCCTTAAACGGTGCATTCAAGTTTATTGAAATTCAGAATATGTTCATTAAAGCATTTGATGTCGAATTTCATAAGCAACTACCAATTGAGCAGGTATATTAGTATTTATAGATTGTATATGTAACGATAAATATTTCTATTTTTTTAAAGGTCATAGAAGCCTTTAACAAAATGGGGTCGAAATCTCAATCAAATTTATTAGAGCTACAAATTGATTTCGATGAAAAATATAAGAATTTGGTGGATCTTTCAATACGGTGCCATGCCAAAAGTCTGTACGAGGCCGAGAAATATGTGACTGATGTAAAAGAAACTAGGAAAGAGTGTTTTGATCATATTAAAAAAATATAAATATTCGGTTACCTCTCGTATACTTTCAGAAATTTTATAAGTTTCATCTTCACTTCATAGAAATTTTCTGTAATGTAATAACATGGCAAAAATTAAAAATCTATTTGAGAGTTCTTACATCTTTGTTTTGAATAATTTCATTTTAAGTTCTTGGAATTTACAATAAACATTTTACATGAAAATCAAATTACTAAGTCCAATTGTAGAGCCTAAAACTGAATGGTAGCTCAATAGTTTACCCCATTTACCTAAGAAGAGAAATATGTCTTGTCTGTGGACAGTCAAGGGTTCTCATTAGCAAGAGGAAAAAAATTCATGATTGGATATCTCTGCATTATTGGTACTTGCTTAAAAAAAATTTATATTGCTATGAACACTGTTATACTGAACTTTTTTTTAAGAATAAATAAAAAATTAATAAAATACCGGTACTGTACCAAGCTAATCTATACCTGGAGATCTCTTATAGAAATAAACTATATTCACATAATTAAGATATAAAATCAAGAATTGATGAAGGAAAAAATTAAAATCAGTTATCGTGAAACATGGCACGAAAATTTAACTAATTTCAAAATAAATTAACTTTACAAACTTAATTTGAACAATTAATTAGTTAAACAATGGACATTAAAACACTTGTAGCACAAACACTACTAATAACAATTTGATACTCTTTAATAAAAATCTCATACTCCCCGATCGAACATATTGATCGATGTTTTATTGAATTGACGAGAATTTTCTATCTTTGTTTCTTTTTTATATACATTGGTCACTTTTACACCCAATTATTCAAAGTTTTCATTACATTATCTCAAATGCAGATCCAATTAAACGAGAAATCAAATGAACAATATCTTTTATATCGATATTCCTATTTCCTGAATTCATATCACAAAATACAAATACATATACCGACACGAAAATCGAAGACTACACTTTTACATTCAATAAATTTTGAATAAACAACAAACTAACTCACACTTTGATAGGTTTTATGATATTTGTATGACATACTTTTTATTATTGAGGTAGGTCCAAAAAATAAAAATATAAAATTGATTTTTTATTGTGATATCGAGTACTGATTTGGGGTAATAAGTTGTTTTTATAGAGTATAGAGTTTTTTATCGTTACAATACCGCCATTTCCATTCACTCTGTCACATATACGATTTTAATGAATTTGGTGGTATGCGGTAATGGAATGTGAAATTGATGTTGGCAAACATCTTCAATTCACCCTTGTTGTAATATAAGCTGATTGGTCCGAATATGAATAATAATATGTAATAATAATTCTAAACAAACAATTTGCTGCTTTCCGAAACAGGCACCTTGAAACGATGCAAAGCTGGTACAGCAGTTCTAATCGAAGTGCAATCCCCTAGAACTGTAACACAAAATATGGGAAAAGTTGATTTTATGGGTCAACGTAAGATTTTAGACTTATTCTTCAGCAAATATGCCACAAATAAATCATGTAGCACCAAAAGTCTCTGCTTTCTGGTCTGATAATTCGGATCTATGGTTCAATATTCTTGAAGGGAAATTCTCGTTGGGCAATATCAAGTTCCAAAAAACTAAGCACATCCAAGTACTTAGTGTAATTACTCCAACTCTGGCAGCAATGGTCAAAGACATCTTTGTTGAGCCCGGCCAAGAACGGCCTTATGGTAGGCTCAAAAATGCTTTTATAGCCGGATAGGTGGAAACACTTCGGACCGCTAAACAAAGTGCTACGCAGTATGGATCTTGGGGATCTAAATTCCTTACAACTACTCTGAGATATGACTGCCGAGTTCAAGAATGATTTCTTAGAGGCAGCTCCAAAGTCCTTTGGGTGGAAAAACTTCCACCTGGTGTTGGCGCTGCTAGGGCTACCGCCTATAAGGATTTACCGGAGACGGCTGCGATAGCAGATAACGTCCTCAATGGTCTAAGGGGTTTGTCAATACATGCGGTATCTAGCCCTACCGCTTTTTCTTCCAAAAGTGAATGCCAAATAGCAACAAAAGTTCTTCGCAAAATAATCGGAGTAGATCGAGGGCTCGAAACGATTGTCGCGATCGAAATTTTCAAAACGCTCTCCCATGCGACCACGGTCCAGGCGGCGCGTGCAAATGTTTGATGGTATTTGCTACAACCACCACTACTTCAAGGGAGATGCAAAAAAATGTGATCCTGAGTGTAAACATTATTCCATACACTCAAATTCCTCTGCCACGACATTTTCAAAAAAATTCTTAGACTCTTTACATGTGACGGCGTGTGAAGACAGTCATTCCCAACTCCGTCTTCTGGTCCTAAACATTTCTTCTAGAAAGAACTTCCTAATTGATACAGGTGCTGAAGTGTCAGTTATTCCCGCCACTATTGAGGAAAAACTTTCAAGGAAATCAGACTTCTTCCTTTACGCAACCTAAAGCGACTAAAGTTAGCACATACGGTACGCGGACTCTTAACTTAAACATTGGTCTCAGACGAGCGTGAAACAAAACGTAACTCAAGTTATCGAAACACATGGTCCTCCCGTTTCATGTAAGTATAGTCGACTTGCTCTAGACAAAATAGCAATTGCAAAGGACCTTCGTTCCTCTATTGCGTCAAGACAAATTTTTTTAAAGTTTTCGTCTCCAAAACTCTCGACTCTTGCTCGCATGTCTTCTTACATACGGATTTAGTACTTATTGACCATAAGGGTCAACACATTCGAGTCTCTATCAACAGATTAAAACCTTGCAATCTCAGTCGCGCAGACGAAACTTCGTCTTATTCAGATAACGACCATTCTTCTTCTTCGGACACATTCCATTCTTTTCCTTCTACTTCCGCAAAAACGAAACAACGGTACGCTAAGGCAACTGTATCGTTTTTAGATTTAATCTCATTCCTCAGCAACAGTCTTGCCAACAGAGCAGACAAAATTACTCGTTCCCCTACTCGCTTCCCTCATGCTGTATTACAATAATTTCTATACCGTCTCATCTTCGATGAAACTAGGGAAGGGGGGTTGTTGTGGCGAACATTTAAACTAAAAAAAATTTTAAAATTTTAAAATTTAGCAGGCGTTGTTTTTCATAAAAATAATAGAAAACAAATTGTTTTCAGTTCTTGTTTTTCTATTTTGTAACTAGTTTTAAGTTCCCTTATTATACTTTTTTTTAATATTCAGTGACGTTTTGCTTTTTCAATTTGTTAAGCAGAGTAATTAAAAACTCAAATCACTTTATTAACGAATAACAATATTAAGATTTTTTTATCAAAAAAATATATTATTGAAATGTTTCATTATTATATGCAATAGGAATGGCCCAGTGGAAATTGTAAACCACCGAATTGTGCGACTACCATATAGAGACACATTTGTCACCAAAATTTCCATAAAAACCTCAGCAGTTATTAAAATTGTCCTATCGAAACCAATTTTCTAGACGCTCAATAAATCATTTGAAGCTACTAAAGTGGTTGCATAAGTTTTCGAAGTTTATGCTCGCGAAAGGGATAGTTAAACTTCTTGTAAATCAATACCAAAATTTTAATGAATAAATTTTGAACAAAAAATAAACGCAAGAATTGGATTTATCGAAAATTTTTCCACAAATATTTTTCCTCGCTCCTAACATTTTTTCATTTCCTAAATAGCAATCCTGAAGGGTTTTGACAGTATGATTGGTTGCAGCTATATTGTGCACCAATTAACAATTTGAATTTTTTACAAACCGTCATGTGAAAATTATTTTCTTGCCTGTAGTTTTTCGTAGTAAACATGCACACGTTATTCAGTTATACAATTTGTTCGTACCTCAACATGCAAATGTTTTATAAACATTTGTTAAATTTAACGCAAACCGTTACATGTGGAGCAACTGTTCGATTGGACTGACTAGTATTAAATAATAACCGTTCGATGACCGACTAGTATCAAATAAGAGCTCAGATCTGGACTGGTTACGGATTTCCTACCCCTGATAGGGCGCGGATCAGGCACACTAAACAGGCCCTGATCAGTAATGTAAGGTCTCAAACTATCCAAACCGGATCAGTCAATTGTAAAATTAACTGTATTTCATTTATCCGGACTTTACTGAGCTTCATATAGTAAACCAGCGACTATTATTTTGCTTTGAAGTATGATGTATGTATGTATGTTTCGTAGATATTACTTGCTTCAAAAGCCAAATTTAAGGGGATGTGAGTTTATCTGCATTTGTAAAATTTGGCGCAATTCGTTAGATGTAGATGTTGAACACGAATACGATTGACATTTTTTTTAAATAGACATGCAAAAATTTGTTCCAGTTTTGGGTTCGGAAACATCAGACATTTGCAAAAATTTACTACAATCAGTAATGATACAATCATGATTTTGCATAGCCACCGTTTCGTGAAATATTAAAGAAAAATATATAAGAAAAAGAAGAAAAAAGCGTGTAACGGATGGAAAGATTAGTGGTTGGGCGAGGAGTTATGTAACAGTCTACAGATATCGAGCGATTTTAACGCATCTTTAGAATAGAAGCTTCAAACAGGCTAAAATTAATTTTAATTAACTATATGTATGTGAAGTTAGCCCGTTTTTCATCCCGTAAAATTAATACGATGGTAACACTAAACATTTATGTCGTGACACTTTCTACTGCCATAAAAAATACCAACTCTCAACCCAGAAAATTGATTGTCACGCTAGTTTTTTGTAAAATTTTGTTTTTTGTAAAAGCCCAACTATAACCAGAACAAAATTTTAAATAATTTGTAAAATTTTGTCGTATATTTTATCTTTATATAAAAATTTCTGTAATTAGTTTTGTTAATGTGAAACACATTTTATAAATGATTGATGTTATACAATATAATTTACGACATGTTACCTGATAAATTTAACTCGCATCATAACCAAAATTAAGTTCAGAAGCTAAGACAATATTTTGAAAATTTTGAAACATCTTGTTATTCGACTCTAAAGAATTTTTAGTGATGTAATTAGATAGCTGAAGACTTATAGCTAGTCGCAGGTTGGAAATTGTAATACATCCATGTTAAAGAAGATGTTTCATGTGGGTTTTGGGTGTGTAGATAAAATTTTAAATGTTTAATATGTTTCCGAGGATATGACGATGGTAAGACTGAAGTTACTGAACTGTTTTCCCATAGTAGGCCAAAATTTATGATAAATATACGTAATTGAGAGAGGTCTAAATTCGTTTCATGTGATTTTGCCAAAAATTTTGTCCGAGAAATCTTATTAATGCTCGTATTTGATAAAGGTTCAATGAACTTTCACTAATTTTTCTTAAAATTTCTAAACATCTAATTGCAGATAGGGAATATGTATCTAGCTGAAACGATATCTAAACATCTAATACTAAAATTCAAAGGTGTTTTCTACTGATTTACCTATCGGCGGTCTTAACGTTTTAAAAAACCTAATAAGCGTTTGGCGATATTTTGTGTAGGTGAATTAACGTTTGATGATATTGGTCTCATTTTCAATTCATCATCGATGGAGACTAATTTACAAAATTAAAAATGTTAGAATAAGAAGAACAGAGGAGATGGTATCTTACGATGTTACTTCGTTATATCCCAGCATTCCAGTCCCCGAAGCTATTCTTTATCTCAGACAGTGGTTGGAAGAAAATAAAACACCCAGTGATTTAATAGATTTGTACATCGAACTAAACGAAATTTGTATGCATCAAAACGTCTTCGTTTTTAGAAATAAATTTTATAAACAAACCCATGGGGTAGCAATGGGAAATTCCTTAAGTTGTTTCTTATTTGAAATCTTCATTCAGCACAACTATGATACAATACAGCACAACCTTCTTTTTTTATGTTTTGTTAAATGGCGGGGCTAACTTCTACTCGAAAAATCGTTTTAGCGTGTTTAAATTTTTCCGTTGGGGGGTACGAATTTGTTTTGGAGTAGCACAACCCGCACAACCCGCACAACTTTAACACAATACAGCACTCAATTTTTTTTTATTTTTATCCAAAATGGCGGGGCTAACTTCTATTTGAAGAAATGATGTTAGCGTTATAAAATTTTTCTGTTAGGAATACGAAATTTTTGTCTGAGTAGCACAACCAGCACAACTCAAGCACAATACAGTACAATCTTTGTTTTTTATTTTTTTCTAAGTGGCGGGGCTAACTTCTGCTCAAAAAATCGGCTTAGTCTGCCAACTTTTATTCATTGCTTATATGCAATTGTTTCTGAGTAGCACAACCAGCACAACTAGAGTACAATACATAACAACCTTTGTTTTTCATTATTTTCAAAATGGCGGGGCTAGCTTCTGCTTAACCTTCTGCTCGAATGCTTTCTGCTCGAAAATATCCTTCTGCTCGAAAAATCGTTTTAGCGTGCCAACTTTTATTCATTGTTGATATGGGATTCTTTTTGAGTGGCACATCCAGCACAACTGTAGTACAATACAGCACAACTTTTCTTCTTTGATTTTTACAAAATGGCGGGGCTAACTTTCATTCGAAAAATGGTTTTAGCGTGGTTTAAATTATTCTGTTGGTGAAACGATGTTTTTTCAGTAGCACAACCAGCACAACTTTAACGCAATACAGCACTTCTTTTGTTTTTGGTTTTTCCCAAAATGGCGGGGCTAACTTCTATTCGAAAAAAATGGTGCTAACTTTTTTGGCACTTCTCGACGTTTTAGGACCTACTGATTCTAAAAAAGCAAAAAAAATATGTATGTCTGTCTGTCGGCCGGCCGGCCGTCCGTCCGTCATTACCTACGCTGCAGGGAAAACTGCTGGAGGGGTTTCAAAAAATTTTTTTTCTAAAAATATGTATACTCAAGGGACAGGTTCGAAAGGACGCTGTGTTCGATAACTGTACCGGAAGTATGTCAAAAAAATCATTAAGTGTGCCAAAAAACAACAAATTTTCATATTTTTGGCTGAAAAAACGTTCATTTTAAGTGATTACGAGTAGGAACATTAAATTTGGAGAAATCTTGATGGTCGTGATTGGTATGTGAGATCAAAAACTAGATTATTGCATTATGAGTTTGTCAAAAAAATAATGTCAAGTGTGTTAAAAAATGATTTCATTTATTTTTTTAGCCAATTTTTTGGTAATTGAAAATGAAATTGGACATGGAAATTTTTAAATAGGTTATACTTTTTGAAATATTTTTGGAGTTTTGAAAAAAGTTTGTATTTTTGATTTTGTAATAATTTTTGCAATATTTTTAGAATTTTGGAAAAAGTTTTAATTTTTGATTTTGTAAGAATTTTTGGAATATTTTTAGAATTTTGAAAAATTTTAAATTTTTGATTTTATTATAATTTTTGGAATTTTGAAAAAAGTTTCAATTTTTGATTTTGTAATGATTTTTGCAATATTTTTAGAATTTTGGAAAAGTTTGAATTTTTGGAATATTATTGGAATTTAGAAAAGTTTAAATATTTGATTTTATTCTAATTTTTGGAATATTTTTGGAATTTTGAAAAAAGTTTGATTTTATTTAATTTTTACAAAATTTTTGGAATTTTGAAAGAAATATGAATTTTGTAATATTTTCTCGAAACGCTAAATGGAGAGGTTTTTGAGCAGTTTGCTGAGTGTATCATCTTTTCACTAAATTATGTTAATTTATGATCTGTTATAATTTTCCGGCATCGTATTGATGTTTCGCGTTAGTTTTGTGATACAAAGAGTTATGTTTGATATACATCGCTGCCCAAAACTAAAAACCATGTCCTCATAAAAGTTGTTTGCCGAAAACTATATCAAAATCCTTAACCCAGACCGAAGTCTTGATATCTCAGAGCTGTGAGATTTCAGTCCCTCCATATTTTTAGTCTAAAATTGTCTATTTCATAATTTACAAATCCTCGAAAACTAATAAATTTTTCCAAAGTTCTCAAAATTTTATCTCAGTTTATCCACATATATATTAAAGCAGGTTTCATACACAGTTTTTTCATAGTACAAGTCCTATTTATTTTTCTGAAGTCATAATTAGAAAATATACATATTTTTTATTGTAAATACATAAATTGACAGGCTATCGCGATAGAATAAATTTCGGGCTGAGAGTAGCATATAAAAAGCAAAATAGAGTTCAAACAAATTTTTGTGTTTGCAATTTTAAATTAATGACATTTACTATAATAGACTAAGAGCCCGCGACGGCCAGACCTTCGTTATTTTATAAAAGATGAAAGTTTCTCTGCGCATACCCCTACTCAGGTAAGGTCGATTAGCGACATATGAAGTTTGGATCATAGTGGCTTTAGCAGGGAGCAAAGTAAAATAATTTACAGAAAAAAATCGAAAATAAAATGTCATGATAGTATAAAATTTTGTAGTATTGCCATATGCAACTTTTCTTATTTTACGGGATAGAATTTCGGGCTAACTTCACAAAGGTTAATTATCTTATCAAATTAATGATATAACTTTTAATGTTGCAAATGTAATTGAGTGATTTGTTGATTTAAATTCTTAGTTTTCTGGAGAATAATTGTTATCAATTTAAACATATTTATATTCTATATTTTCAATTTAAATACACATTTTGTACCTATAAGTTTTAAACCAGATTAAAACACTCCGGTCTCGTTTGTTTTAGATCAGTAACGTATTTTTCCACCTCGTATAAAGTTTTAGCATGACATCTTAAACCAGTGTCCAACAAATTCTGGTATTTTTCGTCAAAATCTGTTTGTAACTTTAGTAAACCTGACTGTGATTTTGGTCCAACTTTGTTAAATGATTCTACAGCCTTTAAAAAAATTTGAGTTACTCGATTTTACATAGATAATCTAAATAAATAAAATACCTTTTTCACTGACAGCTCCTTATGAAACTCAACATCAAGCATTTTAATAAGCATATTTTGAATTTCAATAAACTTGATCGCACCGTCTAGGTAAAGATTAAAACTTGTTGCTACTCCATTAGACATACACCGATTTGAACCACTTTCCCAGTTACGTAAAATTTCCTCCGTATCATAAAGATCGGAACATTCTGGAACATCAGGTTTTAACGATTCCTTAAATAATTTGTGATTTGAATCAACACGATTTAATGCTGTGACAACATATGGAACAATTACAGAACCACTGTTCATTGTTTGTGATACATGTGTTAAATAACTTTGAAATGCATTATAAACTGTTTTATATGCATTTTGTGCTGCGCTAACTACTTCTTGATTTGAATTATTGCTTTCCACTACACTGAGTAAGGCTGGCTTAACTGCAGTTTCAAAATCATTAACCCGATTAGTTGTTTGAGTACTTATCGAAGCCCTTTCATTACCCAAAAATTGTAAACGATTGACAATTAAAGAACTTTGCGGTTTAACCGTCTGTCCTTTGGCAAGCGTCCATAGCTGATCAGAGGTTCTCGTTACTCCTTCATCATATGTTTCACAATTTATCTGATTAAAACACAAAACTACAACTAAACATAGCAAAAACTTCATTGCAAGAATATTATTTATTTAACTGATAGTGTAGTCAACAATAGGAAGACAAATGGCTTGGATTAGTATCGACATTCTTTTTATACAAACGAACCGAATCGATAAAAAAGATTGATGAATAACTCAAAATACATTTCAAACTTCAATCAATTTCTTTAAGTCAATGCACGTTTTTAATTGTATATTCTGATAATAGAAACTTTTATAAATATGTCTTCGTACATAAACAAGGAATGCGCCTGTATTGTAGGTTGTAACGAATCTTAGCTTTTAATAATATTGTTAAATTACTAATTACCAATTTGTCTTTGGTTAATGTAAGTGTATTCGTTCATGAATCTTTGTTGCTTTTGTTTTTATATTTTGATTAAATTTGTTTACATAATAAACTAATAATGTTAAATTTTGATAAGAAATTCTTAATTTTAAACTCCGTACACATACGTCGGATTATCTGGAATCTATCTCAACAATGACCTCCGAAACTGTAGGGATTTGTAGGATTATAAAAACTAAACTGGTCAGAGGTTGTTATCAATATTAACATAATTAAATGAAACCAAATGTTATCATATTTTTATTGGCATTCTATATTTTTATGTAAATTAATCTTCTTATATATTAATACGCTAGATTAAAACTTTGTGGAGCATAAGGCTTTTTTATTCGCAGATGGATTCAATTCAAATTTTCACAGCTAACTGATATTAGTGTAACCTATATTGGGATCCGGATTCAAACAAATCGGATCATAAATAAAAAAGTTATTATATACGGAAAACTTTTTCTATACATATGCATTATAAGTTTACATACATATAAAAATATATTTGCTATCGAACAACGAACAACAAAAACGAAACTTAAAACTTTATTTTGTTATTCTTTTTTATATTTAATTTTTTCTCAGCTGTTAGTATATTTATTTCTTTGAATGTGAATAAACGTACATATTGTTTTTCTATGTTTTAAATTTCATTTCGAATTTTTTCTTATGCGTAAGATAGGTTTTGAGTTAGATCGTGTGAATCCTTTTGTTCGTTCTTTTAAATCAATGCATGAATTTTGTGAAAGACCTGAGAATGTTACTGCTGATGTGTCAATGGTTATAAAAGTTAACAGAGAATGTGATATTCGTCGTTTTAATGATGCTGTTCAAACTGATGTGGTTGCTATTTTTAAAAATGATGAATTTTGTTAAATTTGTCAGATGAAGATAGAATTGATGGAAATGAAATGATTAATAAATTTGTATGTACTGAAATCCCTGATCCCATTCTTTTTCCTAAATTACATGAATATGTGAAACGTCATATGATGCATGAACCATGTGGTGCTCTAAATCCCAATTCTGTTTGTATGAGAGTGGTAAATGTAGTAATAATTTTCCAAAACCTTTTTCTGAAAATATTAAAGAATATGTGAATGGTTATCCTTTGTACCGTCGACGTGATAATGGTATGAGTGTTGATGTACGTGGTGCATCTCTTGATAATAGATATGTTGTTCCGTATAATATTTATCTTCTTGCAAAATTCAATTGTCATATTAACGTGGAAATATGTACGACTGTTAAAAGTGTGAAATATGTTTACAAGTATGTATATAAAGAGTATGATTCTGCCAATGTTGAATTGAGAGTGAATGGAGAGAATGCAGTGAATAATGATGATGCGATTGTGGGAAATGAAATTCAAGATTTTTTGAATGGACGGTATGTTGGTTCGACTGAAGCTGCTTGGCGCATATTTGAATTTCCAATGCATTTTCAATCTCATACAATTATTCGACTTGATTGTCATTTGCCTAATAGACAAAATGTTTATATCAGGAATGGTAATGTGGCTGGCACAGTCGCAAATGTATCAAGAACAAAATTGTTAGCATTTTTCCATTTGAATTCCATTGATAATTTAGCTAATGAGTTTTTGTATACAGAATTAATTATGTTTGGTATGACCAAAGTAAATCGTGGAAAAGAAGACAACGTGGGGCTGATAAAGTTGTTGCTCGATTATATATGGTTACTCCAAAAGATATAGAATTGTTTCATATGCGTTTACTTCTGTTGCATGTTCGTCGTCCAAAATCTTTTTTTGATCTACGTATGTATGAAGGTGTACCCTACCCTACTTTTGTTGCAGCATGTGAAGCTCGAGGTATTGCAACAAATGATAATGAATAGCGTGAATGTTTACTTGAAGCTTCAGAAATTCAATCACCAAAACAGTTTCGTCAATTATTTGCATTTATCTGTGGTTTGAATGTTCCTCCGAATGCTTTAGCTTTTTTTCTTGACAGCTCATGCAGGTTGTGGCAAAACTTTTGTTCAAACGGCAATCATTCATAAATTTAATTCACTAAATCTTTCGTGTATTGTAACTGCCTTCAGTGGTATTGCATCAACTCTTTTGATTGGGGGGCGAACTTTGCATAATGTTTTCAAATTACCAATTCCATTATTAGAGAATTCAATGCCAAATATAACTCCAAACAGTGTACATGGCACATATATTAATAATGCATCAATCATTATTATAGATGAAATTTCAATGTGTTCTATTCATGCTTTAAAATTAACTAGGAAGGCCCGGCGTGCTTCGCTACGCTTATAAATAAAGTTTTTGCGTAGACATTTTGTTGACGTAGAAGCAATGATTTCAAAAAGTGGTAACGAGAAATGCTAGCATATAATTTTTAATTTTTCTTTTTAAATATATGAATGAAAAATAATCAGAACTCTAGCTGATCAGTTCGGATATATGAAAAATTAGCGATCAAATAAGTTAGAGATAAAATAAGCTTACTTGAAAACTTATTTGATCGCTAATTTTTCATATATCCGAACTGATCAGCTAGAGTTCTGATTATTTTTCATTCATATATTTAAAAAGAAAAATTAAAAATTATATGCTAGCATTTCTCATTACCACTTTTTGAAATCATTGCTTCTACGTCAACAAAATGTCTACGCAAAAACTTTATTTATAAGCGTAGCGAAGCACGCCGGGCCTTCCTAGTATATTGTAAACTATAATTTAAATTTTAGATTTAAATACATATTTTCCATTTTTAATCTTAATTGAAGCAATAACTATTTCCTTAGCACTCCTAAGATATAATCTTTGGTTGCGATATCGCCCTACAATTGACAGTGCTATCTATGGGATATCTCACGTTAACTCATATGCAAATAATAGAAACTGTAGTAAGCGGAGTTGGTACACCCATAGACCCAACACCTATAAAAAATTTACGAATCAAAAAAACCTGATCTCTCCAAACTCCCCTTCAATAAGTAAAGTTAGCCTGAAACCACAACCAAAACAAGGTAACCGATTTGTTGTTTGATGTTTTATCGAAATTCTTATATCACTCAAAAGATAAGACCACAACTAATTACATTAATAATTTCATTGCGAGTTTCGTGTTTCTTTTACATGTATGCGTATATAGGATACAACGAACACAAAAGACTTTAGAAAGCACTCAAAGATTCAAAATTGAGAAAAATTTTTAAAGTCAAGTTCAATTTTAATTTTAAATGGTGATAGCAAAACAATTTTATGACAATTAAGTAACTCATACGAGTATTACGTAATTAGTAAAACATTTGATACTAATTATCGTAAGCAATTAAGCTTCTTCAAACTCCAATAGATCCTTATGAATGCAACAAAATGGTAATCAACAATGAATTTTGCATA
Source organism: Diogma glabrata (assembly GCA_963693315.1). Classification (NCBI taxonomy): domain Eukaryota; kingdom Metazoa; phylum Arthropoda; class Insecta; order Diptera; family Cylindrotomidae; genus Diogma; species Diogma glabrata. The sequence continues at coordinate 5,094,001 of OY856186.1, read as the reverse complement.
TACCAGCAAAAATGATTATACAGAAATGAAGTTACGGCTTAAAGCATGATACAGAGAGGCTGTAACTATAAAAGATACAGAATCAATTAATGCGTTCATACTTAAAGATGAAAAAACATTACTCACAAAAATATATTCTAATTCAGTTAAAACTATGTTTTTTAAGATACGCTGTTAATATTTAATGTAAATTATTTTATATTATTAATGAACGTATATTGTTTTTATTACATATAACTTAAAAGGTTAAAATTATTATATAATTAAATTAAATCTCTATAAATTAAGAATTCCGGTGGTATTTGTTCAAAAGATGATTCACTGCATTGTTTTAAAAAAAATTTTGAAAAAAAAAACGAAAAATAAAATTTTGTAAGAATTTTATTTTCAAAACGATAAATCATGCCATTGGGAAACTTTCGTTTTAGATTAAGAACTAATTGAACAACTCTTTTCTGGAAAAAAATGTGGTAAAAGTAAACAGCGCCATCTTTGAAAATATTATTTAAGTTTAACACAGTTTTAAATAATTACTACAAAATTTTAAATAATTTTTTCCTATCCAATGAGCGTTTATAGACTTAAATCGGTTTAGTCAATCAATAGCAATCGGTAGCCAAGGATACTAATTATTCGCCAACCCGTAAAACTTTGCCGCCGCCCTCAGAGCGTGTCATCCTCAGAGCGAAAGTGTCATTTTTCGAAAGAAATTGTATTTTTATTTTGTCATTGGCTATCTGTGTATGAAATTTTATCGAAATCAGAGAGGGTCAGGCACATCGATGTTGCGCTAACGTGGAATTGTTCAATAAAGAAAATGAAAAAAAAATTTGTTGTTAACTCAGCTCAGCAAGGTTCGGCTGAGAATTGACATAATGCTAAAACTAGTGGGCTTAACCACATCAATAAACTGATCCGAGTAGTGAGCGCAATACAAATGGCATACATTAATATGATGATCCATGTTTCTGCTCTCGAAGCTAAACAGGACAACAACGAAAATATGAAATCTGAGATTCTGAAAGGAGCCAACGAATTATTAAAACAACATAAGATACCAAAAATTCAAAAAAAAAATCAAAGGATATCCAACAGTCAGATGATGCTGTTGACCCACAGCAGCAACAAAGAAACAGAATTAGTGAAAACATGACTGAATCAGAAGGAAGTGCAACTGAGCCGGCTAATGAAACAGTCGTTCTAGAGAAAGAGTGGATCCTAGTTGGTGGGGAGAGGAAAACTGGAAAGAGCAAAAGCCAAAACGCTAGAAAAAATAAAAAAAATAAAAGAACCAAACTATTGGTAATTCACCTCCCTATGGTAAGGGGTGCGATGTAATAAAAGCGGGGTTTTCAACCCACATCAACCCGTGTGACAGAGGTTTGAGAGCAAAAGCGATGAAAAAGACGAGAGACAATGACATTCTATTGCCTACTGACCTCTGATCTCAATGCTATTATTGAAAACGAGTCGTGGAAAATGGCAGTTTTCTGATAATTCAGCCCAAGAAACCGATGACACGTTTTATAATAAAGGGGATCAGAACTCGCCTTACTGAAGTAGAACTTGCATCTGCAATCATAAGGCAAAATGGACTTGATAGCAAAACAACAGTGATCAAACATAGCTTTAAAATTGGTGCGAAAACTGACGTAGACAATAGTTGGATGGTAGAGGTAAACGCTGAATGTAAAAAACTAATTCTAAACAAAAATAGGATTTACATGAAGTGGGTATCATGCATATTTCAGGGCTATGTCAGATCCCTTCGCTGTTACAAATATAGGTGCTTTGTAAAAATATGTCCAAACAATGTACACAAGCTGAACAGACGGTCACTGTTCAAAAACAGGGCACAAGAAATCAGATTGCCCAAATAAAGCATCCTTTGGGGATTGCTCGGGTTGTAAAATAAATTTGCAAAACACAAGTCCACAAGGTAGGAGGTAGCACCGAATTGGAGCCCGTAAAACATAGAAATCTTTATGAATAGACACAAAAATACCGCGTCGGGGTTGAGTCCGAATCTGAAAATTGAACAAAACTGCACAATCAAATTTTCAACAATAAGTGCTGACAGTGTACGAGTTGCGTGAATGCGTCTCTACTCATAATGTAAACATCCTGTGCACAGGAGGTCTACGGAGTGAGTGAAGTGGCAACATGTCTGGAATTAACACGAACTCTGCCTCCAGCGCTGAAAATGGGAATAATTGCACACCTGCCCACAAAAGTTTGTATACCAGTACGAAAGCTATAACCCTGTCCCAATTCACAGATTCACACTGTTCCTGTGTAGAGGTTAGATATCCTAGTGGAGCGCTTCATGATCTATAGTTAACGCCTACTGTCAGTTTCGAGAGCCTACCGAGGACAATTTAAATAAACTTGAACTAAGTCATATAAAAGGTCCTGTAATAACTGTCGGTGACTTTACCGCTCGATCTGAAATATGGTTCGACCATGGTTCGACTGACAGCATGGGGGCACGATCTTGAAGATTTCACGATGGAGTCTCTTTGTGGTAAATGAATCTGAAAATCTAAGCACATATACACACAACAGCGAGTTGTCAGAAGAAGTCGCTGTACTGTCGCATAATATGATAAAGCGTATAAAACACTGGAAAGTTCATGACGGCTGGACCTCAGAGCCGTTCTGCCAGCGTTTCTCGTGCTAATAATACCAATATGTCAAAGTCGATGCTACCAACTTGGAACTCCTTAATCTAAATGTAATCTAAGATCTGAGGCTGCAAAAGCAGGCGCTTACAGGAAATTTAGTAACACATACATGCAAAAGGTTCATACAACTAAAAGGCAGAGCGTCATGAAACTTGTTACGGCAGTCTGGAGCAAGGATCCATGTGACTTTATACATAAATACAGACAGGAAAGCTTACACAACGTAGAGTCCATGGAAACGTTTCTTCAAACGGATACAATATGCAATCATGGAGTACCTCTAGCAAGGTGTTGCTTGATGCCATCCTACCAGATGATACAAGGGACTTACCTGAGCATGCTGAATCAAAAGAATAGCGCAACTACTGTATGATTTTCAGGATGTCTCAGAGTTGACAGTCGATAACAACAGCTGCAACAGATTTGATATCTTCTTTAAGGAGTGGAAGGTTCGTCAGATCATTATAGTTCCAAAAGCCGGAGACAGGGACCTGGGCGACAACAAATCTTATCGACCAAATCATGCATCTTTCAGTTCTGAGTAAAAGGTTCGAGACAATAATACACAAATGACAAAAAGCTTCTAAATTGCATTGATTTGAATGGTGGGTTGTTGAATAAGCAGTATTGCTTTAACTCGGGTAGTTCTATCGTAGAGGCAGTCTGTATACTAATAGAAAGTATCCAGTCAACAGATGAAAAATACTCTCTTGACATTTTCATAGATATATCGGGTACTTTCAATAATCTATAGTGGAGAAGTGTCATGAGTTACCTAACAGGACTCGGTTATCCGGCTAAACTCCATAGATTTCTGGATAACTATCTAAAAACAAGAAAGAGAATAATTAAGAATAATCAAGATCATCTTGATTCGGCGGAAAAGACTATTACAAGAGGAACTCCGCAAGGTTCTGTTCTTGATCCAACTCTTTGGAATATGATCTTTGATACTAACATGATGGATGGAGTCTCAAAAGTTGAATTGCGTACGCTGATGATAAAGTAATTCTAATAACTTGAAATTCGAGAACATACTTACAGGAAGGGCTCATTAATCACACTAAGCCAAATGACCTGTTCCCGCAGAAGGAACAAGTTAAATTTTTCAGAGCAAAAAACTTATGCTACAGCAAAAAGGCAAGTACGACAGAGCAAAGTCACCAAACATTAAAGCAAATGGCATTACAATCAAAATGGTTAGTAAAACTAGATACATTAGTGTGACTGGGTGTCTCAAGTCATATAACACGGATATGCGAGAAATCTAAGTCCCTCTTTAACAGTTTCAGAAGTTTATCACACGAATGGTGAGTGAGATAGAATTACACTGCATCTTATTTATAAGATTGTACTGCGGAATCTTTTTCAAGGTACTACTCAGCTGGTTGGTATGGACGGACCAACGTTTAGCATAATGCATAGTTACTAAGCGCTCAAAGAAATATGCTGCTCCGCATGATCCGAGGATATCGATCGATCTCTACAACCTCGACTCAGGTCATTGCGTAATACGGGGACAATCCGTGTAGACCTTCTTTTAAAGGAAAGGGTCGAATTATACAACCGTCCTGTAAACACAAATATTAAAGTTGAAAGAAGACGAATAAACACGGGACTGCACCAAGAGACCCTCAACGAATGGAAGGCACCTTGGGAGTTCTCAGATACGAGAAGGCATTGGTATCTCTTTATCAGCGATGCAACTTTTGCTTCAGGCACGAAAAAGGTTACTATAACGGGCCCTATGGTTCAGTTTATAACTGGACACGACAAATTTAGAGAGTACTTAAAACGAGTTGGAGTTACGGATAACGGTATATACGAGACCTAAAGGAACGATCTAAGATCGTCGTTACTTGAAAATACTAGAATTGACACAATAATAACAGATACACTTAGTTTAGTATACTGTTGAACCTAAATAATATTAATGTTTTCAAAATATTCTGCCATGAAGCAGGTTGGACTTCCTTCTGACACATTCTGTATGCAAACCATCAACCCCGTTGTTAGTTAGGGATGGAAACGAGCAGCTAGTTTTAGGTTTTACTAATGCAAATTTAGTCAGAAAAATAAATGTTTTATGTTAAATAGTCAGAAAAAGACAAATAAATTTTATAGGCATGGCTGCCTCGGCCGATCATTGGTTGAGCTCATGAAAAGTCCGTAAAAGTTTTTGAACTAGGAACAGAGTTACTTGCAATGTAGATCTATGTGTGTATTTTTTCTATATTTGAATAATAAAACTGCTAACTAACTAACTGCGGAATGACTATTACCTTAAACTTTTTTTAAAAGCGGTAAATAAGATCTTACTTGCTTTTCCTCGATATTGTCAAATATCAAGCATAGGAATAATATGTCCGTATTCAATTCCTGTAGTTATATATGTACCAATTTCATGTAAATAATTCGAATGGGATTGGATTCATTTTATTATATTTGTCACGAAACTTTGATTGTAATTTTTTTGACAGATAAATGAAATCATTTTAACAGCTATAAAAATTAAGGTTATCACCACAACACTATACTCATATCTAAACTAAGTTTTTTCCTAAGAAAACTAAAGTTAGATAAGATTAGATTTTGATAAGATTTTGATTAGATAAGATTTTGAAGATTAGATAAGATTTTGAAGAACACATTAGCTCCAAGCAAGAGGTCAATTTCTTTCTTTGAATGTGTGTAAATCTCTGCATTTTGCATATTTAGCCGAGTTTTAATTTTCTAATGTTTATTTTTTTTCATCCGCCATATTTTTTTGTTAGTCAGTTGTTTATGGGCAACTTGTAAATTAAATTAACAATGTCATCCGGCTCGAAGGACCAAATTGTTTTTCCCTTTTCACATTTTTTTAATGCATTGGACTACTGTACTACTTAATAATTTTTATTGTTTTGAAATTAAACCTTATTCGACCAATTTTTTAAAAGTATTTCTCCTTTTTTCTCTTTGTAATTTGTTTCGGAACCCTTTTTTCTCAAGTTGTTTTAGGAATTTTTACAACTGTAACTTAAATTTGAGTTTTTATTTCATTTGTATTTCTTTTTTTCTTTGCAGCAAATGAATCAAAATTTGAAGTAACACCAATCCTTGTAGGATCAATTTTAACAATATTTCTCTCATCTTGCTGTATCATGATTAGAATATGTTACAAAAAACTCATAAACAAACGAAACCATAGTAAAAATCGAAAACCTGAAAACCAAACAATTATCAAACTTAATCAAAATTCAACAACAGATTTGTTATATACAAACAAAGATGATACACTAAAGGTATAGCATGAATAACACAAATTTATCGTACAATAACAAAAAACATTTATGAATACATATTTTCAGAAAAATAATCTTCAAAAACCAAGATGGCAGCCTATTGGAAATAATATAATCAACAACGATATTGATGATTCAAATAAAATTCCATCTGCAAATATTGAATCAACGTTAATAATAGACGAAGAAAGAGGCGATCCAGATGTCATTCCATCAAAATATGGTAAATAAAAAATTTTATTTGGTTGTTTTCTATTTTTGTCATTTAATAAAATAAAGAAAAATATGTTTTTCTCAAATTCTTCTATTATTTTATTGTATTTTTTTTAGTATCCGAACATTTTCTTCATACCAACCAACTGACACCAGAAAAATATGTAAGAAAGTTTTTTTGTTTTGTTTTGAATAAAATTTAACTAACTTCAAACCAATTCAACTGTCAAACTGTTATTCGATTTTGTTTCAGATAATTACGTCATCGATTATTAATGACAACAATAAATTAGGATTAAAAAATTCAGCATATACACCACATTTACTGGAAACTAATAATCAACAATCCTCTCCCCCGATATCAACCCAACATTTATTTCATCAACATTTACATGGAATTACAACAACAAAATCTTCAACTACATCAGTTGTTGGCTCAGATTTAGATATAAATATTAGCGCAATTAAAGATCGTTTAATGACAACACGTGTTCCTGAAAGTTGTGTATGAATGATAATAACAGAAGTGACATTTATTTCGTTGAAATATTAGAATAATAATAAAAAATATATTTTTAGGGAATAAAAGTAAATGATAATACATAATATTAAAATTAATTAAATAATAAGATTTTTTTTAGTTTTTTGTATAATTGTAGAAAGTTTATTTTTACTATTACTATTTTGGTTATAGGTGTATATGCAAGGCAAATTATATTATCATTATTGTTAGGTTTAAACGATGTAGTATTTTATATTGATAAAAGAAATAAATTAAAAAAAAATAATTATTTGTTTGGAATAGTAATATGAGACATTTTGAACATAAAGCTATTTTTATCATCAGGTAAGACTAAAACTGTAGAGTTGTAATGTATTAAGCTTTCAGGAAGATGAGAATTTTGATTGCATGTAATAAAATCTAGGAACGATGAAATAAAAAAAAACTGTGATTTTATTTTTAGAGAAATCGACATCATCTTTTTATATAACAAACTTACTTATTTCAAAAACTTTCGAAGCTTTTTGTAATATTTTTTGCATAAAACTTTTTTTTAGCATGGACACAAAAAATATATTCTTTTTCTACGTGAAGTAGCCTTATTCGATATATTAAATGTGTATGTACATTGGTATAGTAAGTAGTAGATTTTTCTTTGCTATATTTAAGATTCATCATACTTCTATTACTAATTTTCACCGAAAGCTCATTTAAAAAATATTTTGTTTATTTAAATCACCAGCATTTTGATTTTTGAATTTAATTTTATTTTATTGTAATGTCGTTATTGTAATATTGTTATTGTAATGTTTATTTTATTGTAACGTCCATCAACACCATTGAACGTATGTTGTTGTGGGACCTTGGTCTTAAAAGGTTTTTATGTGTTATTGTGACACATATTGTAATTCCTACTACACAACACATTTTATTAAAAAAAAAAAAAAAAAATGTCTTTAATGAAGTGCATTTTCTTTTGTTTAATTATTATTTTTATTAAGACATAGACAGATATGTTAGCAGTATAGCAATACAAGTCTATAGTAAAATGTTATAGTGAGCTTAAATCCATCCTATATGTACTTCAAATCAATGCCTGACTATTAAGTCAGACAAATGCGAATAAAATTCGCTCATCAAGAGTGCCGTGAATGTAAAGAAAATAATGTTAAAATAATTAACATAAAGTTGTGTTGTAAAGGGTTTATATTGCCAGACCATAGACACATACAAAATAAATGGTTCATCGTAAATATCAATAGAAAATGTCAATCTCATCTAAATTGATCGAAATAATATAAAAAATATTACTTTAGGTTAAATGTTATCCATAGCTGTTTATTGTAGCTAAGGAACGACTCAATTCTGTACAAAATTTCTGACGAAATTTAGGGGTTGAGTGGTGTTAACACTAAAAATAGGACTTTTTTGACAATAATTCAGAAACTGTGCATCGCAAAATTCTAAAAAAATTGTAATTTTTCTTAATTTTGGTGCTCTTTCAAATGACACCCCACTCATGCGAGCCAAAAAACATTTTTTTCACCCTTCCCCACTGCCATCCCCTAAACACATAGAAATAAAATCACTTGAAACTTCGCTATATTTTTCGTTAAGGGTTTATCAAATTTCCTATCTTTATGAATTTTTTCAAATTCTTCTGTCAATCAACGAAGAAACGTATAGGGGGGACCAACTTTTTGTTGCACTTTTTTGATAATAATTCAAAAACGGTGCATCGCAAAACTCTAAATAAAATTGTAATGTTTCTTAATTTTGGTGCTCTTTCAAATGACACCCCACTCATGCGAGCCAAAAAACCTTGTTTTACCCTTCCCCACTCCCATCACCTAAACACATAGAAATAAAATCACTTGAGGCGTCGCTGTAGTTTTCGTTAAGGGTTTATCAAATTTTCTATCTCTATGAATTTTTTCAAATTTTTCTGTCAATCAACGAAGAAACGTATAGGGGGGGGGGACCAACTTTTTGTTGCACTTTTTTGAGAATAATTCAAAAACGATGCATCGCAAAATTCTAAAAAAAATTGTAATGTTTCTTAATTTTGGTGCTCTTTCAAATGACACTCATGTGAGCCAAAAAACCGTTTTTCACCCTTCCCCACTGCCATCCCCTAAACACATAGAAATAAAATTACTTGAGGCGTCGCTATATTTTTCGTTAAGAGTTTATCAAATTTCCTATCTCTATGAATTTTTTCAAATTCTTCTGTCAATCAACGAAGAAACGTATAGGAGGGGACCAACTTTTTGTTGCACTTTTTTGAGAATAATTCAAAAACGGTGCATCGCAAAAATCTAAAAAAATTGTAATGTTTCTTATTTTTTGTGCTCTTTCAAATGACACTCCACTCAAGCGAGCCAAAAAACATTTTTGTCACCCTTCCCCACTGCCATCCCCTAAACACATAGAAATAAAATCACTTGAAACTTCGCTATATTTTTCGTTAAGGGTTTATCAAATTTCCTATCTTTATGAATTTTTTCAAATTCTTCTGTCAATCAACGAAGAAACGTATAGGAGGGGACCAACTTTTTGTTGCACTTTTTTGAGAATAATTCAAAAACGGTGCATCGCAAAAATCTAAAAAAATTGTAATGTTTCTTATTTTTTGTGCTCTTTCAAATGACACTCCACTCAAGCGAGCCAAAAAACATTTTTGTCACCCTTCCCCACTGCCATTCCCTAAACACATAGAAATAAAATCACTTGAAGCTTCGCTATATTTTTCGTTAAGGGTTTATCAAATTTCCTATCTCTATGAATTTTTTCAAATTCTTCTGTCAATCAACGAAGAAACGTATAGGAGGGGACCAACTTTTTGTTACACATTTTTGAGAATAATTCAAAAACGGTGCATCGCAAAATTCTAAAAAAATTGTAATGTTTCTTAATTTTGGTGCTCTTTCAAATGACACCCCACTCATGCGAGCCAAAAAACCTTGTTTTACCCTTCCCCACTTTGTTCAATATCGGTCAGAAACTAGTAATGTCTTGCCATACATATTTGCATCTTTTTTAAAACTGTCATCAAAATTCATTCACGAACGAATGTTGTAATGTTGTATGCTTGCAACATTAAAAATATAGTGGAAAAAACACCTGTTGTATGGTGGACCCCTCCAATCTTTGTCCAATGTACTTCAAAAACTAACGAAATCTTTTTCATATTGGTTGAAGCTTATTACCAACGTTTAATGAAAATCGATTAGAAACTGTAGGCTACAGTAGGAATTAACACTATAAAAAAAGAATTTTAACGTGCACTGACAAACCGGAAGTTATGCAGAATATAAGAAGCATTCATTTCTGCATATCGGAAGGTCAAAAAGATTAAAAGCCAGGATAAGAAGTTTTTAAAGATTCAAACATACACGTCGAGATTCCGACATCAATCAAATCTGAACAAGTCACCAAACGTCGAATATTATCAAAAATATCAAAACATTTTGATCCACTTGGACTCATAGGGCCAGTCATCGTTATTGGAAAATTAATCATGCAAGATATATAGAAATGCAAATTGGATTGAGATGATCAGTTGCCGCCGAAACTTCTCAAACAATGGAATGAATTTCGATCTGATTTTAACAACATAAACGATATTTCAATTAATCGCTACGTCTTCGATTATTCAACATCAGACCAAGTGCAAGTACATGGATTCTGCGACGCTTCGAAACGCGCATATGGAGCTGCAATCTACGTACGTACACAATCAAGTAACGGCTCATACGGTACGAATTTATTATGCACTAAATCTCGCGTTTCACCAATCAAACATCTCGACATCACTAAACTGGAACTTTGGTCAGCTGTTTTATTATCAAAACAAGTCAAAAAAGTTATCGAAGCCATGCAATTCAAATCTGTGCGAGTAATTCTATGGTCAGATAGCACAATTGTACTAAACTGGGTTCAGAAGGAACCGTATAGACTACCGCCGTTTATAGCAAACAGATTCAACGTAATTCAACATTTTACCGAAGGGTACGAGTGGCACGTTCCATCACAACAGAACAGTGCTGATATTTTATCAAGGCGTGAATTGCCTTCCATCCTAAAATCGACTGCAATGTGGTGGCGCGGTCCAACGTTTCTCAATCAACACGAAAAGCACTGGCCTAACACCAATGTATCAATGGAAGATGAATATATTCCGGAGCTCAAGGCAATTACAACGATTTCAATCGACAATCCATCATTTTAAAATAAAGAGTAATGTCCTACGTGTTGAGATTTGCTGATATTCTACATCGACGACCTGAGTCTGATTCGGTTCAAAGACATGTGTCATTAATTATAACAGTAGAGGAATTACATCTTGCGACTCTTCGTCTAATAAGACTAGTTCAAAACGAAAGCTTTGCCGAAGAGTTGACACATCTTGAAAACGGAAAATTTGGGAAAAACTGTAGATTTAGAAATGTTGATCCGTTTATCGACGAAAACCAGAATATAATTCGAGTAGGCGGCATACTACGAAATTCTAGCTTGCCGTATGCACATAAGCATCCAGCGCTTCTTCCTGCAAAATCAAATCTAACGTCAATAATCATCGCGTCATATCACACCGAACATGTTTATGCGGCTCAACAACATTTATTGTCTATACTGCGTGAGCAATTTTGGATTCTGAACGGGAAATCAGCCATTCGTAAAATTATTCGTCAATGCACGACATGTTTTCATCACAAACCTACAGACATGAGTCAGCCTATGGGACATCTCCCACTCGCTCGCATTGTTCAAGCGCATCCGTTTGAGTCAACATCTGTAAACTACACAGGTGCAAGCCGGTGTGAAGGCAACCAAAACCCAATTAAAGAAAATTCAAGGATCATGTCAACCAACGTACGAGGAGTTAACAACAATACTAATTCAAATTAAGGGTCTCTTGAATTCACGATCCCTTACACCCATATCAAATGATCCCAACGAATTTTCTGCACTAACGCCGGGTCATTTTTTAATTGGCAGACCCTTCACAAAATTGGCTGAACCAAGTCTAACTGATGTACCTCTAAATCGCCTTTCAAGATGGAAGCAATTGCAACTAGCTAAGGAACATTTCTGGAATCGTTGGCATTAGGAGTATTAAAATGTGCTCCAAATACGTAAAAAATGGAACCATTCAGCTCGCGACATCAATTTGAACATGTTAGTTCTCATTAAAGAGGACAATTTGCATCCAATGGCCTGGAAGTTAGCAAGGATAACAGAGTTACACCCTGTACAGCAAGCTGGAAGAAGTAGAAAATCTGACTCAAGAACTGCTGGCACAAAGAATTATTAAGCCCTCCAAAAGTCCCTGGGCTTCTCCTGTTGTCCTGGTAAAAAAGAAAGATGGTAGCACTAGATTCTGCGTGGATTATCGGCGGCTGAACGAAGTCACGAAAAAAGACTCATTTCCGATACCCAGAATTGACGATTTACTAGATGCAGTGGCTGGTTCTCAGTGGTTCTCCACCATGGACCTTCAGAGTGGATGTTGGTAAGTGGAGATGGAAGACGATGATAAAGAAAAGACAGCTTTTACAACTGGAGTAGGGCTATGGCAGTTCAATGTCATGCCGTTTGGCCTTTGCAATGCGCCAGCTACATGCCGACAACGTAGTGCGAGTGGTCACACTTCAAACCGCAACGGGAGAATTGAAGAGATCGATGACCAAAATATGCTTGCTGCCATTTTACGACCAAGAAGTAAAAATTGTGTGATTCAATCACTCAATACCGGGGAGGATGTTGAATCCTGAACTAACAATTAAACATTTTCTCATTATAATTTCTTGTCTTAATGAATACTATAAATTGTATAATTTTGTCTAATATGGTACCACTAAGACTGTCAAATAAATAGATTAAGGAGAAATTAAACCAGATTCAATCAACAAACATTCATAAACGTAAATAATTAATAAAAAAATTATCTTATCTAAATCCTTTTAATTTTCAATAGGTGATTTGGTTTTACTTTGATTATCCTTGATTCTTCAAAACATTCACATAACTGTTTTATTCCAGATTTGTTAAACCAAAATTTGTTAAATATTAAAACACTTACCTAAAAAGAAAAGAAGAAAGAAATAATTGAAAAAAATATAGATATGTAAAAGAAAATTAATAATTATTTTTTTAAAAAATTTGTTTTTACAAATAAAATAAGTCAGACATGTGCGAATATAACTCGCTCATCGTCGTTCCGTGAATATAATATTCTATGAGAATTGTTTTTCTCAAAAACACAACATAGCAATAAATCAAAAACGGGGCCTTCGCAAATTACAAAAAAATCACCTGTGACACCCGTCAAGGTTAGAAATAATTTTTTCTTAAAATGTCCACTCTCAACCCCCTCCAAATAACATTTAAAATGATGAGCCGACCGCTAAAGTTTTCATTCGATAATTATACCTTTATCGATTTTTCTAAATCAAACTCGAATCCTCATAAAAACTTTTGTTTTACTATCTCCTTATCTATGTTTATAAAACCTTCATAAAAACAAATATTTGCAATTTTTTGTTTTCAGTAGGCATAGACTAAGACAAATACGTTTTATAACTGTAGAAAATTTCAAGTTGATACCATCTTATAGTTTGTAAGAAAACCGATTATGTAGAAATTGGGACGGTTAGAAAGATTTTAAGCTCTCTCCAACACCATCTACTTCTATTCGATGACCGCAATAGTAAAAACTGTATTTTTGCGCTGTATGAATTCCACTCCCTGATATTAGTTCTTGTAATGCCACTATATCCAGTATGTTATTTGTCCTTGACATCTCCTGGTCTGCTAAGGCTTAGCACATTATGAGTTCCCGGGTCCGGGCACAGTTTCCGAGGTCGTTCTTGTAATAAATCCGACATAATCCGAGGCCATTGTACAGAGTTCATAAAAAATATTTTTTTACGGAAATGAAGGGTTAGCCCTTTGCGCAACCTGAATTTTTGTGAATAAGTCCGTTCTGATGTTCAGGTTCTCAGAAAACCCGTTTTATACGATTATATAGCGACCTGCTTGATCCAAGACAGACGCCCGCCAAGTCGCCCCTGAGATGGAGAACAGACGCTTGATTTGCATTGGTTGGTTTAAAGGTGCCAATGACTGTCCATGATGTAGAATAATTGAGCATAAGGAGTATTTTCTCTGCCCCTTTCAGCAACACCAACGAAATTATAGCAGCTTTACCCAGGTAGTACGGCGTAGACGTAGAATTTCGACTGCCGCTACCTACATAACGCCCTCTCTTGGGAAAAAATTCAGAGACATTTTTTAATAAAGCTAGTTTGCTACCGGGCAATTGGTAAAATTCAAAGACCAAACCAGCTGACTCTAGACTTCCGGACCCGAATAAGCAAACTAACAGGTTGGTAACGGAACATAAACGAAAGAAATGGAGAGAATTAGTAAGAAAATCAAACCAATTTTTATGCCATATATATTCCATATAGGAACGACGACTGTCAACAAGCAACGCTCTTCTGTATTAATTTCATCAACTCACTCAATTTTATTGGTCGTGTTTCAATTGAAGAAGAAGAACTAATTTAATCGATTAAGTGTTATATGGATGATCAGCCCATAGTTTTTCCAATTTATCAACTATGTTAGTTGACTATTGGTTAATTTTAAAACTGATGTGCTGATGGTTAATGTTTTGCTTAAAAACACGGGGTCAATATGGGATGCGAACCCGGTCCTCCGAGATCGGAATCTAGTAGCACGCTAGGTCACTAGGTCACTCAACACACAGATGAACATACACACTGAAACACAATACTGACAAAGGTTTGAACTACATAGCTACTACATTTAGTACATCTCTCATGCTCTCTAGATACAAAATATCTAGAAAAACGGTTAGAATCATCCGAATCTTAAGACATGAAAAACTGAAGAAAAGGGAGAATCTAACAACCGATCTTCATCCTGTCATCGGTTGCACAGCTGATCGAAGCACTGCTGCTTCCACATCTGACGAGAACTTGCAACTTGGCGTGACAACAACCTGACTTCTGAACAGCACATAATACAACCACCGTTTTTCACATCGTCCAAAATCAAATCAGTGATGGTCTGAACCAGAAAAAACTCTGTGCAAAAACAAAACTAAAACTGTTGAAGACGAAATAAGGAACTACACCCCAATTTGAGTTCTAAATCAAAGCCGCCACAACTCACTGCCGAAGAGGTTTAACTGTCTCGCAGCAACAGATCAATCCCAGCACAACTAAGATCCGGTTTGACACGCATCCTAAATAACTACATATGTAGAGTTGATGAAAAAACTGTTTACAACTGTCCCACATTTGAGGGCACGACGCACGATGTAGACCACTAAAATTGTCCTGATAACTCAACGAAACTGACGAACGAAGATTTATGGTACCACACAAGGGCAGTAGTAGAGTTCCTGAACTTGGACATGGTAGCCCATCGTTACAACAATAACCTGTATTAATTCCCAATTCACTTAATTTTATGGTCGAGATTACCATACATAATCCCGGCGTCAATAGAATTAAGTTTGTTCCGCCTAGCTTCAGTACGTGAAACCCGGGTTAACAGGTACGAGAAGTGGTTTTGCGCAACAGTAACATCAATAACGGCAACAAAATTTATTTCAACAACACTAAATGAGTTTTCCTGGAATGGGTTGAGACGAAATATTCAAAAAAAATTATTTTTGACCTTCGCTTATGATCGTGAACTTTTGGCGGATTATTTGGTAATTAAACACTTTCGTTATCTTCTAGAAGGGCGAAATTTTATCCTATTCACGGCTTATAAACCTTTAATTTATGCATTGTCACAAAGTTCAGAAAAAGCTAGTCCTAGACAATTTAGACATCTGGATTTTATCAGCCAGTTTACCACTAACATACGAACTTTTTGTGGAATTGACAACATTGTTGCTGACGTTTTGTCACGTATTAATCAAATTAATCTACCTGAGAGTATCGATTTTTCGCCAATTGCTGATGCTCCAACAAATGATTCAGAGAAGGAAAACTTTCGTCAAACTGCACGATGCTTAAATTGCAACAGTTTCTTCATTACTTCCACTCTGGTAAATTTATTTGTTGTGACGTTTCAACGAGGAAACAACGTACATTTAGTCCAAAACAGTTTCGTGAAAACGTTTTCGTGCAAATGTACAACATTTCTTATCTCAGAATCAATGCTTCTATTAAATTACTGACTGACGCCGTGGTTTGGCCGTCAATAAAAAAAGATGTCCGGAAAATTACTCGAAACTGTTTGGTGTCGGAAACCAAAAATTTTACGACACACTCGATCTCCCCTATCTAATTATTCTTTAACTTCGGAACGATTTTCCGAATTTCATTTAGAAATGAGTAACTCTGATCGACAGATACACAAAATGGCCCGAAGTAATCCCGATTTCAGAAATTATGGCTGGAACTGTAACCACTGTTGTTTATTCTGGGTGGATATCTCGCTTTGGGGTTCGTTTTGAACATCGACAAACCACAGCTTATAATCCTAAATGTAATGGTATGATCAATTGGTTTCACAGCCGGATTTTGTACCCAACCTTAGGCTGCAGTTCAACAATCTTCGACCTGTTACTTGTACTCGACACTCTAATAACAACGTTTTTTTTTTCAATGATTTGATAAACTGCTCACACGTTTTCCTCAGAGTAGACACAGTTCGAAGGTTGTTGCAACAAAAAATATTGCGACGCTGATGCATAAATAAATACATAAATTCATAAATACATAAAAACATAAATTCTGTTGTACGAGAAAAAGTAAAAAAAAAATTTAACCGAAAGTGACAAACCGGAAGTTGGGGTGCAGAACTGTTGTGAACCGTACTAAATGCTTATGTTCCAAGTTTCATCTAATTTGATTACCAGGTACAGGTGCTATTGAGATTTCAAAAAACAGGTGCTCGGGACACCCTCCACCACTTTGTTGATTATCGCTTAAAAACTAATCAGTTCCTTGCCATACATATTTGCATCTTTTTCCAAAGTGTCATCAAAATTCACTCACGAACGAATGATGTATGCTCCCAACAAACATTGAAAAATTTTGACACAGAAAACAGGTGTTAGGGAGGCCCCCCACCACTTATCCCACCATTCCCCAAAAACTAATCAATTCTCTGTCATTTAAATTCCATCTTTTTCCAAAGTGTCACTAAAATTGATTAATGAATGAAGTTTGTATGCTTCCAACAAACTTTAAAAACTAAGTGTGAAAAGGCAGCAGTTGTATGGGTAATCCCCAGCCACTTTGATCAATGTGTCCCAAAAGATGATAATTATATTCTCGCACAATTTGAAACCTTTTCCATAAGTTTCATCGTAAGCACTTCATTATTGTAGGCTGTAGTGTGCATAAAGACACTGAAAAAACTTCAAAAAATTACAAGAAAAATTTTTTAACCAGAAGTGAAAAACCGGAAGTGTTGTGAACCGTAGTACATGCTTATGTACCAAGTTTCATCCAATTCGATTATCATGTACAGATGTTACTGAGCTTTCAAAAAACAGGTGCACGGGGTACCCCACACCACTTTGTTCACTATCGTTCAAAAACTAATAAGTTCCTTTTCATACATATTTACATCTTCTTCCTAAGTGTCATCAAAATTCATTCACGAACGAATGTGATATCCTCCCAACAAACATAAAAACATGGTGGAAAAAACCACCTGTTGTATGGTGGACCCCCCAACCCTTTATCCAATGTATTCCAAAAGCTGATAAAATCTTTTTCATGTTACTTGAAAGCTTTTTCCAACGTTTCTTGAAGATTGGGATAATCACCGGCGAAAAAAAAGTTTTTAACCGGAAGTGACAAACCGAAAGTTGGTATGCAGAAATATTGGAAACAGTACTAAAACCTTATATACCAAGTTTCCATTAGATCATAATCCGGGATTTGAAGTTATTTTAGATTTAAACTTAGAGGTGTCGGGAGACCGCCCGCCATTTTGTCTAAATTTGAAATGAATCCAGATCTTCTATTTTGAAGTGAACTTGGATCATTTGCCAAAGTTTCAACAAGATCCTATGCAGGAATGTCATGCAACCACCGAACCACCCACCCACCTACACACAGACGTACACCAAAATAAAATGTTTATTGGCTATTTAGATAGAGAATGGTCCAAAACAAAAGAAAAAACAAAATTTGGGGTATGCAATCTAATTTAAAAATTTTAAATTGTGGTGAAGTAAAAAAACTCCGACCCTTCTACGTTTATAAATTCGAACACTCCGAACAAAATTAAAAAAGCGGTGCGATTTATTCTTCAACCTTCAACCTTTGTTTTCAGGTCTGGACGAACGACGCGTCCCCTATCCAAATTACTAACTTCAACTATCAAATTAAAAACTAAAATTTTTATTTACGCAATAAGTTTTTGTTTACGCAATTATTTTCAAATTTGTATGTTCTCTTATACGCCACAAGATGTTAACATTTCTTTAGCGTCAATATCACTGATAAGGGGGTGTATGTGGCGTATCTTAAAACTAAAAAATCTAAATTTAATTTTAATTAGTTCAATTTCAATCATTCAGTTTCTGTTTGTCAGATCTTTTTCATTTTGCATTATCATAAGTTAGATTTTTCAAATTTTATATTTTTAATGTAGTTTTTCATTTATTTATTTTGTTTTTACCTAAAGAGTATAAATTGCTTTATACAGTCCAACAACTGCAATTTTTCTCGATTCGACCGCTTTGAGATTTCCCGAGGACCTTGTATTACTAAAAAAATCAAAATTTTTTGTGCATCTTACACTAAAATATAAAAAGATAAGCTAATAAAGCTAATGGGTTCATACCCCTTTTATAAAGGTAATACTCCTTTTCTTTTTAATTTTTAAAAATTCATCTAAAATATTGTTTATATTGAATGGGGAGGCAATTTGTTTTAGAAAACTAGAGTAATCTTGTCCGACAAAAATTCGTGCTTCTCAAGATGGACGGGTCTACGCCCCAGAAGCACTCGGAACATAATTCCGACCAAGAACCATCACAACAATTTCGACGGAAGGTGCAAATCCGACGCTTCATTTTTTGGTAAAGAAGCAGCTGTCACTGGCCTCACTGCTTCAAGTACTCCTCGTCATGGCTGAACTTAAACATGGCACTGTACAATATGTAAAAAGATCTTAAGAGCAAACACAACACATTTTACCGAAATTGAATTCAGTAAGCAATTTTTACCACTTGACGCACTCTCTGGGGAAAAACAATTCAGAGAAATTTTTAATAAGGCAAGAGCTCGCTACATACCAGCTGGCAGAATCCAAAAAATAAAACCAAACTTTCCACATGAAGCGTGTGTGCTTTCTAATAAAAGAGAAGACCCGTAAAGCAGATCCAGCTGACTCCAGAATTCCGGACCTGAGCAAGCAAATTAACAAATTGGTCACGGACCATAAAAGAAACAAATGGAGAGAGATAGTGAGAGAATCAAACCTGGGTACTAGTAAAAGTCTTTGGAAGGTCATTAAGGGCCTAACTCATCCTCGACAACCACAAAATAATTGTATGATCCCCTTCGACGATATCCCCGTTGAAAACCACAGGAAATTCGCAAACAAATTTAACATTCAGTTTACAAAAAAGCAGCGTAAACACGAGAAAGAGACCAGATCAGTGTTGAGACACATGCGCAACACTGACAACTTGGAGGATATTTTATTTTCCGAAGAAGAGCCATCAAAAGCTATAGGACCCGACAGCATCTCAGCCATCATGCTCAAACACATTGGATCCAAAGGTTTGAACTTCCTCACTACTACACTTAATACATCTTTAAATACTCTACAGATACCAAATATCTGGAAAACGGCCAGAATCAGCCCCATTTTGAAACCAGCAAAACCGGAAGAAAAGGGAGTCCTAGGGACCAATATCCATTCTAACATGGTTTCCGGCGAGCACACAGTACAACCACCGCGCTACACAGAATACAAAACCAGACCAGTGATGGTCTGAATCAAAAACAACCATACGCTATAACAATTTTAGTCGCACTTGACCTGTCAAACGCATTCGACACAGTGTCGTACGCTGCTCTATTGGATGATATCTTCAACACTAACTTGCCAGATTTAATGAAGCGCTGGTTGTGCAATTACCTCAGAGGTCGCCAAACATATGTTGAGTTCCGTAACAGCCGTAACAAGTTTGAAAAACAGGAATAACGCATTGAAAGCACTAGCGGGTAGTTCATGGGGCAAAGATAAAGACACGATCTTAACAACGTACAAAGCAATAGGAAGACCCGTTATAAATTATGCTGCACTGCACCCATATGGACCCCTCAAGTTGCCAAAACTCACTGGAATAAGTTACAAACAACCTAAAAAGCAGCCTTGACAACCGCAACCGGATGTCACCTGATGGCCCACCGCGATCACCTACACGAGGAAAGTAACATATTGCCGGTCCGTGAACATATTGAAATGCTAACCAAACAATATCACTTGGCCTGTCACAAAGAGCAACATCCTTGCAATGACAACTTAACTACAATAGAACCACCCAGCGACATAAGGAAGACAGCAAGATGCTTTCTGCAAGATATCAGAGACAGCAAGGTTACTGGTAACAATTGATTCTGGAATTATTGACAAGTGTCCCGCATGTGAGGGCACGCCACACGATGTAGACCACCTATTTAATTGTTCTGAAAATGAAACAAACTTGACTAAGGAAGATTTGTGGTACTGCCCAAGAGCAGTAGCAGAGTTCCTGAACCTGGACATGGAGCTGGAGGATTAGCACCAAAACTGTAGCTACAACAACAACAAAAACTCGTCTGCTATTGTCAAGTCCGACAAGCTGAACATGTCAAAATGTCAACTGTCGAACTCGACAATAGAAGAGAAATTATTGCCGGACAAGGTTACCCTCGTTCGTTTTCTAAACAAATATCTACCACCCATTAAAAAAAAAATTGTGATAGTAAATTTACAAGATTCCAGAGGCAATCGTAATGTTAAGAGTTTGCCGAGCGAAAAAGCGGTCGAATCGAGGAAAATGGCAGATACAAAAGTTGTGGAACTCGTAAGGACAAACGCCTCACCAAGTTATGTGGTAATCATCAAATGAAACCGGCGAGGGCTAACTATAGATATATAATATAATTTTGATAGCGTGAAATACTTGGTATCATTCTATTAGATTGTAAGGTAGCATTGTGAGAAAACACAACAAAATCGATTCGAGTGAAGGGGTTTTTAAATATCTTTTGTTTATCTAATTCTAATACCCATTTATTATTCTGAGATAACGCACATTGCAATATGTAGATTTTCTTGAAATATACCTAAAACCTAATATAACAAGCAAAAATTCGTAGCGCTCGTTTAAAATGGCGATGGATAAATTCCAGTATGTAAAAACACAATTTAAAAACAAATGCTTGGCGCATTTCAATGGCGGTCGAAGAAATAATCAAGAAAAAAATTAATAAAACTTGATATACCTTTTTACTGTTAAACTCTCTTTTTTTTTATTTATTCACTTCACTTTTTTTTTATTAATTCACTTCACTCAACTTTATATTTTATATGTAAGATTTAACAGATAATTTTTAAAAAATAAAAATATAAACAAAAAACACAACGAACATCCACAAAAACATATTGACACTAATTATAGGTGCGTTCAATTTGATTGAAACAACTGAAAAAACAGCAACAATTGCATACAATTTTTTAATTGCATATAAAAAATCGCTATGTTTTTATTTTATAATAACCTACGCGAGACATTGCGTTTTCTTTGGTTTGACGGTTGGATATTATTATTTTGAAAATTCAAAAAATGTTAGAGTTAAAAAATTAATAAAAGACAATTATTAATAATTACAATTTTTTATTTTTTTTTTTACTTTTTATGGTTTTTAATTTTATTTTAATATTATCGATTTTGTTTTTTGTCCGCTATAAATTTCAATTTAATTAAATTTATTCATTATTATTAACATATTAGTTTTCTTACGTTTCACATGGCTTTATTTTTTGTTAAAATTTATAACTAATAAAATAAATAATTCGTTTGTTTAATAAAGATGATGTAAAACATAAATTATTTTGAAAGTAATGGAAATTTAGATTTTTGTTGTAATATTTATTTAGACCAAAATGTTTATTTTTATTATTTTATTTTTGTTAGTTGACACATATAAAACATTATTATAACATTTTCTGTTTTTTATTAAATAGTTTTAATTAATAAATGAATAATGTTTTATGTTTATTTGATTTTTATTGACAGAATGTATTTGAAATTAATTTTATTTATTATTAGGATTTATATGTGTTTATTTAATTATGATGAACAGTTTTAGGTGAGAGATAAATATTGGAAACAATTTTTTTTTTGTTTTTTTTTTTAAATTTTTAATAAAAAAATTTTAATTTCATTAATTTACAAGACACATGAACTGTAGTTTTAGATTAGATTTAGTTGCAGTAAAATGAAAGATACATGTATGACAAAATAAGGGAATAGAAAAATTTTTTTTTGTTCTTGGCTGCATTATTAACCGGTGGGTAAACATGTTTTATCTTGAAGTGTCAAAAAATGGGTTATATTTTAAAACTGCTCCACTTTAGTAATAAATTATATTTATCAGCGGGAATGTTTTTGTATAATGTATGTTTTTGATGTTTTGTTGCCACGTTAATTTTTTTATTTTAATATATATCTATCTAAAGTTATAATGTTTTATTTCAAATTATTAATAATTAATATTATTTAAAAATAATTAGAAAAATTATTTCAAACAACCTTCGATAATATTAAACGAAGAAATGATGACAGTTAAATTATTTGCTTCTTCTTGTCAAAATTTATTTTTCATACTTATTTCTAATTAATAATTAATGAATTATAGTAATGAGTTAAGTAATAAGTATATTTTTCTTTTGTTTGGAAGACATTTGTATAAGTATTTTTGATAAAAACAATTATTTTATGATTTTTTTTTGTTTCACAATAGAAATTTATAATCATATATTTAGAAGTAAGAAATTATTTACATTAAATTCAAGTAATTAATAACATAAATATAAAAAAATTTAATTTTTACTAAAAAATCAGCAAATATCCCAAATCTTTAACTTCTTCCAAATAATAAAAACAAAAAAATCAACTACATATTTATTTTCAAAATTAAATTTACAATTTTTACAAATTTTTTAATAAAATTTAAATCTATTTTGTTGTTTTATTAATTTTTGAAATACCAAAATTTTTTTCTAATTTTTTTTTTTTCAAATTTTGGGCAAAAAACAAATATTTTTTGTTTTAATAATTTAAATTTTACATTACATTACAGCTTTACAATTTTTATTTTTCAAATAAATTTTAGAATTAAAATTTATTGATTTAAGTTTTGATTTATTTGATTATTTACAAAAAAAATTTTAAAGAATTTTTTTAAAATTTGTTTTTTTTTTTTTTGTTTTTTAATTTTTTGATTTTTTAGAAAACGAAAAGCCCTGTATTTTTCAAAATATTTTTTTTTAATTTTAATTTTTTAATGAATTTTGAAGATTAATTTAGTTTATGTTTATTCCAAAAGTTTAATTTTGATAAATTTATTATTATTTTTTTTTTTTCGGTGATTGGATAGAATTAATTTAATCTATTAAATTAAAACAACAAATTTAAAAGAAAACTGATACTAATTTTCCATTCTAGATTTATAAACTAGATTTGTATTATTTATAATTACATGTATATATATTATATAATTTTTATTTATTAACTAACAAGAAATATATATAGTTTTTATTTAAATTAATTTAATTTATAATTACATCTTATTAATTATAAATTATTATTTAATCTTATTCATAACATAATTTATATTATTTCAAATTTTTTTTAAAATTTTTTTTTTCAACTTATTAATTCAATAAATTATTGTCAATTAAAAAATAATAAACTGAAATGTCAGAATTGGAAAATTTTTTTGTTTTAAATGAAGATAATTTTTTAAAATGAAATTAAATAAAAAAATGTAATAGATTAGTATACAAATTACACACGCTCTCAATCAAATTTTATTTATAACTAAATTTACTAAATCGGTTTATATAAAAAAGAATTATTATACAATTTTTTAAATAAAGTTTGCATAAATTTAATTTATTTTGCTTTTTACTGACTTAAGTTATTTGATTTAATTTCATTACCTAAAATTACCTAATAGTTTTCCTGGGCTCACGTTGATTTCATGTGAGGATTACCATATATTTTATACTTCGTGAGGCGCCTGTCCTTGACGAGCCCGAAAACTTTTGTTCTGCGGTTTTGCTCAAATCGGCCGCTTTTTCGTTCGGCAAGCTCCGAAAAATACCGATTGTCCGGGATCTTGTAAAATTTTTTTTAGCTATGGGGGTTGGAAATTACAAACGAAAAAGCGGCCGATTTGAAGGAAAATCGCAGAACAAAAGTTTTTGGTCTCGTCAAGGCCAGGCGTCTCACGAAGTATAAAATATGTGGTAATCATCACATGAAATCGGCGTGGGCCCAGGGACTATAAACTCATATTTAATATAAAACAATAATACATTAAGACTTTGTTTTATTTGTAAAATAAACCAATTTAAGAAATTTATATTATTATTATTTAATTAAAAAAACTATGAGAGTTTCTTATCACGCATGTGTAAAAACGAGAATAATACTAAAACTGAGTATTGAGCTTATTATTGATGAATGTATAAGTATCGTTGTTGCACGGCCACATTGTTGTATTTCAATTTCTTCAGGATGATAGTTAATACATTTTGAAGGTCGTTTTCTAGGCAACCGTTCTCGGGCTAGCCTTCGATTTCCACATGCTCCAGAGCCACCCAGCATTTCTTGAGGTTCAATATCTAATTGTTTTGAACCGCACGGACATAACGTATCAACAACCAATAAAATTAAATTACTATGAGGAATTTTTTGTACGCTAAACGGTCGTTCACATCCTGAAGCGTGACAATTTGTAAGTTTTCCTTTTAACGGATTACTTTGACCACTAGAGTTTAAACGATCCGGTTGAAGTACGTACAAATCTGTACGTAGATCGCATGATCGTGCATTCGCTGGATCTGGTACAATTCGGGGTCCAGCTGGAATAATTGGAATTCGTGGTGGTGGTGTAATTCTTTCAGTTTCAGGAGTTGTTATATCTTCACTTTCAACTTGATGATAACCAAAACCGGTCTCATAATCTTCTGAATAATTTTCAGTATCTCCAAAATCTTCATCGGAATATTGTGTTTGTTCGTAGTTTGATTGAGGCCAAGCATTGATCGGATGTGGCATCATTGATAACCATGTTATACTAAATGTGATAAAATATTCCAGCAACCATGTAAACGGTTGGTATGGTTTAAGCTTTTTACCAGCAGCAATAGAACTATCTCGGTCAGAACATAATCCTTGATAATCCATTAATCCTACTCTTCTATATATTCGATCTTGAACTAATGAGTCCATTATTGTACCATCAATTTGACCAAAAAATCGACCAGTGTGTTCATTGTTCTCCGACAACAACACAAATCCATTATTATCCAATAGATAACAATCCAACTCATCTGAAGCACAACTTTTTTTACACGCTCCAGCATTCCCTTGACATGCTGATGTTATATTTATGAAATGTCTTGCTAATGACTCATGTTGAATCTGTAGTCCAACAACCGCTGCAGGAGCCTTATGACCACGATGATCCACAAAGATTGCATGTGTTGCTGTTACTAGAGTTTTATTACTTTTGCCTGTATAACCAGAATTAAATGGAACACTAAAAACAAAACTATCTGGCTCAATGGAATGCTGTTCGACAGCCCGTTTATACCAAGTCATATCCATTGCGCGAGAATTTGTATCACTGAAATGACTGAAAAGTAAAATTTTTATATTAAATTTCAAGACATTCAAAATATTGTGTGTTAGATCTTCAGACTTACGGTTCCGTCGAATCCGGTGATTGTGGAATATGATCAGTCCATCTCAAAAGTCCAGATCGTGTTGCGATAAAAGAAACAACTACACCGAACATTTGATATCCTTGTCTGCAAATGTTCCCATAAATATATTATTAAAATGTATTTTAAATAAAAAGTTATTAAATCAATTCTAATATTGGTATATTATTTATATAAATATAATTTTTAATTTAATTCATTTAGCTATTATATAATAAAAACAAAATCATTTATTACGAGAACACAATAGTAGATTGTACTACTAGTGCGAATGCGTTTTCCAAACAAGAGTTAGTTACCGGTAAAAAATAAACATAAGAATTCAACTACCGGGTTTATAAAAAACAACATAGTAATCCAACTAAGCTGTCAAAATTGTAAACTTTTAAAACCCAAATAAATTGTTTTTTCTTGTAATTCAAATGATGCAATGTGTTTAAGTTGTTTTTACTATTCGGTAAGTTATTTAAATTATTATTTTGATATTTTAGTACTATAAAAATATTATATGTAGAATAGATTTAACTACAAATTTCACATGCAGGCGGCGTACGTGCCAGACTTACGAAATACTTTGTGGTCATATGTGCGAAAAAGTAGTTTTTTCTTTTATTCTATTCTAGTACAAAATTGACTATTTTTTATGCATGTATTACAAAAAATAACAAATGGAATAGAGTAAAATAATGAAATAGGAACAAGATTTATGTGGTTTTATGATCGATATTGGAATACGTGGTCTAGTAATAAATGATTGTTGTTTTTTGTTATTTAATATATTATTTGTTGAGTTTCTTTGGGTTTTTATGAAACATCGTGGTTAAATTTGGTACACAAAGCTATTTAATATTTACGATTAGTAACCAAGTGCGTGTCAACCAAACAAGAAAGCGACGGTTAAACGAAGTATTTCAAAAACTATAGCTACCTAAACTGTAACTATAGCTACCTAAACCTAAACTATAGCTACCTAAACCTAAACTGTCAGTTCAAACGAAACCTCAGACTTTATCTTTATGAAGTTTATAGCTGTTACATTGTTTAGAGGCCTGCTTGATAGTAGAGCTACTATTAGCGCATTGGGGGAGGGCTCTGAAAAATTTCTGTCAGACCCAAATATTAAATTTTATAACATTCCGATCCATCTAGTAAAAACAAAAGATTTTAGGTCACATTAAGGTCCCAGTAGAGTTTAAGGTCCCATTAGAAAGTTATTGTTTTTGGAAACTTTTTGGAATAACCCCAATTTAATTCATGAATTAAATGCAGATCAATCGCAATCAATCCTTTAATAATCTAAAGTCATGTCCCTGAATTTTGAAGAAAATCGTGATAAATTTCACACTCGCAATCCAGAACAAGAAAAAAATTATCATTAGTAAAAACCTCTTTCCCACCCTCTAATTTTCAAGGTCTCGGGCGAACCCACTTATTAACCCATACCATAAATATCAGCTCCACTATGCCTGTAAAACAAAGGTATTATCCGGTATCCCCCGCGGTGCAAAAGGATCTGTATCGTGAACTGGATAGGATGATAACCTTAGATTTTATCGAGGAGAGTCAAAGTTCATGGAGCTCTCCGGTAGTTTTGGTAGAGCCACCGAGAGACTTCGGTTTTGCCTTGATGCAAGAAAAACTAATGAGGTTACAGGAAAAGATGCTTCTGCATTGCCAATTATAGAGGATATCATTAGTCGGCTTTGAAAAACCAGATCCATCACGAGTTTTGACTTAAAGGACGCCTTCTGGCAGATTCCATTTGAGGAAAAATTAAGAGATAAAATAGCATTTATGGTACCCGGTCGACCACTTTACCAGTTTAAGGTTATTCCGTTTGGGCTGTGCAACGCAGCCCAATCAACGTACAACATAATGCGAAAGGTGATACCTGCCCATCTGCATGACAAGGTATTCGTTTATCTGGACGATCTCTTGATTGTCACGAAACCTTTGAAGAAGACATGCTGTTACTGTCACAAGTCACTTGGCTACTAAACAATGTGAATTTAACAATAAATGTCGACAAAAATAAGCTGGCAGTGAGAAAGCAGAAGCAATGCGGTCATATCAAGTTCCTAAAACAGCTGTTAGGAGCTTTATCGGCGTGACAAGAAGGTGCCGGCGCTTTTGTTAAAAATTATTCGAGACTAGCCGCTCCACTTAACGATCTTTTGAAAAAGAAATCAAAGATTTAGTGGAATACGGCTGCTCAAATTACCTATGAAGACCTTAAAGCGGCCTTAACCACAGTTCCGTTTCACTTCATCCCAATTTTTCCCGTCCATTCGTATTGAATAATTTCTCCAGCAATTTAAAGTCAGCCCAACGCAATTATACTGTGACAGAACTCGAGTGCCTAGCAGCGGTTGACAGTATTAAAAAGTTTTGTCAAGATGTGGAAAACTAAGGATCTTGAAATTAGTCCATTACCTCTAGATATCGAGTCCCTGCATTTTTAGATGCCGAATACCAGCAACTCATTTCCGAGCTACAGTATGACGTCAAAAACAAAACGAATATGAAGAAGGAAAACGGTAAAATATATATATATATATATATATATATATATATATATATATATATATATATATATATATATATATATATATATATATATATATATATATATATATCAGTCCAGCAACAGGTCAGTTTTATTTCGATACGTAGCTTCCAGACTGGAAACTGTACGTACTAAAGTCCTGATTGAAGACTTGAAGACTAGGGGGATTACCCTACTTTGGGGTTGCGAAAACCTTAGATGTGATAAATAGGCAGTTTTGTAGACCAAACACGGCAAAAGATATAAAATCGTATAATAATGGGTGTGAAACATGCAAGAAAATCAAACCGACAAATTATTCTACTCGTCTCCCCATAGGAAATTTTTTTCGAAATTTCTCGTGGAACAAAATTTATGTGGATTTTCTTGGGTCATATCCCCGATCAAAAAGTGGAAATACACATATTCTGATTGTTTTGGATTGTTACTCTAGGTTCGTATTATTAAAAGCTATAAGAAATGCGGCTTTCATCCTCTGCAATTATCTAGAGAATGATGTATTTAATGTATTCAGTGCTCCCGAGATATTGGTATCTGATAATGGAAGGCAATTCGAGTCAAATCTGCTGTCCGGTATCTTGAAGAAATATTGAGTAAACCATTTGATTACACTTAAATATTCGACACAATCAAACGCTTCCGAGCGAGTAAACCAATCTCTTCTGACCGCAATACGAGCATACATCAGGGATTTCCACAAAGACTGGGATATCCATTTAAGTGAGGTAATTAAAACATTCCGAAATGTGACACTGTTATATCCCTCATGGCAAGGACTGAGATTTTGAGGAAGCTAGAAGGTGTGGATAGTAACCATTTGTCACTAGCCAAAAAAATTGGTAGACTTACAATTAATTTACCTTTGGGAAGCTTATCAGTGCAGTGCAACAGATATAATATGCGAGCTCGTGCAAGATGTTTTACTCTTTTTTAGAAATTTCACACAAAGCGACGCAGTGAAGAACTACTTCGCGAAGTTGGCTTCAAAATTTGAGAAAGAAATTTTAACTCGGGTAGGAAATGTAGCGTACGAGGTAGAAGATGGGAACTGTAAAATAATGGGAATTTACCAGGAGGCTACGAACATAAAGTTTTTCTTTAAGTCTACAAATATTTGAGTTCAATGATTGTTATCGTTTCTCCTAGCCCGGCTTTTCGTAAGAGACCTATCTCAAGGTGTGAGACTGACCCTCAATGTGACAACGTTGCTATAACAGCAGGATTAAAAACCATACACCCGCCATTATATATTTTCTTTATTGTTATAAAGTTTTGTTTCCTTTAAAGGTGGCAAAGTTTTGTTTCCTCTAAAGGTGGAATTTAGATTTCAAGTTCGCATTTTATATTTAGTAATTTTGGTTTTTTTTGTTAGTGATGTGACGTGAAGCAGGCTATCATCTCACAGCAAGTTTCCTATTTTTCCATTATTT
The DNA here is from genome assembly GCA_963693315.1 of Diogma glabrata. NCBI lineage: Eukaryota > Metazoa > Arthropoda > Insecta > Diptera > Cylindrotomidae > Diogma > Diogma glabrata. Next base: position 5,064,299 of record OY856186.1, on the reverse strand, counting down.
TTGTTTCGATAGTACGCCGTTCAAAGAAACGTTGATTGAATTTGTTTAACAATAACATAACTTGTGTTGATTCCGTTGATACAGTTTGTTAAGAGGGAAACAGTTTTTTTATAAATAAGTTGAGAACCATTTCGTCTCTACTATATTTAAGATTTAAATTTTCTTTTAAATACAATTTTTATGTAATTTATATTTATTTGTAATCTTTTCTTTAAGTTTTATAGCAACAACTTTTTTTCTTGAATGAATAAAAAATATAAATAGATTTTTTTTATATAATAAAAACATGTGTTAACCTCACAAAAACTGTCAAAAACAAATGTTATAATATAAATGTTCGCCACAACACTCCTCCGTTAGTGCCATCGAAGATGGGACGGTATAGAAGTAAGAAAGAAGGAGCGGGTTTTCTGTGGAGGTAGAAGGAGAAGAATAGGATGTGTCCGAAGGAGTAGAATGGACATCATCTGTAAAAGACGATATTTTGTCTATGCGACTGAGATTAGTACTAAAAGTTGGTGTGTTTTGAGGTTAAGTTATTTTCAGATTCTTTCTTAAAGCAAGGTTTCAATCTGTCGAGGGAAACTCGATTGCGTTGACCTTTATCGCCAATGACGAAATTTTGATCATCGAGGCTAATGACTGGAAAGGGACCTTCGTATGGAGCAATTTACGTACTAACTCAATAAGTTAGAAGACACGCAAAACAAGACTCGAGAGCTTTTGAAACGAAATATTTGGGAGAAGTGTGTTTTGACGGAATCGAGGGTGGAAAGTGATTAAAATTTTGTTTCAGTTGTGAAATGAATATCGGACTGAAGAGTGGAGCTAGAATTTTGACTAAAAAATTTTCCTGAAAGACGTATGTTAATACCGTAAACTAGCATTGGTGATGAAGATTAGAAATCTTCGCGAAAAATGGTTCGTAGACCAAGAAATATTGACTGTAGAATAACCGTCCAGTCCGTTCGGTTATAGGCCATGATATCAGTTTTGAGAGTCTGGTCAATACTTGTGACACAGTAGCGTTTGTCCCCAGAAGTAGGAAGTCGACCAATAATGTCCATATGTATCTCGGAAAACCAGTTGGAAGTTGAGGGATAATGACTTAGAAGAAATTAAGTATGGGGAGAAACTTTTGCTTTTTGGCAAGCCAGGCAGTTCTGTGCCATTTGTCGTACATCCTTTTAAATGGTTGGCTAAATGACTGTCAGTAAGGAGTTTACAGAACTGTGCACTGCTGGGTGGAACAAATTGTGGAGGCTATTGAAAACAGATTGAAAAAATTGCTTTGGAAAAACAAGGTCGTGCGTTACCAGGAGAGATATCACACAAAATAGTTTTAATTCAAGAATTGCAAACTATAAGGGAAATCATCGGAATTGAAGTGTGGGACTAGTGTCCACTAATTTCTTGAGTTTGATAGTCATCCGTAATTTCGTCATAGTTAATGTTTTCTGACACGAGAAGGTGTGTCGGCAACTGCATTATCAATTCCAGAGGTATGTTGAATATCAGTCGTAGTTCCCTGATGAGAAAGAGTTTTTGCCTCACTGAGTTGCGGCTTGGTTAAGGCTTCTATGGTGTCTTCAGACCATTGAATGACGCATTTGTCCTTCTTTTTAAAAACTATAAAAAAGTCATTTATAATGGATTGATTGCCATAAACGCGAGAAATGAATTTACGGTAGAAGTAAATCATTTCAAGAAAATGGTGGAGTTGCATAACCGTTTCGGGACGTTCGTAACAAATAAAAGCATCGACACGTTCAAGAATTGATTTGATTCCAGTTGAACCATGGTTTTTGCAATGCTGCATTTATCAACGCTGAAAATGAGACCAGCGTCAGAAAGACGCTCAAAAACAGTTCTAATATGTTTGAGGTGCTCTTAGAAGCGAATTCATAAACCGTTGAAAGGAATGCAAAGCGTTTCGCAACCAGAAAGTCATTCGAATGAATTCGAATTCAGAGTCTGAACGGTTTAGAAATTCCAGTTTTTGCAATAGCGCGCTCATTAATAGGAATTTGATGATATGCAAAAACAAGATAAGTTGTAGAAAAAAATTTGCATCCATAAAGCTGGTGCGAAAAATCCTGAATGTGTGGAATACGATATTTGTCAGGAATAGTGATTTTATTAAGAGAACGGTAGTCACCGTAAGGTCTCCACCCGTCGTTCTTCATTTTAGCGAGCTGGAGAGAAGAGGATCAAGGACTATTCGACGGTCAGCAAATGTCTTGAGACAACATTAAGTCGAATTTCGTCTTTACTATTGCCACTTTCTCTAGAGCAAGTCGACGATATTTACTGAATCGTTTATTAAAGTAAGAGACGGTAGTGGACCGTTAATATAATGACGTTAGTGGACCGACAAGACGTAGTGGATCGACAAATCGAGAAATTTTTTTCGTGAAGAAATATTGAGGACCAGAAGGCGTTGTTGAACATGATGGTCATCACACGCCGTCACATGTGAAGAGTCTCGTATTTTTTTAAAGCTGTCGAGGCAGAGGAATAAGAGTGCTTGGAAAAATGTTCGCACTCTGGGTCGCATTTTTTGCATCTCCATTGAAGTAATGGACCGTGATCGCATGGAAGATCGGTTCGATCGACGAACATTTCGATTGCGCAAATCGTGTCGCTCCTTGGATCAACTTCGATAATGATAGAAAAGTCTCGTGAGATTTTTTTGTTGAATAGCATTGAGCAGTAAGACCTGATTAGTCAATGTCATACTCTCCCTTGGGGTGGAAGAAGAAGAAGAAGCGGTAGGGTTAGAACTGCATGAATTTGAGAGCTATTTAGGGAAGCGAAAACTTTATCTGCTATCTCGGCCGTTGTCTGTAAATCGGCATCGACCACCACGATAGCTTTGCGTCCAGCAGTTGCGAGTTTTTCCTCCCAAAGAATTTTTAGAGTGGTCTCTAAAAATTATTTTGGGGTTCCCCCTAGAAGTTGTAAGGGCTTTTTATCCCCTAGGACCATACCGCACAGTACATCGCGTATGCGGTCTGAAGTGCTGCTGAGTATGCGGGTACTAAGAGCCTCTTGACTCTATATCGTTAGGCCGATTTTAATCGGACTTAATCAAAATGTCACTGACTAAACTCACCAGTGCAGGAGGGATCATGCACCAGTACATGACCATAATTAGTTTGTTGGAACCTAATGTTTGCCAACTTGAATTGCCTTTTAAAGTGATGAACCATAAGTCCGGTTTCTAGGACCAAAAAGGAGGAATTTGGGAGCTACATCATTAATTTGTGCTGGAGGTGGTGAAGTAGACGGAGCCAGAGTTCACGATGGTGGGGGATTTGAAGAAGCTGTCGTACCTTCAATGTTCATTTGTGCGTTTTTTGTATTTGTCCAAAAATCTTTTTTATTTATTTATTTATTTTGCAAATACGAGAAAGCAGTATTGTAAATTTTATTTGTAAAATAAAAAAAAAATATTTATCAAAATTCATTCATGAAAGTTAGACATGTTTGTTCTTTATTATAATAAAAAAATTTCTCTGAATATCTGAAGATACCATGCCAACTAGGGATAAGAATGGAATGAAAATTAAGTTTCTCTGAGAAATTAGAATTAAAGTAATTAGTGAAAACTCACAAAGGTAAGGCATTCCAGAGATGAGAGACTCTGTTGAAAAAGTCACATAGGAAGGTTACAGTTCTATATCTAATTATTTGAAAAGGATAGGCCGCTACAGATGCTCAGGTGTTATGTGATAGAACGACAGACTTAGGTAAAATCGATTTGATCTCAGAAGCCCGTTCATCCGTAATAAATTTGTAAAAATTAGCCAAATCAGCAACATTTATTTTGTGCTGCAAAGAATCAAGTTCGTTAGTAAGATTTGAGTGCCAATGAGTATATTAGCTCTTGAATCAAAATATACGACATCGACATTTAAATCGTAAATTTTAAACAGCGTTCTTAGCCAGATTAAAAATGTGAGAATGCCAGTGCCTCAAGTCACTTGGTTACAGAAAAAAAAATTTTCATTTTTATAATCAAAAATTAAATATCTATGTTTCAACTTCACCTCAAAAAAATTTTAATATATAAAATTAATAAAGTTCTGATTTAAAAATTATACTAACAAAAGTTAACAACAACAAATTTTCCTTTGATTATATGATTTTCAAATCGAACCCTTTGACAAATATGAAAAAAATGTTGACATAAAAAACAAAATGTTGTAAAACTCTTCTGCTCATTTGCCTATTTAATAAATTTGTCTATCAAAATAAAATTATGGAAATAAAACCTGGAAAAAAAGATCGTGGTATCTGTTTACAAGGAAAAGTTATTAAAATGTCATAAGACCCCAATTGCAGCTCCTATTCTCCATAGCCATTTATAAGTTATAGAGTTTTTGAAAAACAAAATTTAAACCAAAAATATATTGCCATTAATTCCCTCTAGAATATGTTTGAGAAATAAATTAAATTTGAATTACTTACAACCATAATCCTGGATAATTATGTTTTGAATTTATTATTTTATAAATTAATTAAAATTTAATTACTAATTAATAAAAAAAAAACAATTAATGTTTATTATTAAACAATTTAATATAATTAAACAGTTAGTTAAATAACGCATATAACAAATTAATATGATGTATAAAACCGAATATCAATATTAAGGAAATGAAAGTAATTGTTTTATCATTGAAAGTGTTCGGAAAATGATAAAAAAAATTATGTTTTTAAACGTCAAAAGTTTTGCTACTAACTTTACTTTGTTGAACATTACGTTAAACCGAACCGAACAACGAAAAGAAATAAAATGGAAAGAAATAAAATTTGACATTTAAAATCAGGAAAAAGTTGCTTTTTTTATGTTAAATGAGTGTGCTTAATACTATTTTTGTGCGTTTAATACTATGATTTTCCTGTACTAAAAATAGCAATACTTATTTATTATGAAAAAATCAAGTTTTTTCCTACTTTTAAATGTCAAAACTATTTTGTTTTGGTTGCTAACACTTTTTGACTTATAAATCCATTTTATTTCTTTTGGCTATTCGGTCTGGTTTGACATAATATTCAACGAAGTGAAGTTAGTAGCAAACAACTTTGAAATTTAATAACCAGATTTTTTTATCATTTTCATGTATCAGACACGCTCATTGTTTCCACCAAACACTAGAATGTCTCGACCGACACTAGGATTGACAAAAAAACAAAACAATTCATCAAACATTTTCATTTCCTTAAATTTATATGCTAATCTATACAATATAAGAAAATATATATATTTTTGTGTCTTTTCGCAATATTTTACCTGTGCAATAAAACCATTAAGGTAGCAATTGGGCTAAACAATCAAACGTGCAATTTGTGCTCGTTAGTAAAAGTACATCAAATGTAAGTTTTTTTCAATTATTAATAAAAACATAACGGTGCAAAAAAAGTGATTTAAAACAAAACAAAATAAAAGAAATGATAAATTACATGCATGTTTTTAGTACTCGATATAATTTTTAGTACACATATTGAAATGAAAAAAAAATATTTTTGTTTTGTTTGTGGAAAGAAAAAACGATAAGTTAAAATATAAGATGAATTTAAAATTTAATAATGAAAAATGACTTACTGTTTATCTTCTTTACGAGTTGGATGTGATGGAGTTCGATCCAAACCTTCTGTAACCATAGCATCTCGTACTAAACTTTGTACTAAATTGCGATCACAATAATAAGGTTCTGCTTTACGAGAACTAGCTCCCGGTGTATTTAAATGCTGAGCAAAATGTCCAACTGGAATACTACCATGACCATGATGTGGTTGAGGTGAACGAGGACGTAGCTAGAATTGTAGAAATTTTTTAAAACTATTATGATTTTGTTTACATAATTTTATTTTGTTACGTATAAATTAAAAAACTTGATATAAACATGTTTTCTACGTTTAAGAAAATACCATGAATATGTTTTATCTTTTATAATTAAGAAACTAATGATTTAGAATTAGCGTCATCAATATTTCAATATCAAAGGTAACGAAATTCCGAAATTCTACGTCCACAGACGGCGAAATCCCTCCTTGCACAGACGGCAAAATCCCTCCACGGGATGTAAACGCCAGAGAGAGAGAGAGAGAGAGAGAGAGAGAGAGAGAGAGAGAAAGAGTGATCGAAATGAAAGAAATCAGCAAACTTTCGTTCATCCGACAATACTTTTAATGGAATGAAATGAAATGTAGTTCATACTCCTTCAAACAAACATTCTGTTAACTAAAATTAATCAATAACTGTTTCTAAATCATAGACCCAGTTCTTGAAAACTTGAAATAATTGTACAAGGTTAGACGATGAAGATCACAAAAACTATAAAAGCACGTCATGACGTAACTTAATCAAATAAATTAACTAACGTTGTTCGTTTATTTACCTTTTTTTTATCTGTTTTTGTTTTCTTGAACTTTTGGCGAAATCGTTGAACTTTATGAATGAATATTTATTGGAGAACAATCTTAGCTTTTAATTCCTAATCGTTTTTGAATATTTAATTTGTTGTCAATACAAATTACTCAGAAGTGATGACGAGAAGCAAAACAAGTTAAAATGATGTAGCTAATTATGATTTTCCTCGACTATATTAGTATAGGTTCTAGAATTTCATGGAAATATTTTCATTTCGGGATTTTTTGTTTTATTTATACTAATTTTTACTGTGAAATCGTTTTGTGATTTTTTACAGATCAGACGATTTGGTGATTTTGTATGCTTATTAGCCTTGAATTAACGTTAATTTATTTTGACGAATTATTATAATTTGAATATTTAAATTTATGAATTTATGTTTATAAATTCAAGAAAAACAACTTATTTACGTGTTTACAGCAATAATTCATTACAAAATTCTTGGTCAAAACAATTATGTTCAGTTTCAGTTTTATCACATACCACTGGTAATATCAGTGAGATAGCACTAGCCTATGTGATATGTTTGAGATGCTGGCGGATGAACTACATTCAGTCAACGGTTGGTGCAACCAATCAATTTTAGTAATTGAATATTCCTTTAAGATGGCTCGCTATTGCTTGTTCGAAGTAACGAGCGTTGTTCTAAGAAATAAGGCAAAATTTACTGTTTGCCTTTTGTTCTATTTTTGTTTTTTCTATTTTATCATGATATATTTGCTGGGTTAGCTCTTTACAGTTATCTTCTGAAGACATAGAATTATAAATATCGGACCCTCACATCATCCGTTGTTAAATTTTTTTTTCAATATTAACAATTTTAAGTCTTTCAAATCATGATGCCAAGGTTTTTGGAAGGTTTCAATCCAATTACTCATCCAAACGTCAGGTGAACAATTTTTTTAACCATTCACCCATCAAGATATATATATATATATTTTTGTGATGCAATAAGGAATCATCCGGCTCGAAGGACTATAATGATGAAAACAGATTCAATGAAGGAAATGATGATTGATGACAACACCGTTATTCAAACGACCTTATTTTCATTAGCTTATTTAAAAAATCGGCATTATTTAAACGATCTCCATCTCGAATAATTTTATTGGCATCTAACTGCGGCGAAAGGGATATAATAAGGAGCTTCGGGTTAACAGAAGACGTCTTTTTAAGACTTTTGATTTCTTTTGAGAAGTGAGTTTGTTGTACTAACTAACTAATTAAATCGATTAGTGTGTAGTTGAATTTAACGGTTTGAGTCCGCACATAGCTTCACATTCAACAGTTGGGACGGAATAACACCTCTTGATAGGCACTCAGTGAGATTTTCAGATGGATGAATGCAAATCAGTCTGCGAGGTTTGTTCTTGTACCTTAACAATCCGATTAGCAACAAATGAGTTGAAACAATAGGGTTGTGATTAAATATGATACAGTGAAATCGCGCGTGTTGCAATCAAATCACATTGAAGAACGGTGATTAATGATCTTTGGGAGCACATAAAATTTAAGTCTAATCGTGTAGTCAGAAACTCTAGATGCTATCCCCAAATACACCTTATGATGACTACGAGATTATGTGCCTCAAATTCTAGAAACTGATTTAACAGTTGGAGTCTTAAACGCTTTCAACAAGTAACACACACCAATAGTGATGAATTTCAGTGAAGAACCACTGTCCAATAAAGCTCTACAATTAATAATGAAATTATTTGGCTTGGCGTCTACCAAGTCAGTCCTAAGAAGTACCTGGCGATGTTTCGTGGCGGAGTTGACGACCATAATTTATCGATTACAGGCAAGGAAATGTGTTCTTTGGATTGATTATCAGTTCCAGAAGTGACAGAAAGAAGAACTGAAGTAGGTGGACAACTTTGTCTACATACCCTTTGTTAATCAGATATTTGTCGTAAATGTACTGAATATTACAAAAGAGAATGATATTTGCGGGAATAGCTCTAACAAAGTTCATCAAGATGGTTCCAATATTTAATAAAATGGAATCTTGTTAACGGTGGAAAGTTGGTACTGGTGAAGGAGTGCAACAAAATTAAATAGTGTAAATCAGAAAAATGCCTACAAAAACAGCACTCGACAGTGCTGAATTTTAAAAAATCACTTTTCCATATGTTAACTCCAATTATAACCAAATCGTTTTACTATACGATTTAAAGTATTAAAATGATGACGCTATTTACAACTTGTGTTGCATAAGAAAAATTGAATCAGATGAGGCTGCTTGGCTCATTGTGAAACTTTTATTTTCGATGACATTATGGAACAAATTGAATGATTGAATTTCGTTGGAGTGATTTCAGTGAATTTTTTGGCGTTATTTTTATTTGAATTTAACTCAATGGAATTATCTCTCTAAAATGTAATAAAATCATTCAGTTTGCCCAATCACATTTTGATTATACTAATAATAGTGGGATTATCAAATAATCAACCTACTATATTATTACCAGTTGATTATCATGAATATTTTATTTTTTCTTACAGAAATATGAACTAATAGAATTATAAATTAATAAAAGTCTTCAAAGAATATTTCTTGACTAGTAGAATTTATAAATATTATTTACTACCGTCATAATTCCAATCAGAATCAATTTCTTATTTTTTGTGATCATAGTAATACAATTTGTTTGAAAAAATAACAAAATAACAAATAACAAATGCTACTTTATTGCCACCGTAAAATAAACTAAAAACGGCGTTACTTTTGCAGTCGCTTTGATTATAAGTTAAAAAAGTAAGACTTTCACTAACTCCCTAGCGGCAGTAAAGTTAAACTTTACAGCCGGTTACCGAAAAAATTCATTTTGTTTAACGCCTCGATAGATTTATAGTAAGCCAGAATAAATATAAAAAATTCCCGTACATATAATGAATAAAACATATAATAAATAGAAAGAAATCAAAAATGGCAAAAAAGTTTCTAAACGAATTTCCCTCGATCGGTGATGAATTCTCATAATTTTTTGAAAAATTCCTCAAGCAAGTGGCATTGATAATATACCTCGGCCTACGGCCTCGTGCTATTATCAATCAACTTGCTTTCGAATTTTTCGCAAAAAATTATTTCGAATAATCACCGCCCTTGGGAAATTACTACTGTATTGATAATTTAACAATGGCATTGGTTAAAAAAATGATGTTATTGGATTGTATAGAAAAACATAAGAGGTGATATGCTCGGTTGATGCTTTAACTTAAACTAACGGAAATTTTCAAATCGGTTCAAAAGTACCAGACTGATTTCACCAATTTCAAAGTGATCCTACTTCAAACAATTTTTTTCATATTTCAAAATGAAAGAAAGGCCAACAACAATCTTAAATTGACATCTATTGTAAACATAAAACTATTTGTTGCAATTAACGTAAATGTATTTTCGATAGATAAAGTTGTTATGTAAATAAATTACGATTTCTTGTAAAAACCCAACAAAAAACTAAGTTAATTCATGCAAATTTTGACTATAAATTGAAAAAAATTTAGGTATATCTTCAGTAACTAAAAATCTTTACAATATTTCAAAGGTGTAAAAGTAAAATCATTTGACTAAATAATAAAATGAAATTCCTCGCGTTCGTATTTTTAATGTTTGCAGTTATGGCAGTTACAACGGTAAATATTAGAAAATATATTCACAAGAAAAATAATAGTTACTAATTTAATTAATTTTGATTTAAAACTAGGCAATTGCTCTACCTGGTGGATATGGTGGTGGACACGGAGGTGGTAGATATCACGGTGGTGGGCACGGAGGTGGTGGATATCACGGTGGTGGTGGACACGGAGGTGGTGGACACGGAGGTGGTGGATATCACGGTGGTGGTGGACACGGAGGTGGTGGACACGGAGGTGGTGGACACGGAGGTGGTGGACACGGAGGTGGTGGACACGGAGGTGGTGGACACGGAGGTGGTGGACACGGCTTTGGTGGCTGGGGAAAGAAGTAACTGGTCTAGTTTCTAATCAACGCTAATTAAAAAATCAAAGAATTAACAACTTTAATTATTTTAATCTAATTTAAAATCCAATTATATTTTTAAGAAAACGTACCTATAAGCAAAACAATAAAACAAAACATCAATGAACGAATAAAAATATCGAAAATGAAGAACCTATAGTTTTATTTTTTAAGCATAAGGTGATCCTGAAATAGTTTTTGACTTTTTTAAATTTTAATATAAACAAAAACAAGTTTAACATAAATAGAAGATTTGAATTGATAAATTAATTGCGAAACTGAATCTAAAAGTGTAGTGAAGTGAAGTAAACTCAAAATAAGAAACAAAAATTGTATCCAACCACTGGTTTTCCATTTAATAAATAGTCAGCGGGTTGATCATCTATATAAAACTTTTAACAACTAAGGCCGTGTGTCAATACAGCTAAATCTAAAACTAAATTTTCTTACCATACGGTAAAAAAAATTAGTCAATGTTGAATTTATTACCAAATGTTTCTGTGTCAATTGGCTAAATCTGAATTGTGACATATCGAAATAATTGTCTTTGCTTTTAACAAAAAAAATTGTCAAAATTTATACTAGGTCTACGGCAGGCTAATTTTTTAATTTTTTTGTGGTGAATATAAACGTCAAAAATTTGTTTTAGAGTTCAAAAAATTAGATTTAGGTGTATTGACATACGGCCTTAATAAGTCTTCGAGTCAAACTTAACTTACCATAAAGTTGAGTTCATTCGTTGTTAAATCGTAAACGAGATAACATTGAAATAATTAAACAATTAGATTATCGATCTATTTTGCTTGCATTTTTTATATTGAAATATAATTTTGTTTTTACTTTGAATATAGAAATTTTTCTTTTTTTTCGTGCAAGTGATTAAAATTTTTTTGACCAAAATTTTTTTGACCATTTTTGTAACATTGAATTTGGAGAAATCTTGATCTTGATCTTGTCCGTATTGGTATGTGAGATCAAAAACTAGATTATTGCATTATAAGTTTGTCAAAAAAATGTTGCCAAAAGAACTATTTTCATTTTCTTTTTATCTAATTTTTTGGAAAAAAATAAAATTAGTTATTTGTATGGCATGAAATGAAACTGAACATGAAATTGTACAGGGAAGTTTTTGTTTTTTTTATAATTTTTGGAATTTTGAAAAAAGTTTGCATTTTTAATTTTGTTAAAATTATTTAAAAAAAAATTTGAATTTTTGATTTTGTAAGAATTTTTGGAATATTTTTAGAATTTTGAAAAATTTTAATTTTTTGATTTTATTACAATTTTTGGAATATTTTTGGAATTTTGAAAAAATTTGTATTTCTGATTTTGTTATAATTTTTATAATATTTTAAGAATTTTTGAAAAAGTTTTTATTTTGTATTGATGTTTCGTGTTAGTTTTGTAATAAGTTTCTAAACAGAGATAAAATATACTTGTACTTTTACGTGGAGTTTTATATTTGATATGTATCGCTGCCCAAAACTAAAAACTAAAAACAATGTCCTCATAAAAGTTTTTTGCCGAAAAATATATCAAAATCCTTAACCCAGAGCGAAGTCTTAATATCTCAGAGCTTGAGATTTCAGCCCCCTCCATATTTTTATAATATGTATTATGTCGAGTTGTTTTGCCAAAAAATGATCTGTCCATTTACACTCTCAATCAATCAGATCAATTTTTTTTTATTAACAGTTCGTATTTTATTTGGCCCAAAAAATTGATTTTTTTTGTCCTATACAGATTTTTTTGAATCTAGATTTTTAGCTAGAAAAAAGCATAAAATACAATAAAGAACACAAATACATTTATGTATCTGTCAAAATTAGTAAACAAACAAAACGCCATAAACTTATTATCTTTTTTTAAAGTGAAATAGTTATTGTTTAAATAAAACATTTGTTTAAATCGTGTTTTAAATTAAAAATCAATAACAAAATAATTAATTAAATATAATTAATTACAAAAACATTCACTAACATTTCATAAACACAACTAGATTTCTTATAAAAATCTACCTATTGCCTTTGTAAATATATGTATATGTATTTTATTTTTTCTTCGTAGGCCTTCTTAAAGTTCGTAGGCGCTAGGCACAGTGCCTATGGTGTCTATTGGATAATACGGCTTTGCGGTTATGGTACATTTTCTTGCATCGATTTAACAATATTTGCACTAGTTTTATTTCCTTATCTTGAATGGATCACTCATCCAGATTTACATGGTAGTGATCACTTTCCAATTACAATAAATCTTTTAAATGCAACTCAACAAGCAAATAAAAAATCACGATGGTTAATTGATCACGCAGATTGGAAGATTTTTTCATCGACAGTTAATTTCGACATAAAAATAGCAAACCTATCTACCGATAACTTAAATCAATACATTGTAAATAATATTATTTCAGATGCCACAAAATCAATTCTAAGATCTAAAACAAATACTAAATCAAAAGTTTTTCCGTGGTGAAATTCTGAAATTAAAGAGGTAATCACTGAGAGAAAAATTAGAGCTTTTTTTGAATGAATTCAAAAGGAACATTACAACAGCTAATTTTGTCAAAGTAAAACAAACTCGTGCCAAAGCTAGGATCTTATATATTAATACGCTAAAAAAAAACTTTGTACAGCCTAAGGCTTTTTTATTCGAATTTTGATTCATTTCAAATTTTCACTGCTAATTGATATTAGTGTAACTTAGATTTTAAAGATTTTTGGGATTTTTCGGATCATAAATAAAAAAGTTATAGACGAATTAAAATGCATTTTTGATTTTGAACGGCCTCCCACATACAATATGAAAATAGAATTGCCCAAGTATATTTTTTTTTTTCACAAAAACGATAATCAGGCTACAGACCTTCAATCAATTTGTCAATCAATTTGAAAACGAAATAAAATTTAGTGTAAAAATCCCCTAGAGAATATAAAAAAATCAAATTTAGTATTTTATATTTTCTTTTCAAATTTCAATTTAGTTTATGAATTGATTTAGGAGTGACTAGACGTAATATTTTTTATTTGTTTTTTTATTATAGGAGTGGATAGACGTAATATTTTTCTACGAATGTTGTGAATGAAGAAATGAATTGCACGTGGTATTTATCATTTTAAAATTCATGTGTTTGTTAAATTTGTCAGATGAAGATAGAATTGATTCGACGTGATAATGGTATGAGTGAGTTTATATTATTTTTCTTTGTTTTTTTATTATTATTATTTTTCTTTGATTTTTTTGATTTAATTATTATGGTGTTAATGGTGAAATGAATGTTGTGAATGACGTATTATTTTTCTTTGTTTTTTTATTATTACTAGGAGGGCCCGGTGTGCTTCGCTATGCTTATAAATAAAGTTTTTGCGTAGACATTTTGTTGACGTAGAAGCAATGATTTCAAAAAGTGGTAATGAGAAATGCTAGCATATAATTTTTAATTTTTCTTTTTAAATATATGAATGAAAAATAATCAGAACTCTAGCTGATCAGTTCGGATATATGAAAAATTAGCGATCAAATAAGTTTTCAAGCAAGCTTATTTGATCTCTAACTGCCGCACGCCGGGCCCTCCTGGCATTTATTAATCATTTCATTTCCACACAAATTTCACTTTCCGTGTCAAGGGACACCCGGATGGAACGAAGTTCCTTTCGATTAATTAGTGAAGGAATGGTCGTAATAAAAAAATTTGTATTTTTTTAAGTTTGGGAAATTTGGGGAATTCAGGAAATTTGCGAAATTGTTTCTTTAATTTCTAATCAATAGAAAATAAAAAATTAGTGAAGGAATTGTAATACAATTTTATTTTTCAGGGTGTCAAGGGTGTCAAGGTTGTCAAGGCTGTCAAGGCTGTCAAGGGTGTCAAGGGTGTCAAGGTGTCAAGGGTGTCAACCATTAAAATATTGTCGTACTAATGATCGTACTTTTCGTGAGAAATGCTAGCAACGATACAAAGGATACAAAGGATAACCATTCACAGATTCTTTAGTATTTTCAGAAAAAGGTTTTGGAAAATTCTTACTACATTTACCATCTCTCATACAAACAGAATTGGGATTTAGAGCACCACATGGTCCATGCATCATATGACGTTTCACATATTCATGTAATTTAGGAAAAAGAATGGGATCAGAGATTTCAGTACATACAAATTTATTAATCATTTCATTTCCATCAATTCTATCTTCATCTGACAAATTTAACAAACACATCAGGCAGGAATTAAAGCACCAGTACGATGATTAAAAATATTATGAATTTTAAAATGATAAAGACCACGTGCAATTCATTTCTCCATTCACAACATTCATTTCACCATTAACACCATTCATTAACGCCATTCATGAAAAATAATAATAATAAAAAACAAAGAAAAATAAAACGTCTATCCACTCCTAAATCAATGCATAAACTAAATTGAAATTTGAAAAGAAAATATAAAATACTAAATAATAATAATAAAAAAACAAAGAAAAGACTTGGGCAATTCCATTTCATATTGTATAGCAGGGCCGTTAAATTCAAAAATACATTTTAATTCGTCTATAACTTATGATCCGATTTGTGTGAAAAATCTTTAAAATCTAAGTTACACTAATATCAGTTAGCAGTGAAAATTTTAAATGAATCCATCTGCGAATAAAAAAGCCTTAGGCTCCAAAAAGGATTTTTTAGCGTATTAATGTATAAGATAGAGAATTGTGGTTTTATAAGTTTGACAAAAAAATGTTGTCAAGTTTGTCAAAAAAATGGTCACAAAAAAAAATAAAAATAAAAATAAAATTACTTTTTGTATAACATGAAATTTTATTATTGTTATATAGAATCATGGCATTATAAGTGTGTCAAAAAATGATTTCATTTATTTTTTTAGTCAATTTTTTGGGGAAAAAAATTCAGCTGTTTTTATGACGTACATTTACATGTAATTGAACATGTAATTGGACATGTAAATTTTTGAATTTGTTATAGTTTTTGAAATATTTTTGGAATTTTGAAAAAAGTTTGTATTTTTGATTTTGTAATAATTTTTGCAATAATTTTAGAATTTTGAAAAATTTTAAATTTTTGATTTTATTATAATTTTTATAATTTTGGAAAAAGTTACAAATTTTGATTTTGTAAGAATTTTTGGAATATTTTTTGAATTTTGAAAAATTTTAAATTTTTGATTTTATTATAATTTTTATAATTTTAGAAAAAGTTACAATTTTTGATTTTGTTATAATGTATGCAATAGATTTAGAATTTTTGAAAAAAGTTCTAATCTTTAATTTTGTAATAATTTTTGAAATATTTTTAGAATTTTGTTTGAAAAAAGTTTGAATTTTTGATTTTATTTAGTTTTACAATATTTTTGGAATTTTGAAAGAAATATGAATTTGTGATTTTGTAATATTTTCTCGAAACGCTAAATGGAGAGGTTTTTGAGTAGTTTGCTGAGTGTATCATCTTTTCACTAAATTATGTTAATTACTAAGACAATAAAAAAACCTAATCAAAATAAATCTGCCATTCGGTAGATATAACTGTACTGATAATTAGTAAGGAAATTTAACACACAATTATAATTCAATAATCGAGCTCGTAGTCTCACATATAAATGCCAACCATCATGACTCAAAACGTTTTTAAACAATGAAAACGCAAATATTTATTTTGAAACTCTAAATGATTTTTTGGCGGACACCATGGTGGACACGGTGGAAAGAAGTAACTGGTCTAGTTTCTAATCAACTCTAAATAAAAAATCAAAGAATTAACAACTTTAATTATTTGAATCTAATTTAAAATCCAATTATATTTTTAACAAAACGTACCTAAGCAAAACAATAAAACAAAACATTAATGAAAGAATAAAAATATCGACAATCAGGAAACTATAGTTTTATTTTTTAGGCATAAGGTGATCCTGAAATAGTTTTTGATTTTTTTAAATTTTAATATAAACAAAAACAAGTTTAACATAAATAGAAGATTTGAATTGATAAATTAATTGCGAAACTGAATCATAAAGTGTAGTGAAGTGAAGTAAACTCAAAATAAGAAGTAAAAACTGTATCCAACCACTGGTTTTCCATTTACTAAATAGTCAACGGGTTGATCATCTATCTAAAACTATTCAACTAAAGTCTTCGAGTGAAACTTACCATGAAATTGAGTTAGTTAAAAATGAAAACAAGCGAAACTCTTGTTTTTGGTCTACGTCTATGAAACATGAACGGCACAAAAAATTAACTTAAAAAATTAAATTAAAATCAGATTTGATTTAATCCATCCATTTTTTTAATTAATTTCATTTAATTCCGTTCTAGTGAATAATTCATTTGCTAGCACTGCTAGTCATATGTTGACATATTTGACAAGCGGGGTTGGAAAAATTGTGCCCGTCAAAAACTTTGAAAGTTTTAATTTTTGGTCATTTGGACCAAAAATGCTGCAGTAAAATTTTTAATTTGAAACTGTCGTAAATGTTGCTTTCATTTTAAAATGGAATGCTGTGTATTGTGAGACTTCCCCTTAGACAATCCAATTACCTTAGGCGTGGGCCACTAAACTAATTAAATCAAACTTTGACAACCAATCGTCATAAGAAAGACAAACCTCTTTTATTGTTTATATCGACATTTTTTAAATTCACACACCTAGCATTATTTTACAATCAATCAATATCTTGACCCACGGTTTAAACTAGTTGTTCTCACCGCAGGCTAGTTCGATTTCAAACCAAAAAGCTGTGCGAAAAAATTTTTATAAAACCTCACTTTGATAAAATCACCAGTCTACCTTGTTTGGGCAGCAAATCATGGGTTAAAAAATAATTTTTGTTTAAAATCATTTCATAGGTATTGAGTTGACATTAGCTCAAATCGGTATCGATACCGAATATTCCACCATAGATCCCATGTTTAAATTAAACATAGTGCAATCAATACTTTTTTTGAATTCTTACAATCATTTAATCACTATACGCGTATAAACTTTTTGGAAGCCGGTTATGCAAATAAATTTATTTTAATTTACAAACAAAACCTAACAAAATTTTCAAACAAAAATTTCAACTTTAAACTTGCTACCAACACAATAAAAAAAACCTAATCAAAATAAATCTGCCATTCGGTAGATATAACTGTACTGATAATTAGTAAGGAAATTTAACAAACAATTATAATTCAATAATCAAGCTCGTAGTCTCACATATAGATGCCAACCATCAAAATGATCCTACATTCAAAGTTACAACCTATTATGACTCAAAACGTTTTTAAACAACGCAAACATTTATTTTGAAACTCTAAATGTTTTTTTGACAGACTTTCGATACAATTATCGATCGTTTCATCCTTTCAGTTCCCCGCATTAGTTATACATACTTTTAGAAACAACAATTTGTGGAATCGATTCGGAGATTTTCTGGCTTTCACCGACCGTAACGGATGGCAGACAGACGGACATCTTTTTGATATGCTTAGTTGGACCTGTTGTGACAATTACATAGTCGTTAAAGGAAAAAAAAGTGGAGGTAACATTTAGAAAAATAGACAGTTAGAAAATGCAAAAAGTTAGAAAATTAAGTAGCCAGTTATTTGTGTTTTTTTAGAGTTATGTAATTCATACATGTAACAATTATGTAATTCATACATGGCAAGTCAAACCAAGTACTTGTAATAACCTCGGATAGCTGAAGGTATTCCTTTGAAACATGAAGTGCCGGTAGAGGATTGAAGACCCTAATAATCTTTGGGACTTCCATTACTAGCCCAAAGCCGACTCAATTTTAAAGACAAAACACTCATTTCACTCAACTCTACCCTTCAGAATGCGTTGTCCAGAGGAGTTGGGAAGCAAAACTATTTTGAAGCGAGATTCATCAGCTTGTACTAAATCTGTCTGTACCTCATCACTCATTTAAATCACTTGAGTAGAGACTCAAAGAATATATGGCATTAAGAGCCAGCCTTGGAATTAATGCACTTACAACATCTCGTAATTATACTCGTTCAGCCTTGCGTATTAGAAATTTCTGGAAGAAACGACGATCTTTTCAGTCGTCGGTTATATCCTTAATCACGTCAGTGAAAGATGATCTCCGCGTTTATTCCGAGGTTAAACTTTTAGGCAGCACAAAAGTCAGATTACTAGATAGTGGAGCGTCTGTTAGTGTAGTGGAAGGGAACTTTCGCACAAGAGCTTCTCCGTACATCGAATTTGTTAACATGTTCGTCAGCAACAGATAGAACAGCTGATGGCGTTAGCCAGAAATTTGTAGAACATCTGAACACTGAGATAGTGTTACAAGGTCCGAGGAAGCCTCTAGATCTCGTAATTATACCATCTCTCACACAAACCCTTTATCTAGGTATTGACTTCTTTCGAGTTTTTAACCTTTTCCACCGTTAACAAATCAGATAACGTTAAAAAACGAAAATTTGGCAATATGTAAGAGAAACTCAGAAATATCCGAATTCCCCGTTCCTTCGTTAGTGCGCCAGGTTCGTCGATTTTTAGTGATGTCAGGAATCTCCTGAACCGAAGGTTTATTTCCAAATACTCCTCGATTGTGACACCTTTTACTGAGTTATTAAAGAAATCCCATGGTAAATTTAAATGGACTGTTGAAGCCGATGCAACTTATGTCAACATCAAGAAAGCTTTGACTTCAGCACCAGTGCTGGCTAACACAAACTTTTCAGAACCATTCATATTACAGTGTGATGCAAGCAACGATGGAGTAGGCTGCGTGTTGACTCAATTGGGAAAGGAATGAACATCCGATTGCATAAATGTCTAAGAAATTAAACACAGGTTAAAGGAACTACTCCACTAGCGAAAAGGAATGTCTGGCAGTAGTTCAAGGAATAAAAAAATTTCGAGCGTTCGTTGAAGGACACCCATTTAAAGTAGTGACCGACCATTCCGGTTTAAAGTGGTTGACGAGTAGTCAGAAGGATTTATCAGAACGACTGGCGCGCTGGAGTTTGAAACTGAGTATCGAAACATTGAGTATCGAAAAGGCCGTTTAAATACTGTTTCGGATACTTTATCAAGAATAAACTCCGTAGACTTGATTGATACCGTGACCGAGAACCTTTCCCAAGCAATAGATTTAGATTCACCAGCATTTCAGTCTTCAAAATATCTAGAGCTAATTAAAATCGTCGAGGATGGGAAAGAAGTACTACCGGATTTACGAGCGGAAAAAGGTAGGGTATATAAGAAAGTTGGATTCACTTCCTGCTTAGAAGGTGAGCCGTGGAAGCTATGGGTTCCGGAAGAACTAACCTCTAACTTGATTGAAATATCACACGCAGTCCCAACTCCCAACGGAAGCCCATGGCGGAGTAGCTAAAACCTTAAATAAGCTAAGGCATTTTTATTTCTGGCCGAGAAGGTTTTTCCAAGTACACTCGTTTGTATCCAAATTCAAAATCTGTAAAGTAGTTAAAATTTCCAACCAAATTTTGCGCGCATCAATGATAGCTCCTCTAAGAACCAAAAGGATGATGCAACGATTATTTATCGACTTACTTTTTATCGACTTACTTGGCCCGTACCCTAGGACAAAAATTGTAATATTGGACTGTTGGTTGTACTAGACCACATTTCCAAATTTGTGTTCATGTTCCCTCTTCGCAGCTTGACTTCTACTCCAATCTGCAACCTTCTAGAAAGTCAGGTGTTTCACGTGTTTGGTTGTCCAGAGATTGTGGTTTCGGATAACGGAACCCAGTTTAAATCCTAGTTATTCCAACAATTCCTAGCGAAGTATAGTATAAAACACACTCGCACCTCTTTATACTCAGCCCAGGCAAATGCTTCCGAGAGAGTTAACAGGAGTGTGCTCGCCGGAATTAGAGCTTTCTTAAAGGAAGATCACACTATCGACTTTTCCCCTTGCTATGTTTGGACTCCCCATGATCACATAGTTCGTACTACACTCTATTGAGAAACTTGGAGTGCATGGAGGAGTCTGGTGATAGTTTAGATCGCGCTGACACTCTGTCTAACATTCGAGCGCGATTAAAAGATCTAATAGCAAAAGCTTTTGTGACAAGTGCTGTGAGATACAACCTGCGGACACGTAAAACTTGTTCCAACCGGGTGACACGGTTTTTCGTCCCTTGAGCTCGAAGACATAGCGTCCAAACGTGTGGGAATTTATAACACTAAAGATGTGAGAAAATAGCCCAGGCCATAAAATCTTAGATCTGATCTAATTGGAACTTTCGTGTTCTTGCAGGTTGCTGTTACAACTTCAAAACAATAAATTTACCATCATGCAAAAGATTAAACTATTGACAAATTCGTTCTGTGTCTAAGTGCGTTGGTACTTCTGGAAGGCAAAGTGATTCTTACAACAGAAGGAAAGATATGGAAACAGCTAGCCGCCGAGTGCGAGGTATTCCTTGACAATACATCCATCAGAGCGAATGCAACCAAATATCTGTTAGCATACGGATTATTTACTGACAATTGTAGCATTGAACAAGGTCACATAGTGTCAACAGTTCAATGCCAATCCTGTGGAGTGTATTGCTCAATTAATGAAGTCATCCCCGGTTGTACTCGACGAAGTGTACATATTATCGTAGGAATAGTCACGAGTATTCTAATCGTTGCAGCATTGAGTTTAATCTTCATGAAGTTATGCGGCAAGTCGTTCGAGTCCCTAGAGTATCTAATTTTCAAAAGACAAATTCAAAGACTTGATAATAAGACACTAAAGAGAACGAAACGCCTAAATTCGTTATAAGGATCGTTGCGTTAAATGCGTTATCAGACTGGTTCCAAGGTTCAATTCCCTAAACCCCGAACTGCTAGCCCCGTTATGCTAGTAATATGTATGCGTTTAGTCTAAAGTTTGGAGAGAGCATCTGTTTTCAGGATTGTAAAAAAGTCGTGTTTAGACTGAGCATATCTGATTCACATCTATTGGACCGCTATGATCCGTTGTATTTGACTTCCAATTACGAGATACAAATTCTAAGAACTCATTCCGAATGTAAAAGAGCGAGAAACTGCTGAAATGGGGCATTTCAATTATATGAAAAGAAATGGAGAGACACGGAGTTCGATAACAGCACGATCTTGGGTCAAGGTTGCAACATAAAATACACTAGGATGTGATACGTTATATTTTTACCAAACTTTTTATACCTGGTACGCCTGGTCACTAAAGAAAACGGAAGACTACGCAACGGTCTACCAGCTAGATAGCTCCATGTGGGAGATCAAAATATCCGTTGAGTACAAGGGTACCATCAGATCGGTTAAGCTAAACTTCAACAAAGTAGCTTTTGTCCTGTCAGACAAGTCAGATGTTGGAAATGATAAACTGCCCATGTTAGTAACTTCACTCATACATGAGAGTTATTGCACCTCACCATTCGTGATTAGAGACCGTTCCAAAGTATACGCAGTAGATGCAAATGGCTTAAATACGTTAACTTTCGGGAAAGTGGGTGATTATCAAATATCATTAGATAATAAGTCTCGAGCGTTCGAAACCCTGAACCTTTATTGTTCAGCCAGACCCTGTAGAGCAGGATGTGTTATACCCAACCCGGACTCGCGCGAGTATTACACGCCAGATTACATCCTATGGTTGTATAGGGTGTAATATAAAACCTTATGTGGTGATTCTAGCGAACAACATTAAAATCCATGGAAAACTGCCTTTCAATTCAGACTGCTCGTTCCAGACACAGTATGTGAGCTGTAACCCTAATCCTAATACGCTAGAACACGACAAAACTGAACGGTCGTGCAGTTTGTATATAAAAAGAACGAACCAAACGGTCAATATAACCAACCACTATCAATTCGTATGGGTAGTTAGGGTTCCTACACCGCAGGTACTAGACTCTACCTTCGGGAAAGATCTGCTGACCGCTCCTGAATTTCTTAAATCTTTAAGTTTCTCTTTCGCCACCTTTAGTCTTGCCACCGTGGTGATAACCTCAGCCATCCGAGTAGTTAAAGTGTTATCAATGCGTAAGTTTAATAGTGACGTGGAACGAGCCACGGCTCACAATTGATTTTATCGACCCTCTGCTAGTTAGACTATCTACCAATTATATTATACTAATAATTTTTTTGGTGTGTTTCTCCACGGAAACCTGTTTTATTTGCCTTCTTCTTTTTGTATGTTCTTGTATGTAATGGGATTTCCTCTCTCAGATCAAAGCAGCTGTACGCTGTAGCTGTTTGTTCTGTGCTGTTAGGAAATGAAACTCCCATTTATCCATAGTTGTGTTACACTATGGTAACAACCTTTCCCAGACCATTACCACATGCAGACCCTAAAACCTGTCCAAATCCTTCGTGTTCTAATTTGTTTGTTCTTTAACTTTTGTTTTAATTCTCATGGTATACGAAGTCTTTATGGACAACTACCTCTACGGTGTTACTTGAATAAAAGAAAATTTATCACTGGGGAGACGAATGCGGAAGAGACCTACCTCTAAACATAAGGATACCGAAATCGTAGGAAGACTATTACTTCAACTACTAGCTGAAGAACGAAAGTATCGTATTAGTGTAACACAGGTAAATTTTTATTGTTTATTTACATCTTCCTAGTACTAAATGCCCTCAGACGAACGGGGTAGAATTGTTAATTAACTAAAGGACGTCTATAATATAATGAGGGCCGAATAAAATAAAAGAGTTGTGGTGTGTGTGAGTCGGCAATGGGTTAGTCAGGGAAGTACCAAAAATGACTAGGGTTTTCAACCCTCTACAGGAACTACATGTTTCAAAGTAATAGCTTCATCTATCCTTCAATTCGATTAACATAATCATTAAATAAATTTGCCAATAGATCTGTTTGTTATAGAAGACTCTAAATTACAATTAATCAAAATTCAAGCCAATCAATATTTTTTTTTAAATTATAGATTAAAAAAATTCATTAATAAAGATCAATGACACCATGTTGTTATCGTTTTGTAAACAACTGTTCATTCCGAACAAGATTTCAAAAGAAATAGATAAAAACACTATGAAGCTTGCTAAAAAATTTGTCACAAAGTCAAAAGCCTTATCTACAAAACGACATTAAACAAATTTTTTACAAACTAATTTTTTAAAGACAAATCTAGTTGGTTGTTAATCTGATTTAGCCCACGTTTCAATACTGAGTTAAAAATTGCAGTTTATTAGATAAATCTAATACTGCTTTAACCCATTTGCTTATCTACAAAACATGTTATAAGAGTAACGGGAAAAATTACAAATGAAGAAAAAAGTTGCTATTTTGTTGTATAAAAATGTCGTGTAAAAGAAATTAGAGAAATATTCATAGTGCAAATTTTTTTATATAAACTAAGAACACGTTGAATGATTCTTTAGTACCTACAAGACTTTCAAATAATCAAGAAATAAAACGTTAAAATGAAATTCCTTACGTTGTTCCTCATCTTCACAGTTGTTATATCCCTCGCAAGTAGCTCAATTTTTACTTCATACGAACAAGAGTATTCAAAAATGTCTGTAACTAAATTATTTTTTTTAACACTTTTTTTTAAAGGTAACGGCTAAACAAGGTGGACACGGTAAAGAAGAATATGTTGGAAGTCATGTAGGATATGGGGGTGGACAGAGAGGTGGAAGTGGGGGAATTAACAATGCTGGACATGGTGGTGGACCAGATGGTGGAGATGCACCATATGATCAAAATGAACATGGTCATGGAAAATAAATTTTTTAATCAAAAATTAAATTTTAAGTGAAACAGAAAACATAAAAAAAATAAACAAAATTATTATTTGAAAACTTGGCCTTTACCTTTACTTTGATTAATGCAGCAATAATTAAAACTATCTTGCTTTCCATCATTGAAACATAGCTGGATCAAGCCATAACGATAACCATTTATACAAGGTAATTTTAAATAGAGCAAACATGATAGCCAAAATTTTTTGAGGGAGTACAGGGACCTAGTCAATAAGATATTCTCTCAGGCTTCGGACAATTTACGGTATTTAAATTTATCGATAAAGTAGTCTTTTAAGCTTATTGCTATTGTCTTTGGATACCACCGTTCTAATTAATATCATTTTGACATTTCATTTTCCTTCATAAGATTCATGGTGTTCCTTCATAAGATAATAAAATTAAATGATTGTTAGAAAATTATACAAATTTGGTTTAACTTTAATTAATTGTTCAAATTGTTTAACTCTAATGGGCAAATAAAAAGAAAAATGGCTAAAATATTAAACCAAATTATTAAAAAAATACAAAATATTTTCTCCCAGCCAACTGCAATTTTTCTAATGAAATGAATTTTTTGATGAAGAATGTCTAACAATATAATAAAACTCCAAAAATAAATTTAAACTATAAAAAATATGAATTTGCTATAGAAGTAAAAACATTAAAATGACAGTTAAGGTCTTATGGTCTTTTTTTAATGTCATTAGAAATTTAATGTCTTTCGCTCTACTTTGCCGACACATGGATGCATTCAATGTAAGTTAAGGACTTAAGGTCTTAAAATAACCTTAATTTGAACAAGGCATTATTCCCAAAGGTTTATTGTGACTAAGTTGATGAGGTTGATTAAAATTTAATAAGACTTACAGTCACATTGCTAAAATCTGTATTTACAAAAGTTATGTGAACAACGTTGATTTGTGGCTTTTTCAAGGACGTGGAATATCGGAGTAGAGTATTTTATTTAAGGGATTAATTACAGTTAATAACACACTCCCCGAGTTTCGAATCTCTCGATTCGAAATACATAATTCTGTAACCAACTGCTCATTTCAACATTAAACATAACTCAAGCCTGCTCTGTTATCATCAAAAAGTAAATATTATAACAATGAAATCAAAATTAATCTGGCCTGAGAAAGAATAGAAAATTACATCATAACATGAAGAAGGTGAGTTTTTATTAAAAACAAGTTTTCATTGCAACAAAACAAGCACGCAGTTTCCAAATGCACAATTCTGATATAAACTGAGAATTAATTAGTAGAATCTTTAGTCGCCACAAACCTGTGTATTCAAAAAGAATTCAAATAAAAAATTTAAGTCAAATGAAATTAATTGGATTATTCGTCGTTTTTGCAATCCTAATTGCAATGGTAACTATAGTGCAACTATAAATAAACCAAAAATAGTTGAGTTAAATACCGCGTTTTAAATTTTGTTTTGTTTTAATTGAAATAGGCTACAGCTGGTCAACAAAAAAGATTTGGATTTCAAAAAGGTCAAGTATCTGGGAGTAGAATAAGCGGTCGGCGAAGAGGGGGAGGAGGACATTATACTGGATAAAAACTATGGTTTGGTGTTATAAAAGTTTTGGTATAGAATATTAGAATATAAATTAAAGAATTAATTAACTAAAATAAACTATAAATATTTTCATAAGTTATCGTTTTGTTTTATAATATAAAGTAAAATGATTTCTAAAGTCACCCCAAATTATATGATATTACATATTTCTAACGTTTACCCGACATGCGTTCTTAAAAAAAATATGTGTTTACTCAAATCATGACAGTGTCTTTTTCCCTTCCCTTTTTATTATTTATCCCTACTATTATAAAATTTATAATCAACTCGAATCGTTGAAAGTGTTAGTTTATTTGACAGCGTAAAAATTTTGAGACTTTCTTTCTCCCTCCGTACACAAACAACTGGATAAAAATTATTATTGTTACAGATAAAATACATAAAAAATTATTTAAAAATGATTTTACGTAGTTGATGCTTTGATTATCGTTTTCAATGTTAAGATCCATGAATAAAATAAAACGACATAAATAGGATTAACAATGTAACGCGGGAATACGCGTGTGTAACTTTTTCATCAAATCTCATCACACGATTTCATTAAACTTCTGTAATTTTCGATCAAAGTAACACTGTTGTTGCTTATTTTTAGCAAAAAAAATTATGATCTCCAAACTAGTAAGGAACACCTTAGCCTAAGGTAAGCAGATGTTCGAAAGAATAAAAGTGGCTTTACGAAAAAAGATTCGTTTGCTGGAGGAAGGTGAAAATTGAATGAGACAGTCAGAAAAAATTGGAGGGAATGTGGAGCCATAGACGTTTGGGAGAGAGGGCTCAATTGCTGGCCGTCAGGTTCTCTTCTTAACAATGACCAAAGTACGTTGTCACTCGTTTGAATAACCGAAAATGGTTGAAAAGTTAAAGCACATCTTTGGAACTCTTTATGATGCTTGTCCAGAAGTTTTTACTTAAGATGTAATCTTGCAAACATTTCTGGTTAAAAAAGTGAAATTATGAACAATATACTTTAGCATTAACATCTCTCCTGGATAGCTTATATCAAACACTCATCTCCAATTCAAGGTATCATATATATTGTATTGTAACCTAACTTACATTGAAAGGGTTCTACGACACTACGAATTGAGAAAACGAGGAGTTATTAAACTTCAGCTCATGAGTGATTACTTCTCAAATATCGTTCGGGACAACTTTATCTATATGTGATAAGGTACGGATGGAAAAATGTTCCAAACGACCGTTTTTAGGGTTCCGTTTTTATACGGAACACTATTGGTGTGATTTCGATGTGTTTTTGTCTTAAAATCGATTATCTTATAAACTATAAATAAATCCTATGGACCTGCAATTTAAGATGCGTATAAAACTAACTTGTCCCTTTAAGATGGGATACAAAAACAAATAAAGTTGTTTCCGTATGTTTTACGGGGCTGTTATGAAAGGAATTTAAGCATAAGTATATCGGCTTAAATTTTTGTGTTCAATTATTGTCCAAAAATTAAATTAGAAGATGAAATATGCGGATTCTGTTTTTCAATCTTTCGAAAATATTGTTCATTGCAATAATAGTGTTCAAATTTAAAAATGTCGGAGGACTGTAAGAAGTGTTGCAAAGTGCTCAAGAATAATGGAATTATGAATTGCAAAGGTGGATGTGGTAGTGAATTTCATTTAAAATGTCTTCAATTGACGCAATATGTTCAAAATTTGTTGAACACTAACCAATATGTAGTGATAATGTGTGAAAGATGTCAGGAGAGATTCTCGAATGTTGGGAGGCCACCTTGCACCATTGAGAATTCTTTAGAAATATTGAAACAAAATTTTAATGAGCAGGAACAGGCTATGGAACTGTTAGCTGAAAAAATAAAGAAAATGTCGGTAAATGACAATACAATGGTGCAAGAACTAAAAAAATTGTGTGCCGAAAAGACAAAATTAAAACAATCGTTTGCTGAAGTGGTCAAGAATCAGGAATTCGATCGGAAAAGGATATTAAAAGTAAAATTGATCCAAAGGCAAGTAAGTTAAAAATTTCAGGGTTTGCAACAACAAGAAGTGACGCTGTGATTGTTTCTTGCGATAATGATAATAAGTAAAGCGATTCGCCGGTAAAGCGATTAAAATCAATTGACGAAGAAAAGCTCAAAGAAAATTATAGTGTTGATCTAACAAGTAACAGCAAGCTTCGAGTAAAAATTGTCAATATTTCAGATATGCTAACGAAGAAAAGAATTAATGAGTTCTTTAAAATTACAAAACGATTTTTTGAAGGATTGTGAAATAGAATGCAAAACGATATTCAAAACTAAAAAAAAATATAAACCATATGTTCCAATTATAAATGGGAATGTGGCTATAATAAGAAAAACATGACCTACGCAGGTGAAAAAGTCAAGATTTGAACTTGACCATTTTTGATTTTCCTGAAACATGGCATATAAGTAGTATGGACAAAATAAAAAATACAACTTATTTTATAATTTTTTTAAAGTGCATAGTTGGAGCATAGAGGGCACCCAGACATGCATGAAAAATGAAAATTCGGCCAATCCGATGTAACTTTGAAATTAAATTGCTCAAGTACGGTTATACCGATTTCATCAAACTTTTTTTGTTTGATAGATGATTAGTTAGTCCTTTGAAAAAAAATTTATTAATTGTTTTTATAATTAATTTTTAAATAAAATTATTAAAAAAACATTTTTAAAGATGGCGTTAGGGTCGAAGATCAATTGGAATTTAATTAATTTTTTTTCTGAAAATAGTTCTATCCTTACTCTAAAATACTCCAAATTTACAAAGAAGCGTTAATTCGTGTTCTTGAGATATTTAATTTTAAAGATTTTTGGTCCAACTAAAATTCGAATTTTTCATCATTTTTTCATTTTGATAAAAATTGTTCGGCCAAGACCAGCACACACAGTATCAAGGTTCATACAAGACTTTGGAGAATGGTGTAAAGAATTTATGGAAATTGAAAAAAACTGTATCATAGTAGGAGATTTTAACATAGATCTGCTTAAAACCGATTCGCTGTAAATGAAAAACATAATAAGTGATGAAGGCTTCAAACAAATAATGTGTGAACCAACTAGATGTACAAATACGAGTGAAACTTTAAAAGACTATATCCTTGTTAAAAACTATTGCCAGAATGTGTCATATAAAATTGACCATTGCTATAAAATTTCTGATCATGAAACTATACTATTAGACATAAGAATTAAAAAGGAATTTATAGAATGTACTAAAAATAATTAAATACGAAAAAAGTAGATTTTGTTGGTATTTAAGCGAAGGTTTTGCTTCAAACCTTGCTTTGTTTTCAAATATTCAAATCAGTCCCGTCAGCTGTAGATTTGAATTTGAAATAGTATCAGATTATTGTTTGCAACCATTGATTAAAAATTCGAAAAACAAAGCAGATTTTAATGGATTAAATGTAAAAAAAGTTGTTGGATGGTTACGAGATTATTGGTCCACATTTGCTGAACATTGTAAATAGCTCGATGCAGTTAGGTATATTTCCTGAAAGCTGGAAAGAGTCTGTCGTTGTACCAGTACCGAAAGTAAAATATTGCGACGCTGATGCACAGGCTGACTTCACCACAGCTCTGGAAACATAGTGTTCTGGATATATAATGAGCTAATATCCATCAAATACTTTAATTAAAAGCTAACCAATGTTATAGATTTCGCGTAGTTCTAATTATAAAAATATTGAAGAGAGCAGTAGTATCCCAATTCCCAACAAACATAAATTCTGTTGTACGAGAAAAAGTTAAAAAAAATTTAATCGGAAGTGACAAACCGGAAGTTGGGATGCAGAACTGTTGTGAACCGTACTAAATGCTTATGTACCAATTTTCATCCAATTCAATTATCAGGTACAGATGTTATTGAGCTTTCAAAAACATATACACCCCCACCACTTTGTTCACTATCGTTCAAAAACTTATCAGTTTCTTGCCATACATCTTTTTACAAAGTGTCATCAAAATTCATACACGAACAAATCTAGTATGGTCCCAATAAGCATAAAAAACATTGTGGAAAAAAACACCTGTTGTTTGGTGGACCCCCTTAATCCAATGTACTCCAAAAGCTGATAAAATCTTTCTCATGTTTCTTGAAAGGTTTTATCAACGTTTCATGAAAATCGATCGGTAATTGTAGGCTACAGTAGGGATAAACACCTGAAAAAAAAACTTTTTAACTGGAAGTGTCACACCGGAAGTATCAAACGAGAAGTGTCAAACCGGAAGTTGGTATGCAGGAATATTGGAAACAGTACCTAAGACTTATATACCAAGTTTCAATAAGATCATAAGCCGGGATTAGAAGTTATTGAAGATTTAAGCTTAGTGGTGTTCGGGAGACCCCCCGTCATTTTGTCCACATTTAAAATGAATCCAGATCTTCGATTTTCAAGTGAACCTGGGTCATTTTCCAAAGTTTCATCAAGATCCTATGCAGGAAGGTCAACCACCCACCCACCCACACACAGACGTACACCAAAATTGTTACTGGCTATGTAGATAGAGAATGGTCCAAAACGAAAGAAAAAAAAAATTGGGGTATGTAAGAATTTTTTTTTGTCGATAGATAGCATTTCTTCATACAATTAAAAATTGTGGTGAAGTAAAAATATATACAAAACAATTGCACACGAACGAAAACAAATTATTAAATCTTTACCCATGGTTGAATCCAAAAAACTTACCAAAATCAAAGGGAAACCGTTTCTGGTCGTTCAAATACAAGATTGAAAAGAAATTATTTTTCAAGCTTATATGACAAGACAATTTTCTTTTTCTCACATTCTTTTACTTTTTCATAGAAACTTGAAAAATTATTTCTCAGAAATGTTTATGGGAACAGCCGGTTATTCTGGAACCACAATCCTTTTCCGAAATTTATAACCTATAATAAGAGGCTGCTTGTTCTATCGGAGAAGACTATTCGTTTAAATAGTGTTAACATCTTGACTAAATGGTATAAGTGGGAGCCCAAAATCTGTTTACTGAGATTTGATAGCTTCGTGTTATAAAGGAAATTGATTTCTGATTCTGAATTAAAATTAAACAAATTAGATCATAAATATTAATCAATGAATTATTTCGTCATAATTTCCAACAATTACATTCTAATATCATTGACGAATCAATAACATGACGATTTTCAATTGATCATAGAACCACCGATTGTCACGCTTGGATAAAAAGAACAAAAATGACTTGCGTCTTTTCACTATATAAATCGAAATAATTGTAGTAAGAATATTCAGTAATTGTAATATTTTAAAATAATCAAGAAGTTGGTTTAAGATTTAAAACAAAACAAAACAAAAGCATAAAAATGAAATTCTTAGCATTATTTTGTTTGATTTTTGCGATGGTTTTCGCAATGGTAAGGCTGATCAAAAGCAAAATGTTATTTGAATTAAATAAAAATTTCGTTTTTACAGGTTGCAGCAGGTGGTGGACATGATCATGGGCATGATCATGGACATGGTCATGGACATGATCATGGACATGGTCATGACCATGGACATGGTCATGGACATGGTCATGGTGGTCATCACAGATGAATCAGTAAGGCAGGAGGTGAAGATTTTTCTTTAAATTTAAGTTTATTTAAAATATATAAGTAAAATAAACAAATATATTATTAAAATAATGTTCATTAAGTAAACCAACTAAATATTGTTTAAATATCTTTGCAAATCTGACATCAAACCTTTTAGGTAAAGGTGTAATGGGCACACGAACCACCACATATTTCGAAACTATAGTCAAAAATTAAGTATTTGTGAAAATCTTGATAACTTATGATTTTAATCTATTTAGTTTGCACATCAGAAATTAAACGAAATTATAAAACATTTGATGAACGAGAATGTTTCTTGAAATATAGGAACAATGTTTCCCTATTGTCATTCACTTTCTAGAAATAATTGTAATCCTATCGAGTGTTGACTGACGAGTGACGGGTATTTGTTTTTAATTTGTTTAATTCTTTACAGTGACACAGTATGATGATTTGTGTATAAACTGTATGTATAGTTTATACACAAATCATCATACTGTGTCACTGTTATTGTTATTGTAAAACTGTAAATGATTTATGATGATAAATCGGCAAATTTGATTTAAATGTTGGCGGAAGGAGAAGGTAGTATAATGGCTTGTGGTCAGCGTTGCCACTTGGATACATTTTTATCCATTTGGATTGGATACATTATTTGAAAAATGTATTAAATGGATACTGGATACAAAAAATTCACGAAACAAAAATTCAACAGGTAACCTTACAAATAGTGATGTACTGACACTCTACTTGAGTAGAGTTGACTTGGATATACAGTTCATGGATTGCTAGGTTTGGTGTCTCAGAATCAATTGTAACTGATCAAGGGACACAATTCGAGCCACAACTTTTTAGAGAGTAGTCAAATTTGTTGGGTTTCAAGAGATTTTGAACAACAAGATATAACAATCCTAAGTGCAATGGTAAAATTGAAAGATAGTATCGCACATTTAAGTCCGCAATTATGAGTCATAAAAATTTCAATATCGAAATTAATGGTAAATCAACCAGAATTCCAATTAACTGACTTAAACAATATTTCCATGAAAATTCAGACGAAGAACAATCTAGTTCTCCCGTTAAAGCAACTCCACATGACCGTATTGAATAGCAGCAAAAACTTTACAGGGCAAACTGATCATTCAAATTATTTTATTAATCCAACAAGTTTAGAACCGATTAGTCATCTGAACCTATCAGATGTTACTGGTACGAACCAATCAGGTCCTGGTCTATCAAATAAGCCGAAACTTAACAAAACGGAGCTTTTAATGATCAGCTCACTGTCGTCACAATCCCCAACCTAAGAATTTCAAAATCTGGGAGGGTGATCAAAACATCGAAAAAACTTTGAAATTTCATCTAAAAGTGTTTTTTCGATTTAAACAAATCCTTCAAGCCTAGGTTGAGAAAAATGGATTCTACACCATACATTATTAAATTATTCAAGAAGTTTCGTGATTATTCATAATCACTGGTGAAGGAGTGTTTGTGGTGTCATCATTTACATAACAGCAACAAAGATACATGATAACAATTTTAGTCTGACAAAGAGTAAAAATTAAAATAATGCAGATCTTTCTCAAAGTATGAGATCGGTCTTAGAATAAATAAAAACAAGAGATAAAAAATTTTGTTGCCCAAAAAGAAAAGATAAAAAATTAATCCAATAACATATTTGTGCATAATTTGAGTACGACGTAATACTAACATCAAGAGAAAGTACAAAAGGATCCCGAATACGCAGTAAATTAAATATAGGACTGTGGCGTATCGTCCAACTAAAAATTTAAATATTTTTTTAAAAATATAGTAGTTTTTGAAATAATAAGAAAAAAAAACTATTAGCTTTTTCATATTCAGATTATTAGATTCACTTAAAAAATGATTACAAGAAATTATTTTTATGTAGATTAATTTAAGTTTCATATATTTAAATACCAAAGAAACTAAATGATTTAAAATAATATATATGAATTAACGAAAATATAAGTATAGCTATTGAATTAATTGAATTTTTATTATTGGTATACGTTTAATACAAGTGCAAATATATGTGATGTTTAAATTCATTAAATATAAAAGCTGTTGAATTCATCACCTGATACTACATCTGTAAATATCAATAAATTTATAATTAGATATAATAAATATCATTTTCTGAGTGACATTCAGTTTATGAATGTCAACAACAATTTATTATTATGATTGATGGATCTTATTATAATGGTCAACATCCACTATAGAATATTTGTGAAATAAGATCTATAGTATATCTGGATTATGTTTATGTGGATATATGTTACCACACAAAGAAAAGTTATAATTTGGATCATCTAGTTGCAAGATGCTTATTTAATATTTAAATAGCGCGGATGACTAGCTATAGGACATCTACCTCCTATAGGTTAAATAACCAACCAATAAACCAATAACCATGCAAACGTAACATATGCCATATTACAGGAAAATATAGAAAATCCCAATTGAGCTTCAGTACCAAAATACATTGCGAACAGATTTCAGCTAGTGTAATTCTGCTCTTTGCTAATTATATAACATTCGATAACCCCAAAAAATCTTGGTATATGCAAGAACATTACCAAATAACTGTTGCAACATTGTTCTATTCTAACAATAACAAACTTTAGCTTTGTTCTTCTACTCATCATACATAAAGAGTTGTATTTCAACCAGGAAGGTCAAACTAAACATATTAAAATTATTATTAATAAACTTTTAAGAAACCAAAACAATCATCAATCAAATCAATAAACTTGTTTTTATAGACGGCAATCTATTACAATTGTAGACAAAAAATCAAAGCATTGCATTGCAGTTTTTTCCTTATATAAGCTGGATTTCATTTTATAGGAGTATACAGTAATTGTTAATCGTCTTAAGAAGTGAGAAGTTTACTTTATAGAAATACAAGGCAAATCAAAACATAATCATGAAGGGTTTCGCAATGTTTTGTGTAATTTTTGCAATGATTTTTGCAATGGTAAGTAAAACACCAACAACAAAAAGTTTGTGATTAGGTTTATTTGAATAATAAAATTCGTTTAATAGGTATCGGCCAGCGGCGGGTATGGTGGAGGTAGTTTTGCTGGTGGTGGTGGTGGTGGATCCAAAGGATATAGTGGGGGTGGCGGTGGTGGATATTCAGGTGGAAAATCGGGAGGTGGAGGAGGTGGTGGCGGTGGAGGAGGAGGAGGTCATCGATCAAAAGGTGGTTATCACGGATAAACACAAATATTTACCCCGACAACTTGATATTATAATTTGACATATTAATATAAAAATTCGTTATTTCAAATAAAATATTTTTGTTAAAATTTTAGTATGTTGAATGATTCTTAAATCGCTATATTATCCAAGTATAGAGGTTTGAAATTTGAATGTATAAAAAAAAATTAGTATGCAGTAAAACTTACCGACATCCATTTCCAACCCGGTCTTCCAGCGCGTGATAAAAAATGTAACAACTGTTCTTCAGATGTTTCAAAATTATCAGATTCGCGTGAAAATACTTCACCCGAATTATCACGCTCTTTTTCAAGGTCATGCAAATTATTATATTCACAATATACCCAATCGGGATGTACTTTCCAAGTTGGACCTTTAAAATATTCAGTGACTAAAAACAAAAACGAAAATAAATTATCTATTATCATTTATAAAATATTTAGAGTTACCATTCAGATGCGAATGTCTTATTTCTTGTTGTGCGCTCAACTCATGCATTCCATATTTATCCGGTAATGCTATTGCTAATGAAAATGGTGTCCCTTCAATAGGACCATAAACATATCTAAAATTAAATTATATTAAATTTTTTTTTCCAAAAATTTAAATTTTAATTTACTTTAATGAGCGCACAGATACTCGCTTCATATTATCTTCATGCATCAAAACCGAAAATTCAGTTTCACCTTCATTTTGTTGAACCATTTCGTTTCGCATCTAAAATTAAATAAAGAATTAATCGAAAATAAAAAATCATTTACTCAAATCTTACATCTAACAACATGTTTGTATTCTCTTCATGTTTCTCACTAGATGACATATCAATTTCCGGTAACTCAACTTCCGTTAAATCCACTGAATTATATTTAGGTTTTAACGTTGCACTATATTGTGAACCATCACTTTGAGGTCGTAAATCAGGATGGTATAAAACACGTCCGTTATTATCGACAATGAATGAATATCCATTAACACCTAATTTATATTGTGGAACCATTTTCTGAATTTCTTCAATAGGGACATCAGTCCCAACAACTCCTAATAAATTTGCAACTCTAACCGAATGATTTCTTCGATCAAACACCGGTGTTGTAACGGTTGTCACGAGCCTTCTTTTATGTTCATTTTCACGACCTAAACCAGCACTTCGACCACCCATAAATACAGGACTCCAATGAACTGGATGATCTGCTTGGTATAACACCATTGGTCGAGCTAATACAAGAGCATACTCTAACACACTTTTCTTTGCTTCCTCGATTGTTTTAATCTTAGTAAAATATCCTTTGTTATAACATGCCATCCAGTGCATATGCTCCTGACTACTCGAATCTTTTCCGATTAAATATGTAAATATTCTAACCGGCATGTGTGGCCAATTGTAGTGTTTAATGATCTAAAAATAAATTAAATATAAACAACTATTATCACTTAAGTTCAATAATTTCTTTATACATCTATATGACTATCTTTCATCCCATCCGTGATCAACATGATGGCCTGATTACATTGACTTCCTTGTGTTGATTGGTTGTACTTTAAAATATAAACAAAAAATATTATTTGTAACTATTTCCTTTTAATGAAATATATTACCCGATGTAATATTTCAAATGCATATTCAAAAGCAGCTGTTAAATTAGCAACGTTGTCATCTTTAAAAGTTTTGACAGCGGATTTCATTTCCTTAACATTATCAGGAGTTGCACGGACCTGAAAAAAATAAAAACAATAATCTATGTTAATTGGTACTTTTGTGAGAAATGGTTGAATTCCCTACCAACTTATCCTTAAAACAAGGCACCACAGATCTTGGTATATCTGAATATGATACTAAATTTACAAAATCATCATCGCCTAAAGTGTCTAATATAGCAGCAGCTGTTGCAACTGCTAATTTATATGATTTTGTTGACATAGAGCTAGCTGATGCCAGTAATATTAGCTGAAACAGTTTAGAGGTTAGAACTTTGTTTTTTAACAGTAGTTTCAATTTAGCTTACGATATCTTTTGGTGAGGAAGCAGCTTGTATAAACCAGTCTTCTGTTCGAAAATCATTGATATTTGATTTAGCACCTTCAGGTGGCCAATGCGTTCCTGCAACAATAGATTATAATAAATGCAATTATAAATAAATTATTAGCTCTGTTAAGGGTTTGATATTCTTTTGATCAAATAAAATTCAATTTTTATTAACTATGGATGAACTATATCTCCATAATATCGGTGGAACAGCTTAAAAAATGAACTGGGCTGGAATTCGATTATTATCCGGCTCAAAGGACCATTGTGTTGAATTGTGCTGTTCTATCGACGTTATGGACATATGGAGCTAAAGTTTAAACGGAGCTAATGTTTGAACTTCAAAACGCACGCTAATTAATACAAACTATGTTTAAATTGTTCTACACGATGGTCCTTTGAGCCGGATTAACCGATTTAATAAATAGTAAACGAACTCCACCTCAGTTAATTTTTTTAAGCTATTCCACCGACATTAGACATTACAATACCACATAGTTTAGGAATCAGTTACCATAGGAGTGACTGACTCGATCCGAAAATTAAATACTAGATCGGGGTTAGGTACCAACCTAGACCTTGGTCCTTTGAATGTTAGCTACCAGGCGTGACTATAATTAGGGGGTAACAAACAACCTTCTGCATGCACTGTTCGTTAACAAGACCCCCCAATTAACCAATAAGGGATCCTAAACTAAACACACTTTCCAAATTCTATGTAACCACTTTCAACCAATTTGTTTTCCGTATGCTCTGGACAAGATTATCGCGTCAGTCATACCATATCTAGCTAAAATTAGTTCAGTAGAAGAACACATTCATAAGCTGTGCCTTGTATTCTATGTATAATTAAAGTCTCTCTATTGAAGGACACCCCTTTAGTCCGTAGCTCGTGCGGCTCAAATTCAGAAAAACAAAATAAAAATCTAATTATATTAGACAACAAGAACTAACTAAAAGAATGCAGGACCAATGATTCCACAAACTAATAGCATGCATAGAACAGAAATTATTCATGCTCTCCAAAAAGGCTATCAAGATCTTGGCTCTTACATATTCCTGATGGCATCTCTTGATATTATTGAAAACGATCACATTCTAAGTAGGCAAAGAAATCGAACAAAAAATCTTAGCAGAATCTGACGCATAAGGATCAGTCAGTCTTGGTCGCTAGAAAAGAAGAAACTGGTTCTGAAACGAAGCGAGGTAACAGGCCCAAACCCACCAGTATATTGCAGTTTTCTTACTAGCAATGTGACACAAAAAGACGTTATATAGACGTTACAGAGGCTCCTCGATAGTTCTAATCCTTAAACTTTTAAGTCAGTCTTCATACATTTCTTAAAGAAACGTAATTCGTTTAAGCTTAATCGTAATCCAAGTTCACTTACACGTCTGATAAAAACTAAACAAATAGCTGTTAGAAAATGGCGCCCAAACAGAGACCTAAGCTGCGCCAATGATGGTAAAATAGTATTATAAGTTAATTGCCTAAATGTACAAAAAATTAGTGAATTCACACTGTTTATCAATAATATCGATAAGAAAAATTCGTCGACGCCTTTCTGGATAGAGAACTTAATAGACAATAAATACCATTGAGTCATCAGGTAATGTTAGCACCTTACTCATCTATGGATGAAAACTAAAGACTGGCAATTTATATATTCTAATAGCTTTACAATGTTGTGTCAAATCTGTAATTTTCAACGATGTAAGCATCTGGTGAATGGCATTTTAGCCAACCAATAATATCAACCCGAACTTACCTGGGAATCTTCTCAAAAAACCTGAACTCATTCCAAAATATTGCCACGATATTGATGGATCACGTTCTAAATTATTTGCAAATATTGGATCCAAATGTTGTGACCATTGTACTGCTGATTTAATATCAGGATCATTTAAATCAACACCAGATGGAATAAGAATTGAACTTGCACTTAAATTCACCGGCAACCGCTCAAATCGCCTCATCTGTCGTATTGAATTCTCTTTCGGACTATCCGAATGATATTCATTTTGTACACGATTACCATCATAAAATCCATTCGATACTTGTACTTGTGCTTGATTTTGTTGTGTTTCACGATCTGATTCTGACAATGCTGCTTGTTCTGCTGAATCCATTATTCTCTGTAAATAAAAATAAAATTTAGATTTTCAATTATACTTTAGTAATGGATATACAAAAATAAATATAAAAAAAAAACCTATCAAAATATCTAACAGCCTCTAAACATTTTTTAAGAGATTTCAATTTGTTACGGTTTGTTGTTGTTGTTGTTCTCCTTAAAAGAAAAATACTATTTTCGTGATGCTAGAATGATTTTCAAGTTGAGCAAAAAAAAAATAAGCAGAAAGAAAATTTCATTTTTCTCGTTTCGTTTTAAGAAAGTAAAAAAGAAAATATAAGAAAATAAGAACTGGGAAAATAAAGGGTGCAATGGTAAATATTTTATTAAGAACTACAAAAAAAAATTACGATTTTTTACAATACTTCAAGATATAACAACAAAAATTAAACTTAGCTAAGTGTACGGAATGCCATAGGCGGTTTTCAATTATTGAATTATTGTTATTATTATTGAGTTATTTCGATATAAATTCTTTTCTTATATTTATTTTTTATCATTTAAGATTTTTTTTTTTCTACGCTGTGAATTGAGTTTTTTTTTTGTTTTGTTTTTAATTTTATTTACTTTTATAATATTAAATTTTCCTTTTTTATATTTTCCTCAGGGAAATTGTTCGTATAACAAAATTTTCATTTTTAATTAAATTAGAAAATATTAAAACATAAAAATAAAAGTTTTTATTTAAAAATTAAATTATTGTAACCAAAAAAAAAAAATTTATCAGTTATGTTTGTTAATTTTTTTGTTCAACTTTTGGACATTTTTGAATTAAAAGCTTTGTTTTAAGAATTGTATTGTGGATGAGTTTTTATCTATTTTCTAACATTGAATAATTGAAGTTGTGCTTTAATGTTTTAAATCCACACCTTCTAAACTTTCGTTTAAAGTATATCTCAATTTAATTTTATTTATTCATTGAACCTTAACACAAAAACAAAACGAATATAAATTTTTATTCAAAAACATAATTTAATTCAACTCAAATTCGAAATTAACGCAAGCGCTTTTCCCCCAAAAACAGAAGTACGGACGGGAAAAAAATGGAAAAAAACTTATACTATTCTCGAGCATTTTTCACATAAATGAATAAAAATTAAAATCAACATAAACTTTTGACACATGATATATTTCTGCAGATGTACAACAGAGAATTATTTTCTCTAGCAAAACAAATGGGAAAATAATTTTTATAGAAAATAAATACTTGTAGAAAAGAAGAGTTTTGCGTACATTACGACCACATGGTGTGTAATATAAATTATGAAGAAGAAGAATATAACTAAAAGAAGGGAAAAGGAACATGGATAAAATAATTATTTCAATTGGTCTTGTTCAAATTTTAGTCGGCGATGATTATAATCTGATCTGATAGTTAACCAATCTTACGATTTGAAGAAGGGGTTTCAACAGTAAAAGTAAAGGATGTTTAAGTTGTTTGCAAAACAATTTCCTGCACTCGTATGAAAATAACACAATCGTTTGTATTGTTCTAGAGCCGAATATGTTTTATACTTCAGTCCCCAATTTCGTTCTAAAAAATATAGACAATGTTCCTGGAAATCACCAAAATTGAATTAATTTCCTTTTTGCTGATATTAGTGCAAAGCTGTTCTGATTTACTTGACCGGATTTCTCAAACACAAAATTTAAAAAACAAATAACCTTCCAAGGAAACATACTGTGCTCAAGAACTTTATTTCTTAGGGTATATTGGTAGGTAGCTTAAAAACATAATATAAACCACCAATAAAACTAGATTATAAAAAAACAAAAATTAAATATCGTCAATAAAGGCTAGTTCGCCACCTAAAACATTACGGCATTATGGAATATGGCTTGTAAGACTTTCACAAGCCATATTCCATAATGCCTTACTTCAGAACACGTTTTTCACATTCTTCGAGTTGGCTTACTCTCAATTCAATAAACGTTATTCCCAAATAGAATCCATAGAGTCCGTGTTATTAAACCTCTGAATAGTTCTCGTGATCGATCCCCAAAAAGAACTGACAAGGGAGGAAAAATAGAAGCCATTCTAGGGGCAAATCAGGACTTTGGTGGTACCATAAGACATTTAGTGACAAAGGACGGTGTTGTTTACTGCCATGTAACTTTGGAAAACCACTTGTATCTTCAGGAAAAAACAATGATTTAAACTAGAAGAACCTGCTGTTAATGCGACAAACACCCCGAGTCCTTTTAAACAGCCGCTTCTTTATCAAAGACCGGATCAACAAACTCCAATTTTTAGTCGATACAGGTGCAGCTCTCTATGTTATCCTCACGAATTTCGGCCATGGTAATTTATCACCAGACACTGATTTTACATTATCAGCAGCCAAAGATAGCGATATTCACACGTTCGATACCAAACTTTTACAAGTCGACCTAGCGCTACGGAAACAATTTGTTCACCAATTTTTAGTCGCTTCATTTGTTTGAAATAAGTTTGGTCTTTTGGTTGATATACGAAACAAGAAACTGCTTGATCCGTCAACCAACTTATGAGTTAATGCTTTGATCGCTTTTGTTGAAACGCCAACCCCATTGCATCATGCCGTGGGAAATGAATATTGTTTTCTCCTTCGTGAATTTCCTTTACTGACTGAACCACCCAAATCCCAATTATAAAATTCCAGTCAAATATACGGTGGTCCGTCATATAATCACCGAAGGCCGACTCCCTTTCTCCCGACCACGTAGACTGGAACCAACAAAACACAAAGCTACACAATTAAAAAAACATCACTTGTTTGACCTAATTTTTTGCTAATCATCATCTTCTTCAGTATCATCAGCTCTAAATATGGTCATTAAAAAGGATAATAATGATTGGCGCCCTTGTGGGACTTACCGTCGACTCAACGCGGTTACCATTCCGGATCTTAATTCTCAACATACAGAATTTTTTATGCACCTACAAGGGTGCAAAATTTTTTCTAAGATCGATCTAGTCAGGCAGGGCTTATCACTTAATTTCTGTAGCTTCAGAAGATGTGCCTTAGACGGCAATTACAACCCCCTTTGGATTATATAAATTCAGTCGTATACCTTTTGGTCTTCGGAACGCTGACCATACCTTTCAACGCTTCATAAAGTTGGCAGAGATCTTGACTTCATCTTCGCATACATTGACGACATCCTTGTGGTCAAACGAGGAAGAGCACAAAGAACATCTATAAAAATCTTTTTTGAAAGATTGGTACAATACGGTATCACAGTAAAATCTTCCAAATTCGTTTTTGACGTCAGCTCATTACATTTCCTCAGCCATAAAATCAATCCCGATGGTATCCATCTTTCTGAAGAGCGCGTAAAAGTAAAAAATGATTTTCGTCCACCAACATTTATAATAACAATTCAGCAGTTCATCGGAATGGTAAATTATTACCACCGATTTATTCTACGGCTAGCCGAACTGCTTGGTAGCACCAATTCATGCACACCTGTCCAATCTATTGAAGACGCCTAAAAATACTAAACATTTTCCATGTCATGTGGCCAGATGTCAAGATTCATTCGCCAGCATCAAACATGCACTTGCTTATGGAAAATTATTAGCACACCCACAAAAAGACACTGGCTTCATAACATCACTGACGCATAAAATGTTGCCGTCGGAGCAGTGTTGCAACAGCGGAATAATAGTTTGGGAGTCTTTAGATTTCTTTTTGAGGAAACTTTCTCCAACTGAAGTCAAGTATTCTGCCTTTGATTAAGACGTTCTGGCAATTTTCCTTGCGATAAAACCTTTCAGGTATTTTGTGGTAGGTCGCATATTTACAATTTATACAGATCGAAAAGCTCTGACTAGAGCAATCAAATCCAAAACGGAACGCGCGCCATCTCGATTTTATATCTCAATTTTCAACGGATAGCCGGCATATAAAAGGAATTGACAACGTAATTACTAACAATTTGGCATAGATAAGCAACCACGAATCAGCCGAACTTCATAGTTCTAAACTTCACAAATATCCCCATTTTAAAGTATATTGGAGACATCTATGGGAAAAACCATCCGTATGTTTCAAAAGCCCATCGTCGCGCAGTTTTCGATACCTTACATAGCATATTCCATCCTGGAGGAAGAGTATCCCAAAAACTGATCTCATCGCATTATTTTTGGGAGAAAATGAATATTGATGTTGCTCGATGGTCAAAATCGTGTATCTCCTGACAAAGGTCAAAAGTCTACAAACACACTAGATCTGAGCTTGGACGTTTTATTTGCCAGGTTCGATCATTTTCATAGGGACATCGTCGGTAGATTTCCCCAATCACAGGGCAATTCATATGTTCTCACAACAGTTGATAGATTTACTCGATAGCCAGATGCAAATCCAATGCCTGATATGTCAATTCCCACAATTGCTAGAATTTTTGTCGAAATATGTTTCCATCTTTGGAAATCACGAACGATCAGGGAAGTCAGTTTAAATCGAAATTATTCTGCAAATTGACTAAACAATTAGGCTATTATCGTATTCAAACGACTACATACCACCCACAATCTAATAGTATTGTAAAGCGGTTTCACACACACAAATAAAACCGTCTTTAATGGCACAGGAAAATACAATCAATTGAAATCAAGAACTTCCAATTGTGTTATTGGGACTTCAACATTAAATTTCACCAGCTGAATTCGTTGATGGGCAAGGTTTTCAGCTGCCAGGAGAAGTTTTCATTCCAAACCAAACCACTACAATCACGATCACCACTACAGATACGCGACACTCGGTTAATAGAGACACGTCCATTCCAAAAACCTGTGATCACGCTTTCGTGCGGGTTGACTTTGTAAAACCAGCTCTTTCTACTCCATATTAAGGGTCTTATAAGATAGTTCGTTGGTTCCGTAAACATTTTATATTAAACATAAAAACAAAAAATTCGTCAATCTCAATAAATCGTCTTAAACGAGCGTTCGGCATTTTATCGGTATTTTCCAAACGAAATGCACACACAAAGAAATTTGTAGAATTTAATATGCCTGCAAACTAATTTCTTTAACATTGCCAATTTCCGCATGGAGGGATCAATTTTTACTTCACCACAAATTTAAATTGTGTGAAGTAATGCAATCTATCGAGAGAAAAAAAAATCTTACATATCCCAAATTATGTTTTTTTTTGTTTTAGACGATCCACTATCTAAATAGCCAATAAAAATTTTGGTGTACGTCTGTGTGTGGGTACATAGGATCTTGATGAGACTTTTGCAAGTGACCCAGGTTCACTTGAAAATGGAAGATCTGGATTCATTTCAAATTTGGACAAAATGGCGGGGGTTCTCCCAAACACCTCTAAGTTTAAATCTTCAATAATTTCTAATCCCGGCTTATGATCTTATGGAAACTCGGTATATAAGGTTTTAGTACTGTTTCCAATATTTCTGCATACTAACTTCCAGTTTGTCACTTCCGGTTAAAAAGTTTTTTTT
Source organism: Diogma glabrata (assembly GCA_963693315.1). Classification (NCBI taxonomy): domain Eukaryota; kingdom Metazoa; phylum Arthropoda; class Insecta; order Diptera; family Cylindrotomidae; genus Diogma; species Diogma glabrata. The sequence goes on along the minus strand of OY856186.1, from coordinate 5,020,164 downwards.
CCAGGTGTTTATCCCTACTGTAGCCTACAATTACCGATCGATTTTCATGAAACGTATACCAACGTTTTCAAGTAACAGAGAAAGATTTTATCAGCTTTTAGAGTACATTGGATAAAGGGTTGGGGATCCACTATACAACAGGTGATTTTCTACACAATCAATGTTTTTTATTTTTGTTGAGAGTATAAAACATTCGTTCGTGAATGAATTTTGATGACACTTTGAAAAAAGATGCAAATATGTATGGCAAGGAACTGATTAGTTTTTGAGCGATAGTGAACAAAGTGGTGTGGAGTCCCTGGAGCACCTGTTTTTTTGAAAGCTCAATAACATCTGTAAATGATAATCGAATCGGATGAAACTTGGTACATTAACATTTAGTACGGTTCACAACAGTTCTGCATCCCAACTTCCGATTTTTAGCTTTCAGTAAAAAAATTTTTTGTGTTGTGTTAATTTTTCAGTGTTTTTATTGACTTTACAGCCTACAATAATGAAGTGATTATGATGAAACTTATGAAAAAGTATTTAATTGAGAAGATAATTATCAACTTTTGGGACGTATTGATCAAAGTGGCAGAAGGTCTACCATACAACTGCTGATTTTTCACACTTGGTTTTTGAAGTTTGTTGGGAGCATACAGACTTCATTCATTAATCAATTTTGATGACACTTTAAAAAAAGATGGAGATTTGAATAACAAAGAACTGATTAGTTTTTGGACAATATTAGGATAAGTGGTGGTGAGCCTCCCGAACACCTGTTTATTTGAAATTTCAATAACATCAGTTTCTAATAATTGATTTTGATTAAACTTGGTAGATATGCTTTAAGTATGATTAGTAACAGTTCTGCATTTTAACTTCCGATTTGTCACTTCCGGGTAAAAAGTTTTTTGTTCAGGTTTTTATTTCTACTGTGGCCTACAATCAATCACTGATTGATTTTCATGAAACGCTGGTAAAAGTTTTCAAGTAACATGAGAAAGGTTTCATTAGCTTTTGGGTTAAATTGGACAAAGGGCTACGGGTCCATCATACAACAGGTGTTTTTTCACTATGTTTTTAATGATTGTTGGGAGCATACAACATCCGTTCGTGAATGAATTTTGATAATACTTTAGAAAAAGATGCAAACATGTACGGCAAGGAGCTAATTAGTTTTTGAACGATATTGATCAAGGTGGTGGGGGTCTCGAGCACCTGCGTTTTCGAAAGCTTCATAACATCTGTAACTGATAATCAACTTGGTACATCACCATTTAGTACGGTTCAAATCAGATCTACATCCCAGCTTCCGGTTTGTCACTTATGGTTGAATTTTTATTTTGCTTTTTCTCGTACAACAGAATTTATGTTTGTTGGGATACTACTGCTTTCTTTAGTATTTTTACACTTAGAACTACGCGAAATCTTAAACATTGGTTAGCCATTAATTAAAGTATTTTATGGATACTAGCTCACTATATATCCAGAACACTATGTTTCCAGAGCTGTGGTGAACTCAGCCTATACATCAGCGTCGCAATATTTTTTGTATTTGTAAATTGTTTTTATTTTTGATCTACGGGAGTGACAACCCCACGTACTCCAGTCCTTGCTATTAACATACGAGCTAACGTGAGATATCACATACCACTGGCAATAGCAGTAATATATCACTAGCCAAGGTGATATCTTAGGGATGCTGGCGGATGAACTCTATTTACTCAACGGGAGCACATGTAGTTTCCAAAGATATTCTGCATGTAAATATTTTGGCATGTTAGAGGTCCTACTTAATTCAATTCCAAAAGGAGACATACGTTCAGAGACCTTATCATGTGCTTTCATTGGTTAAGACAGGTGTTCCAACTGAAAATGGACGGGTTGAAAAAATTATTAGAACAGTAATTACAACAGAAGAAAAATTATGCAAAAATAACTAAGAAGGAAGGTAAAAGTTTACGGTGGATTTACAAAGGTATTTGAATAACTCGTGGCAGTGAAGTACCAAAATGTCGCATTATAATCTGATGTTCTGTTTGGGTGTTAAAATGAGTTACAAAGAAAACGTAATTTTAGCAGAAATCCTAGAACAGAAACCCATGGGATTTTGATGAAACTTTGGTATATGATCTGATCCGGGTTCACTTGAAAATGGAAGAACTGGATTCGTTTCCAAATGGCAGGGTCTTCCGAACACTTGTTTATTTCTTTCTAATCTGTTTGATTTTATAATTTTATTAGCTTTTAGGGTACAATAAACAAAAGGTTGAGGATTCACCATAATAACCAGGTTCTGTTTCTACTGTTTCTGAAACTTATGGAAAAGATTTCAATTAATGTGAGAAGATAATTATCAAATTTTGGGACACATTGATCAAGGTGGCGGGTCTACCATACAACTGCTGACTTTTTACACTTGGTTTTTAAAGTTTGGTGGGAGCATACAACATTCATTCGTAAATTAATTTTGATGATACTTCGACAAAAGATGAAAATATGTATGGCAAGAAGTTAATTATTTTCTGAGCGATATTGAACAAAATTTTTGGGGTCTCCAAAATGACAAGATTAGCGAGGTCATTATCGTTAGTGTTCTCTTGCGCAGGCCCTTGGTGTATCCGCCAATGGTCTTTCTCCTGAGCCGTGTCTTTCATCATTCCGTACCCTCCGTAACCCGTTTTTATGCTGTCCATCATTTTTCTCCTTCTTCTTCCCCTTTTTATTTGTCCCTCCACAGATCCTTCCAAAACATCTCTTTCTTAACAAACATTGCCTTCTTAGTACGTGTCCGATCCAATTCCTTTTTCTTTCCTCTATTGTCTTTACTTACTAGACTACGTTCCTCTCTACTTTTCTTAGAACTTCCTTATTTCTCACCTTGTCTATCCACTCGATCTTAAGAACTCGTCTCCAAATCCACATTTCAAAATTCTCTAGCTTACTAATTTCCTTTTTTGATAAGGACCACGTTTCATATCCGTACAAGAGAACGCTCCACACAAAGCACTTTATCATTCTTTTCTTCAATACCATGTCTATTTTACTGTTTAACAGTATCCTCTCTGCTCTGAAAGCTTGTTTTGTCATACCAATCCTTGCTTTTATTTCTCTTATTCCACTCCAGTCTTCCGTCACCTCAGTTCCCAGATATTTGAACCTTTCCACCTATTCTAGCCTTTCTTCACCTACAATGATGTTTAACATTTCTTTCTTTCATATTTTTATTACCTTTGACTTTCGCACATTAATTGTAAGCCCATACACACTTTCCATATCCTTTAGATGTTTCAACATTCTGTTCAGTTCTTCTTCACTTTCTGCAAAGATCACCATGTCATCTGCAAATCGAACGCACGCAACTTCCCTTCCTCCTATACTCACTCCTTTTTTGCTCCTCCAGCATTCCACCACCATTTCATCCATGAAAATGCTAAAAAGAGTAGGAGATAAACAACATTCTTGTTTCACTCCTATTACAATCTCAAACCAGTCTGTCCTGCTGGTACCAACCCGTAAAGCTACTCTCTGGTTCATATACAGCTTGCTGATTAACCTCCTTTCTCTCCAGTCAACTCCTTTCTGTTTTAGTATCTCCAACAGATTCCCCCACAAAGGACAGTCGAAGGCTTTTTCCAAGTTTAGAGCAAAGGTAAACCTCCCTGTCAATTCCTGTATAACGCCCCACAATGGACCTTACGACTCCCAGGGCATCCCTTGGACCAATACTCTTTCTAAAACCGAACTGCTCCTCGTCCACGCTCTCCTCCATCACTCTTGTCATACGCCTATTTATTACTCTCAACAAGATTTTAGCAGCATGCACACCTAGACTGATGGTTCTGTGTTCTTCACACTTCTTGGTTTCTTTTTTCTTAGCCAGTGGAATCATTTCGGATCTCAAGAAGTGCTCAGGCCACTCCCCACTTTCATAAATCTCGTTGCACAGTGATGTAAACTCTTTCATGCCTTCCTCTTGCAGACACCTCAACACTTCCACTGGTATCTCATCAATTCCTGCTGCCCTGCCACTTTTCATATCTTTTATTGCTGCTCTCACCTCATCCAGTATAATACTTAGGCCGATATTATCTTTTGGTATTTCCTCTTCTCTTCCTACGTTCTAACCCTAGGTTTTTCCTTTGCCTTATAGAGCTCCTCCATATATTCTTTCCATCTTTGCAAAATTAGTTTTTCTTCTTTCAGTATTATACCCTCCTGACTCCCCACTTCTATACATTTTATTATGTTCCTGTCTTTGGTCGTTGTTAGTTCTCTCACTTTGTTATATACCAGATCATGCCTTCCAGATTTAACCATTTCTTCAATTTCTTTACACTCATTTTTTAACAATGCCTTTCTTGCTCTGTCAGTTTCCTTTCTCAATTCTGTGTTCATTCTTCTATACTTTCTTCGTCCTTCTTCAGTATTTAACTTTTTAAGCTTTCGTCTTTCCTCCATTTTATCTACCCGATCCTTTCTTGTATCCTACACTAATTTCACACACTGTTTTTATACTTTGCTTTATTCTTTTCCATTTCGTCTCACTATCCTCTACTATTGTTGTTTTCAAAATTCTCATTTTACTTTGCATATCCAAACCTATTTTCTCGGCATCCAAAGACTTTAACCTCTCTAAATCCCATTTCTTGATTTTTGTTGCTTTCTTTAATCTTTTAAGTTTTATTTCTAAAACTGCTAGTAAGAGCACATGATCACTATGTATATCTGCACCAAGTAAGGTGTTTGCTTTCTTCACTCCATTCCTATATCGCTCGTCAATCATTATAAAATCTACACGGTGGCTGAGACTAAACGTTACCAACTTCACTCTGCTGTCATTTGTGTAGTTGTCATTTTCGCGCGTCAATTTTTTGACAAATTGAAGTTTGGTTAGTTTCTTACATGTGGTCATAAAAGAATTGTCTAAATTAATACCTTCATAAGAAAATTGTAATGGAATTCAAACGTAATAGTGTAATTGCACTGTATTTGGCTGGAATTTCACAAACAGCAATAGTTCGTCAGCTCCAGCATTTGAACGTGAATAAAATGTTTGTGTATTGAACCATAACTCTATACAACAAAACTGGTAGCATCGCTAAACGCAACAGAGGCGGTCCTAAAAAGACAGCAACATCAAAAGAAATGATTCGAAAGGTGAAGCAACGAATCCAACGAAATCCTCCTCAAAGTGCCAATCAATTAGCAGCACGTCTGCATGTTTCACGATACAGCATTCAAACCATATTGAAAAATGAACTACACTTGCAGCCCTACAAGATACAAAATGTTCAAGATCTTACGGAGGCACAAAAAAAAGATAGTCTTGAAAGACACGAGCATTGAAGGCCTTGGCCGAACGTGACGAGATTCTAAAAATTGTCTTTTCTGATGAGAAAATTTCCACCATTCAACAGTATGTGAATAAATAAAATGATCGTGTTTGGTTAGAGCACAAGTCCAACAATAATTTGAACGCAAGAGTTGCCATGCGCAAGCAATCACCAGCTTGTTATGGCTTGGTTTGCAGTGACTGCGGATGGACGCACTCCTCTGGTTTTCATCGAACAAGGAGTCAAGGTAAACCAAGAGGTGTACCGCCAAAAGATCCTAAACGATGCTTTGCTACCTTGGGCACGTAAACATTTTGGTACGAACCGTTGGACATTCCAACAGGACTCGGCACCGTCACATAAAGCTCGAGCGACACAGCAATTTTTACAAAATTGCGTTCCGCGGGTGATTTCGTCGGAAGAATGGCCACCATATTCACAGGACTTGAATCCCATGGATTTCTCCATATGGTCCATTTTGCAGAGTAAGATGTCCACTAAGAAATACGAAAGTGTTGATGCATTGAAGTCAGCTCTTGTTCGAGAATGGAATAACATTCCGCAAGCCCACGTTCGGTCAGCATGCAATGCTTTCTATGGAAGATTGAATCAAACAATCAGAGCCAAAGGAGGTCATATCGAGCAGTAACATGTTTTTCATAAAAAGTAATATGTTTTTAACATATTCCACGAAATTTCAATAAAAAACAATCAAAATTAAAAAAATTACAGCGTTTTCATTTGGTAACACTTGGTCTCAGCCACCCTGAATTTGTTTTCTATAGAGATTAACAGGTGATTTACAAGTATACAACCTTCGTTTATGATGCTTAAACCACGTGTTGGTAGCTATTAACTTCTTTTCTTTACGAAATTCAATCATCCTATCTCCTCTTTCATTTCTCAAACCCAGACCAAATTTTCCAACTACTCCCTCGACGTCTTCTGACCCCACACTTGCGTTTCAGTCCCCCATCACAATGTGACAGCAACCCTTCCCTTCCTCATTCAAAATCTCTTCAATCCGGTCATAAACCCTTTCCTCTTCGTCATCATAGACACTTGTAGGCCTGTACACTTGAATGACTAGAATACTCTTCGGAGCACTGTTTATCTTTAATGCTATAATTCTATCGCAGTTATATATTACCTTAGTAATACAAGTCTTTAATCTGTTATTTACAATAAATCCCACTCCGTTCTTCCCTCGCTTTCCTCCACTGAAGTAGAACACAGCGTCTTCCATATGTTCCTCACCCTGCCCATCTCACTTCACTAATCCCAACTATATCCATGTTATTCTTAATCATTTCCCTTTTCAAGTTTTCTAGCTTTTCTTCCTTAAGCATACTTCTCACATTCCACGTTCCAAACCTAACTTTGTTATCACTTCTCCTTTCCTGATCACGTGAGGTCTTTGTACACTGGTCCCCCCGGAAATCCGATTGGGAAAGTATTTCGGTATTGTATTTAGTATTCAAAAATCTCATGTTACTTTTTCTTCTTCTCCTACACTTCTTCTTAGAACACCTTTTATGTCTTTAATGGAGTGGTTTTCCGTTGCCTTCTCCAGAGTGCCCCGTTCTATCTTCTGGGTTCATCCGTCCTCCGAGGAGGCCCTTAAAAGAAAGTTTGACTTCTTATTCTGGAAGTCGCTCGGTCGTCAGTTCCTCATTGGTAAGAACAAGGTATACCATATGAAGGTTCGAGGTTGACATTTTTGAAGATGAAAACTTATTGATTTAAATTTTTAACTTTGAAATATAACTTTTTTATGAAAATAAAACACAACCGAATATTTTGACAGCTAGCCTACTTTATGGGAGGTAAATTCTATTAATTATAAATGTTATCAAGTGATAGCTGTTGTTTGGTTTCTTTAAGAATATTAAAGTATGATGACGTATTAAGATTGTTATTGTTTTTATATTTTGAGCACGCTGATTGACGCTCTTACTACAATAGTTAACCAATTATTGAAGTATTTGATGGAATTAAGCTCCCTATATATCCAAAACATTATGTTTTCAGAGCTGTGGTTAAGACAACCTATGCATCAGCACCGACAAATGACAATATTTTTTTTAAATGAATAAATAACTACTAATAAATCCTTTCACGTAATAAAATACGACGGAAATAAAAATAAAACAAGAGATAAAACATAATTCTTTTTGGAAAATTAGCAAGAACAAAACTAAAACTAGGAAGCCACTGATTCCAGTGCGGGTAGCATATATCTTGAGACGCACGGTCATCTTCAACGATTCAACGCCACACATAGAGTAATATGGAAACTAATTTCTTCCAAAAACAATAGCGTAACATCATCACGGAATATTTCATAACTAAGATTGAGGGTGCTGTTGACTGTATATGGTTCATCTACCAGCACCACTAAAATATTATCTTGGCTAGTGATATCTCACTGTTATTGTCAGTGGTATATGATATCTCACGTTCTCATATACCAATAGCTTGGAAATTAGAGTAAGGGGGCTTGTCACACCCGTAGATTAAAAATTAAAACAAATTACAAATCATAAAAAATGATACCTCCCCATGACTCCATAAGTTTTACAAACGCTTTCGTATTTTCTTTGTATACTTGTACTACAAGAAATTTTTTGGTTAAACGTCTCTACCCTAAGTTATTGCACCATAACAGCAGTCGTTTTCCAAAAACTGTACATTAAGCCCTTAACACTGACCAAAATCTAACTGTGCATCTGAAGTTTCAAACCTATCATATTTATCTATTGGAACAGCTATACGAATGCAAAAAGGATTGATGATTGATTGATTGAAAACATCTTCATTTCGATTCCATTTGACATAATAATTGCTCGAACAAAAATTCGATCAAATTGACTAATATACTTATCTAACAACAACAAAAACAAACCATCGAATAACTTTGACGTTCTTAAAACTAAAAACATTAATCAAACGAGAAACAAAGTGACATGTGGTCAACACATTAACTAAAATCAATAATAAAAATAAGGGAAAAACAAAAAATCGTTTCTTCCTTTTTTTGTTTGTTTTTCCTCGCATGTTTTGATTGAGTTACACAAAAAAAAAAAAGTAAAAGAAAATGGAAAATTTTTCTTATTTAATAGACAGACAAGAGAAATATTGAAGTGAATTATTTCAAAATTAAACAACACAAGAAAAAAACTTCCTGCTATATCATAATAAAAATGATACTCTTTGTTCTCTATTACCAAATATAATGCTAACAGCAATTTAATAATGATAAAGTGATATCTGATTATCATCATCAAAATCATTGATAAATGCTTTGGAATTTATGTTAAATGTAAAACTTTTTCCGTATTTTATTTTGTTACCTTTACTGTTTGAGACGGTTATATACATATATAACACTGTTGTTAGATAATTAATAAATAATTTTTGAATTTTTATAAAGCGATAGTTATTAAAACTTTATTAATTTACTTAAAAATCATTAAAAAATTATAATTAAAATAAAAAATGTCAAAGTTTTACCAAAGTAAAATTTTCTTGATGTTTCATATTAAAACAAACAGAAAAGTTTTAATAGCTTTTGAGTTATTTATTTTTTTTTAAATAGATTTTCGAAGAAAATAATTATTTTAGATTTTTTTTATTTAAAAAAAAAAGCTTTTAGCGAAAACATAAGCTTTTCTTAAATCCTTTAAAATTGAGTCACTGGTTGATGCAAATCCAACGGTTAGAAGTGACCAAATATATAATGTGTTCATATGATTTAGACAAATATTCTTTTATGGTGGAAAGAGAAATATTTTACTGACTTTTAAAAGGGTTTGATATGAGGGTTGTTGAAAATAATTTTGACGTAACGAATATTGACATGTAAAAGCGGCTTTAGTTTTTAGAACTTAGTACAAGTAAGTCCTGCATCTTGAAATACGCGTTTTTTTGTTTTTAGTAGAGATCTGCACATATATTGATGTGAATAAATAATCTGTATATTTTGAACTATAATCGTTTAATATTTTATCAAGGGTAAGAAGTTACAATACGGGTTTCTATTACAACTACTGCGAAAAGGAGATAAAATTGGACTTTTTTCATTTTTAAATTAAGTCATAATTTTGTTAAATTTTATGCAATTCTACATAATCGCAACGAAATACAAAACAAAATTGTATGTTACCTCAATTTTCCTTTACAATATTTCAAAACTAAAATCAAAATGCGACACTGTTTCCGAGAAAAAGGGGCAAGAAAATAAAAACATTAAATAAAATAATATATGCAATAATGACGTCGATTATTCTCAGGATTTTTTCGATTTTTTTTTTGTAAATTTTGGATCTACCTGGAATATTCGAGAAATTAGAAAATAAAATAAGGTAAAATTGAAATTGTTATACTGTAAATTTCCACAATAAACCCAATAAACTAGTATAATCCCAAAAATATTATGATATTTTATTCAACATCTGATAAAATATAGATAAATTGTATCTGAACCATATCCAACAAGACCAAAATCTCAACCTAAACAAATATCTGTATTTATTTTTTAATTTTTATATAATTCTATTAAAATTTAGATTTAATTTTATTTGGTCAACCAATCGACCAAATAGAGATACAAAATAAAAATTATTTACATAAACAAAAAACAAAACTTAGCTTAGTTTTGTTAACAAAAATTTAATTATTAACTGAAATTTTTTGCTATTGTATAATATAAACTACATATAGATATATTAGATATAGATAGATTCAGGTGCGTAGATATATTTGATATATTTTTTGTAACAACAACAATAACAAAAAAAAAATTAACCCATCAAACCTATTTCAACCAAAAAAAAAATGATTATTTTTTATTTGTTTGAATTTTCTCGTTCTTTTGATAACAGAATTCACAACATGCAAAAAATATAATCATGAAAGGGAGGAGGATTGTTGCTGATAGTAGTGGTATTTATGGATTTTTATGAAGAGTTTGCATACTCAAGTTTTTTGTTTACTTTTTCTTTAAAGTTAAACTGATCAAAAATATTTTAACGAATGTTTTATTATGTTTAAATTTTATGGGTTTGGGTATAAATTAATTTTTAATTCTTGATTTTTAAATGGAAAAATAATAAGATCAGGAAATTGGATATAATTTGAAGTGATCTGATGATTTATTATTTAATGTCATAAAATACAGTTGAATCATTTTTAAGCAAAGTCTTGACGTTTAAAGTTTCTTATTTTAAAGCTTAAATCTTTGAATTAAGCATAAATTATAATTATTTAACTAGAAGCACAACAATCCATTGTTGCCTAACACCAAGTCTGCATGAAATTTCCTGTTCGTTACTCTAATACCCTTTACATACACTATCTTGTTTCATTTAATCCAACCAAAACCAAATTATGCCGTCTTTCACGAATGGAGCGACATAAAAATTTTCCTATTAAAATAAACCAAGAGGAATTGCGTGAGGTTGAATCAGTTAGACTTCTTGGAGTGGATATTCAAAATAACCTGAAATGGAATAAACATGTGTTCAACCTCGCTAAATCTGCAATGCAAAAATTAGGATTCTTGAGTCGATGTAAAAAGTATTTCAATCCCGAGCAAATTTTGCTAATCTTCAAGTCCTTTATTCGTCCATGTATGGAGTACTGCTGTCATGTTTGGGGAGGTGCTTGTCAGTCAACAATAAATTGTTTAGACTCTGTACAGAGAAAAGCAATACGGTTGATTGGTAATACCGAACTAACGGACCAGCTTGATTCACTCCAGCACAGAAGAAATGTGGCTGAATTGTCAATATACTATAAATATAACTTTAGCGAATTCTCCTCTAAGGAAATTCAAAATATTCTTCCATCGTGTGCGCAGTATAATCGACAAACAAGAGCTGCCAAGTTATCCCATCCATTTGTTGTACAAATACCTCGTTGTAGAACTGTGTCCTTCCAAAACGACTATTTCAATAGAGTGGCCAAATTATGGAACTCATTGCCCTCCTCTGTATTTCCCGATGAATTTTCTCCTCAGGCATTTAAAGAAAATGTCCATTATCATTTAAAAAAATTAGTATAGTTATCCCTATATCCCCATTCCTTCCATTCCTTTATAGTTGACATGGTATCTTCGGATATTCAAAGAGTCTAAATAATGAATATTTCATATTTAGTGTGCTAAACATGTCTAACTAATTAATAAAAAAAAAAAAAAAAAAATCTGTGCCGGATGGAAAATCTTCCATATCAATCTTCCTTCCATCCGTCACATATCCGTTATATTGGATAGAACACTTTATATTTTGAATAAACTTCATTCTGTTGTCAAGAAAATGTTGACGTGTATAGTTGTCCCAATCACGGTGAAATTGTTTACAAATATTTTTTTCTTTGTTTGAATAATAAACTGCCAACTTCGAGATGAGGTCGTCATTACTTCAATTTTTTTTCAGTGTGGTGTGTATATTGACCCGAACAAACCTTCTTTACCTCCCAGACAATCAATAAAAACTTAAATCCAAACCCCCATAATTATTTACAAGCGTAACCAGACTCACATTCTACCACAAAACCAATTTTATCCAGATTCCATCGATGTCTAGCATATTTTAAACATCGTCGAATACTTAAAAAAATTATAAGCGAAACTATATTAGATATCCCTCCAGATTCGTATGATATACGAATCATATACGAACATCACCATCGGTAACGAGAGCCATCGCGGGCTTCTAGACAGTGGTGCATCAATAAGTGTTTTAGGAGCGGGCTCAGAAAAATTTATAATAAATCCCCACGTAGTATTCCATTCTAACACTACAAGCATTTGTACTGCTCGCGGACAGAAGCAAAGAGTTATCGGCTACATTTCAACACCTGTTCGCTACCAGCATAAATAAAGAACAATCAAATTCTACCTCGTTCCATCTCTGCAGCAAACAGTGTATCTAGGGATTGATTTTTGGAATGCATTCGGCATAAAACCAGTTATGGGTGATAGTGAAGAAAATAAACCCCATCATTTCACTAAATAAAAAAGAAAATAAACCCCAGATTTTCACTACAATTTCGATCGGTCTGGTTGTGTATTATTGTGAAATATTTTTTTTTGTAAATATTTATTTAATAAAGAAAACTATTTGAAGTCATGAATTTAAAAGTATTGATTAACCAATATGGCCGCAAGTGAATATATTTCAAATTTGCTCTAATAAAAAAAAAATTAATTAAATTTAAGTTATTTGTGATAAAGCGTGATTAAGTTGTAATATTGGTTCTTAAATTAAACATTAAAAGTTTAACTTAATATTGCTTAACAGTAGTGTTGAAAAATGATGAAAACAAGATCTCAAAATAAAATAGAAAATACATGTGACGATTGTGGTAATTTAATCAATGTTGATCAAGATATGGTGGTGTGCAAAAAATGCGATAAAATGTTTCATGTAAATTGCAAAAATATTCTCCCAGCAGAATTAGAAAAAATAAACTCAAATAATCTATGGATTTGCTCTGAGGACTGTTATAATTTGGATAGTTCTAATCAATTTGCACGCCTTGAAAGTCTTTTCATAAACTTTCAAAAAATTATGATGGACGAGTTTGATTCACTTAAGAAACAAAATCAGATTATTTTGAATGAAAATAAAGATCTGCGAAGCTTACTGTGTCAATCGGAAGGACAGTTAAATATTCTTCAAGAAAAGGTGAGTGTTCTTGAAAATAAAATTAACTCATTTGAACAACGTGAACTGGATTCTCATATGCTGATAAGTAATGTACCAGTTACTAAAGATGAAAATTTGAAGGACATTGTAACAAAACTGTTAAATATTATTAAACCCAATTTTGATCCAGCACAAGTACTATCAGTCAAACGACTTACATCAAAAAAATCAACATCAAAGCATATCACACAAACTCCATTTATACATGTTGTTTACATAAATTCGGAAACTCAGCGTTCAATTATGCGTTTAAAAAAGAAAATGAAGCGGCCAATATTTTTGAAAGAACTTGGCTTCGAGGGAGAAACTGAGGTAAATAAGATTTATTTAAACGATTTTCTTACAAAACCAATTTACAACTTAATGAAAGATGCTAGGAAATATAAAAAAGAAAACAATTTCAAATATCTATGGCGATTTGATGGGACTTTATTTCTTAAACAAAATGATGGAGAAGCTATATTAAAAATTCACTCACACAATGATATCTCCAAACTACAATTAATATCATCTGTTTAATGACATCATAAATAATTGTAAATTTAATTTTTTCTATATTACTTTCTAATTGAATATTATCAATAATTAACAAATTTTATAACATATACATACTTATATACTAAATTTACTTCTATTAAATACATTTATGAATTATTTAGATGATGTTGGTGAGGATAATAATTGCTATGATATTCTCAATATACAGTATGATACTGAAATCAATTCTAAACTATTTAAAAAAAATGATTTGGTTATTTTTTATGCGAATATAAGAAGTCTTAGAAGAAATTTTGTTAAATTAATTAATAAAATTGAAACATTCGATACTTTAGTTCACATTATTGCATTGAGTGAGATATGGGCTTATTCGGAAGAGAACGATAAATTTCAAATTAAAGATTATGTTCCGTATTTTTGCAATGATGATTCGTATAAAAGCGGTGGAACAGTTATATATGTTCATATTTCAATTCAATCAGATTTTATCGCTGCAGTTTGCGTTGATAATAATAGTTTTGTAAAAGTTCGTCTCTTAAAATTAAAATTGGATATTATATCCATTTATAAAAAACACGATTCAAACGTACCCATTTTTATCAGTCAAATGGAAGGTCTAATTTCTTTTGGTACTAAAATGATTGTGGTAGGAGATTTTAATATCAACCTTCTTAATGATGACTCTGAAGTTACGGATTATAAAAATTGCATGATTTCCAATGGATTTTCAATTGTAAATAAAATTTGCTCCAACTATGCAACAAGAATTGGAAATGGAGTTCGTACAATAATTGACCATGTTTGGACAAATACTTTTGATCATTCTTTTTCATTTAGTTTATTGGAAAAGGATCTGTCTGATCATAAAAACATTCTTTTAAGTATTAAAGTTAATGATGACTTAGAATCTAATGTTGTATTTGAAAAAACTATTTTGAATTATGAAGCAATTGAAATTTCTGGAGTTCTAGACAACATGTATGAATATGACGATGTTTATAAATTTATACATTTTATTTCAAACCTGATTTCGGAAAATAAAATTACATACACTTATAGAAACAAAATGAACAACAAACCATGGAATTCTAAAAAGATAAAAGAACTAAGGAAAATTAAAAATAAATTATATAAACAAAGTAAAAAATATCCAACCAGTCAGGTTTTTAAGGATGAACTCAAACACTACAAGACGTTGATTGAGAAGCAGAATTTAAATGATAAGGCTGAATACTTTAAAAGTAAGTTTAAAGAAAATCGAAATAATCCATATAAGTTTTGGTCTCTTATCAAATCTCTCATAGTCAAAAACAAACCAACTAACAGGAATATTTCTCTTTTAATCAATAATGTTATGCTTCAAGATCAACAGCAAATATCAAATTGTTTTAATGAATATTTTTGTAATGTTGCAAAGGAAATTCATTGTGACATTCCAAAATTACCATATGAGTGCACTGTGCAATATGATATACGCATTCCTTTTAAATTAAGACTGGTGTCTATGGAAGATATTAAAAGGATTACAGCAGATCTTAACCAAAATGCTGCTGTGGGAGCTGACGGAATTTCAACTAAATTCTGTTCAAAATTTATTGATAAATTGGCACCAATTCTTACTGAACATGTTAACACTGTATTATTAACAGGGGAGTTTCCTGATTGTTTAAAAATTGCAAGAGTCTCACCTCTATACAAATCTCTAAGTACTCATTCTGTTTCAAGTTATAGACCAGTGTCAGTTCTTTCTAGTATATCTAAAATTTTTGAAACCGTTATATTGGAACAACTCAAGGAATTTTTAAAGGTGAATAACATTATTAATGAGAAGCAATTTGGCTTTACAGAACAAGCGAGTACGTTAGCAGCAGTAATGCACCTAATGAACTTTATCCAAGTTAAAAGGGATAATGGACTAGTTGTAATAATTTTATTTATCGATTTACGAAAGGCTTTTGATACAATTTTTCATAGAATTTTAATACATAAACTAGAAAGTATGGGTTTTCAAGGTGTAGAAATTAAGATATTTGAATCATACCTCAAAAACCGGAAACAATTTGTCCAATTAGGCAACACAAAATCAAACCTTGGAAATATAGAATGTGGCGTTCCACAAGGTTCTATTTTGGGTCCCACTTTATTTAATTTGTATGTCAATGATGCGTTTTTGATTGAAATGAAAGGAAATTTAACAATGTATGCGGACGATATGGCGGTGCTGTATTCTGGTCAAGATGTCACGGAATTATTAGCTGATGTAAGAATTGATATTTTTAACATATCTAAATGGTTATCCAAAAATAAACTGGCCATGAACCTGGATAAAACCAGTTACATTGTATTTGATAAGCGAATGAAGCAATCTATTCCATATGGGGACTTAGTATTTGAAAATAAAATCATACAACGAGTAGACTCTGCTAAATATCTCGGTTTAATTTTAGATGACAAATTATCTTGGGAACCTCACATTAAAAAGGTGAAGAAACAAATGGCAGCAACGCTGTTTTATATTCGGAGAATCAAAAATATTGTTCCTACCAATGCATTATGGCTAATCTATAATTCGAACATTTTATCTCATTTAATGTATCTAAATCCAATCTGGAGTGTGGCTGCTCAGGATAAAATACATGGAATTGAAGTTCTTCAAAATAAATCTATAAAGGCAATTAGAAACCTTCATTATCGTCACCCAACATATCAGTTGTACAATGAAAATCTTCTACCTTTTCATTTAATATCAGAATATGAAACCATTTTATTGATTTATAAAATTAAAAATGGATTAATAAAAAACGGATTTATTTTAAAATTGGGTAATGATCTACACAATTATAACACTAGGCAAAACACAAACTATTATGTAGACTTTAGAAATACTAATTTTGGTCAGAGAACGCTGATGTTTTATGGACTAGTTCTTTTCAATTCTCTTCCGAATGCTCTAAAAGTTATGGATAAAATAACCACCTTTAAACGTGATCTTAAAAAATTTTTATATAGAAAATATAACTAATATCTATAGCATTTTTATTCTATCATCATCTTACTCTACTTTTATTTCAAATATTATTACATATATTATTATTTATATAGAAACACCATATTTTATTTTTATTTTATTTATTTTTTTTTTCTCTCATTGTTAAACATAGTTTTAAATTATTTTGGCTGTTTTGGTAATTAATTTATAAAATTTATTTGTAACGATCTACGCTTAAAAATTTAATTTTTCTGTAGATTTTCAATAAACTATAAATAAACTAAAAAAAAAAAAAAAAAAAAAAAAAAAAAAAAAATTTCAAGAAAGCAACGGTGATGTCCCTCAGCGATACACCAATGAATGATAAAAGTCACCAGTTATCGATTGAAGAGCAATCTAAGCTTGCGAGATTATAGAATCGTTGCCACCATCTCATAAGCTAGGGTTAGGCCGAGCTCTTGTAATCGAGCATTCAATTGACGTCAATAATGCTACTACCATCACGCAACGCTACTACGCAGTTTCTCCAGCAGTATTTTGAGCTTGATCACATGCTTTCCGTAGGTGTCATAGAAGAAAGTTGTAGTGGTTGGAGCTCACCTATGGCTTTGGTACGTAAGAAAAATGGTAAAACCAGGTTATGTTTGGATGCCCGACGTGTAAACGCCGTCACACGAAAGGATGCGTATCCTCTCCCAACCATAGATGGTCTATTTCCAGCCTAGATTTAAAAGATGCATTCTGGCAGATTCCATTAGATCAAGAATCTAGAGATAAAACCGCCTTCACTATTCCCGGCCGCCCTCTCTACCAATTCACTGTAATGCCATTTGGTCTATGTAACGCACCTCAAACACTATGTCGATTAATGCACAAAGTAATTCCTCATCAGATGCACGATCGTGTATTCGTATATCTCGATGACTTGTTCATCATACCAGCCACTTGACCAACATATAGAACTCTTGGCTGAGGTTGAGCCTGAGTGGCGACTAAAATCAACCGGAAGCTTCATCGCCAACTATTCCAGCATATCATCCCCACTGACTGACCTATTAAAGAAATCGAAGAAGTTTGGTTGGTTCGAAACTGCACAAAAGTCATTGAGTCAATGAAGCAACTTTTAATTTCGGCGCTAGTCCTAGTAAATCATACACGAAGATTTTATATCCAATCAAATGTGATGCTAATAGTATTGGAGTTGGAAGTGTGTTGTATCAAAGAGCAGATGATAACAGTGAAAGACTTATAGCTTACATGAGTCAAAAACTCAACGCTGCACAACCTAATTATAGCGTTAAGTAGTTTCGAGCATGCATCGAAGGTCTACCTTTTACCATAATTACTTTAAAAATAATGCCAATAATTTACTATAATGTCATAAATCATTTTTAAAAATTACTATAATGTTTTGGTTTTTTTCTTCCGCTCATTTTATCTATTTTCCCTAAAATTATTGACAGGCAATAAACTAAGATATTAAACCTATTTTGTTTATTTTTCTTTATCAAAAAAAAATCAAATAATATTTGTGCAATAAACAAAAACAAAAAAAATTATAATTTTAAAAAAAGAACAATAAATAAATAAAATAATTTTCCTCATAAATTTTTTTTATTTTGTTTGCATTACTTTATATAATTTGAAATTTTATAATGTTAGTGGGTAGGTGTGGGTCGGTTGTCGGTAGGTTACAAATGAAAAAAAAAATGTAGTTAAATTTGAATTTATATGGTTGTGTAAACGGTGTTTATTTCGGTCAAATTTAGGTGGTTGATTATTTTACAATGCATTCACGTCTAGGTTGTAATTTTCATTGTAATTAAACAACAACACAAAAAAAAATAATTTTCTTGTTATGATTGTGTAAAATTTTCGTTTACTCTTCAAAATGTGAACAGAATATCATAAAAATCTACTAGAAAACTTTAAACAAAATAAAAAAGCAAAAAAATTATATAGTTTTTGTTAGTAAAACGAACAAAAGATATAGTGTTGTTTGGTTGGTTGGTTTCAGAATGGTTGTTGTTAAAAGTAGGTGATGTAAAAAGTGAAAAAAATATGAAACTAAAAAAAATAATAAAGATGGCTTGAATGATAATAGGTTTGACAATTTTTATGCTTGTCATTCTGAAAAGTTTAGAGGTGTGAACAGTTTTTGTTAAAATGTTAATTGGGGTGATGAACTTTTTTAACCTTTTTTATGCGATTGTCATTTTTATTTGTTTTAAATGTTGGTGGTATGAGTTCTGAGTATATCAGAATGCTGAGAAAGGTAATCATATATCAAAATGAGAATATTTATAGTTCTGTACAACATATTAACAGTTTTAAAAATATATTTTTCTTAACGATTACATTTACACATTTTCCAACAAACTTGACCGTTTTGTGTGATGTCTTGTCTAGCTACAAGATTTGGAAACCGAGTTATCTTAAAATTATAAATTTTTAAAAATTAATTTTATACGTTTAAGTAAAACTTTTGTAACGCATCTGTCATTAGATAGCTTTAAAAAACGTCACTTTATTAACCCCAAAAATTTTCACTTATGAGTCCCTATTTGGGCGCCATTCATTAATGGTGGGTTTTCGTGGTAATAAAATTTAGTTTTATTCAAGACTCATCTCGAATGAAAATAATTTTTACTTAAATTTTTATGAAGCATCCGTCATTATAAAGCTAAAAATTAAACCTTGCCCATTGGCACCATACACTTTCACTTATGAGCCCCACATTGGGCGCCATTCAGTAATGATTTTTGTGTGATTTCTTGTCTAACTACAGGAATTGGAAACCGAGTTATCTTAAAAGGTAAAGGTTTTAAATATTATAGATACTAGGAAAATTTTCCATGGGCTGCATAAAAAAAACTTTAACCATGGGCTGCAAAAAAATATAAGAAAATCAACTTCTATAACGCATCTGTCATTAGATAGCTTTAAAAAACGTCACTTCATTAGCACCAAAAATTTTCGCTTATGAGTCCCTATTTGGGCGCCATTCATTAATGGTGGTTTTTCGTGGTAATAAAATTTAGATTTTATTCAAGACTCATCTCGAATGAAAATAATTTTTACTTAAATTTTTATGAAACATCCGTCACTATAAAGCTAAAAATTAAACCTTGCTCATTGGCACCAAACACTTTCACTTATGAGCCCCACATTGGGCGCCATTCAGTAATGGTTTTTCATGGTAACGAAATTAACACAAATTTTAAAAATACCAGTCCTATAAAGGTCTATAAAAACATGGATCGAATCTGAAATCTAAACACGCAAGTTCTAGAATAAACGGCTAAATTCTTTAAGTCTAAAGAACATCGCAGCTTCAGTTCTTTGGTTTTATGGATGCTATAAAATGAACCGAAAAGTTATTACAAAGTGAAAGAAAACTGTGAATCAACTAACTGCATATGCGTTTGAAAAACATAAAAAATTACAAATGGTTTTTACTGTAGCTAGCACCTGAGAGTGGATTCAATTTTCTTCTTTTACCCTATATTTTTCTCTGCCACAAAACTTTTCTCATAACTATTAGAAATTTTCCAAGCTAGAACTAACAAAAGATCCAAAAAAAAAACATCACCTCAACAAAAAAAATCTCGATTTATCTTTTCTACACAAAACATTTTATTAAAAACTAAAATTGGTAGGAAAAAAAATTTTAAATAAATTTTCTTCAATTTTCTAAGATTTTCCTTTATTATATGTTCAAATACTTTTTACCACTCATCTTCTTTCCCCTTTTATAATTTCAAATAATTTTTTTATACCTTAACTAAAGTATGTGTTCGAGAATAAAGAAAAACAAAATTATAAAATTATGTGTATGGATTTAACTTTTCCTTTTAAAATTGAAATGAAAAAAGGAAACTTTTTTTTCTTAATTTTCAAATTGATATATTAACAATAAAAAGAAAACGGAAAAATGTTTTTGTGCAGAGGTAAGAGATTCTGGTTTTGACATAAAATTTTTGAAGTAAAGAAAATATATTTGGGTCACCAACTCTATTACTGTGTTAGGGTTGATCAAATTTTTGGAAATACATAATATATTTTAAATTGTGATTGAAATTTGCTAAGTTGTTCTATAGTCTTCGATTATCACCATTGTTTAAAATTGAATAATAAAATTAATTAAAAACTTCCGCAAAATATCCCAATATAAATGAAATAAAAATCCATACAATAAATTTATGATATAAATTTAATTACATGATTAATTGATCGGAACTTTTTTTTTATAAATTATATTTATAGTCTTGAATCACTGAACAGCCACTATCTATGGTGAAGAAATCAATTCTCATTTCACAATAATTGAATCTAATACATTCACAAAAAATAAAAGTTTTTTCCATTTTTGATTATAAATTGATTCTTTTCTTTTCTTTGCTTTCGCCATAAAATTAAATTAAATTGAAAAATAATTTTTGTGATTTTCTTATTCTTCTTCTTATTTAATTTTACTTTATAGTTAAAACTTGAATCAAATGAAAAAAATATTTTCTTTAAAATAATTTGAATTTGAGAAAAATACGATAGGAAAAATCATTACAAATCAATAAAAAAAAATAGAAAACTGGAAGAAAACAAAAATATATAAGAAGATAATGGTGATAATATTGTAGGATCATAAAAATAAATAAAATTAAGATTAATGTGATTTTTATAGTAGATTTATTGTGTTTATAGCAATGCATGGAGAGATCAGAATTTTGGGGATGATGAGAGATGAACTGTATTCAGTCAACGGTAGTACTCTGAATCTTTGTTAGTATTCCTTGGTGATGGCACGCTATTCCATGCTATATTTTTATAGAATCTTTTATTTTTATTTGTTACATTTAATCACGAAATATTGAGCTATGCCATATTTTATTTAATAAACTATAGAGCTGTTAAAGAATTTTAATCAAATTTACTAGTTGTGGAATGAATACAATTATAATGGAAGACATACGCATGGAAAGCATATATTCTTTAGTAGTCGTGGATAAATTCTTTTACAAATTAATACAAAGAAAGCATTGAGACCAGATCTCATTATAAATCTTAAACATAAACATAAAGGAATTTTTAAATATCAATTTTTATCCCTCCAACTTACAAATCCGTCCTTAGTTCTACAAATATTTTGTTGAACTTATGTTTTAATATCATTCATATATTCGTATCAAAACTACCAACATGCAAAACCTAAAAAATTTGCATCGTCAACGACATTTCCACAAGAACTTAATAAAAAAGATTAAAACAGAAAAAGTTATTATGTCCTGAACCTAAAACAAAATTCAAATTTTAAGATTTAACACGACCGAAGCTTTTTTTATTCCAGAAAACAAATTTATTCGTCTCCATTTTCTTTTAGAGAAAAAAAAAACAAACAAACAAAAATAAAAATTTTCACAGACAAAGTGTTCGTCATCTAGGATTTCTTTCTATAATCGTTATATTTTACTTTATAGTAACTTTACTTTTACAAATTTTTCAAGCCTCCTATTTTTCTTTTCATTTTCAAATAAATTAAAATATTTTAGAGCACCAAAACAAATTTTGAGAAAATAGAAAAATTTTCTAAAGAAAAGTTGTAAAACATTAAAATTGTTTTACGGAAAAATGTTGTTGTCTTTTTTTTTTTTGTTTGTTGTGTAAAATTGTTGTTTGGGTTATGAATTATTTATAGCAGACAGACTTTACATTGAAATGTAGACAAATAGTATAGTTACACTAGCAGGTACTGAATATTTTACATTTTAATCAACATAATTTTACATTAAAGTTGGTGACGGGATATAACGGTAAATTTTTATTTATATTTATAATTTAAAATTATCCCAGTTAAAACTATAATCAACTGTTTGATTTATTGTCACATAATTTGTACCAATTCATTGTTTTCGTTAAATTGAAGAGCATTTTTTTATATCAAACTAAAATTGAAGTGTTTTTGTTTGCGTACATTTTTTTTATAAGTTGATAGTCCAAAAATTTATTTTAATTTTATTTTCTGTTTTGTCACAAGCAGCACTTGTGATTGATTAATTATCAATGAATGATTAATTGTTCTTTGTGATATTTCTGAAACATATTTTCTGATAAAAATATAAGTTAAGAGAACGACTACAAAAGTTAAATTAGATTATAAGATGGATCGGTAGTATAGAAGTGTTGGAAGTGTTGAAGTCACAATGTTTGAAATGAAACAGAATAACTCAAATATCACATTAAAAATATTGAAGAAGATACATATATAAAAAAATATATAACATCAATAGATTTTATTTGAAAAAGGACCCGATCGATTCTATCAATTACATAATGTTATTTCCTAATATAAGACAAAAGAGACAAAGCGAATTTTGAAGAAAAAAACATGAAATATTGGATTCAGTTCCGTTTGAACCAGAAAAAATAACACACACCATGTTTTGTATTGTTTCTTTTTATAAATATATTTTTTCGTCTTATTGGAAAAAGAGGAAAACATAAAACGAGGAAAACTAAATATATTGAAATAATAAATTATTATCTTTAGGAACAGAAAATTTTTATTATATTACTTTTTGATGGAATGTCGTCAAAACAAAAAAAAACAAATTTATTTACAGTAACATTGAACTATATGTGAATAAATGTTTATTAGAAAAGTAATAATAAAGAGGTTTTGAAAAAAATTAAGTCTCGCAGATTATTAGTTAGAACATGTTTATCGTAACACACCTCCCCCTTACAAAAAAGTTAAGTTCATCCTGTCATAATGTTTTCTTTTGATTATTTCGTATTGTTTATTTCTATTATAAATTTCACTAATAAATTTAAATACAAACGGCAATTTCTTGTTAACTAATAGTTTTTATTTACTATATACGTATTTCGAAAACTATGCTTTCATCGACAGTAGTACATATCGAAACTGTTTTCTTATTTTTCTACCATGACACAAAGTAAAACATCTTCTGTATCTTATAATATAAAATTTTTTCAAATAATATTTACAATTTCAATTTTTTTTTTTGCAAAAATAACTTTATTGTAGAAAAACATAATAGTATATCAGAAAAATAACTATTTTGTTTTATTGCAACCATTGACCTCAGTATATTAATAAAATTCCAAGTTATGTGTTATTTTTGTTGATGGTATTACTTCGGTCTGAAAGACCTAAGTATTACATTTATGAGCCAAAAGTGAAATTTTTACCCCCACTTTTTTGGCATTTCTCGACGTTTTAGGACCTACTGATTCTAAAAAAGCAAAAAAAAAATGTTTGTCTATCTGTCGGCTGGCCGTCATTACCTACGCTGCAGGGAAAACCGCTGGACGGATTTCAAAAATTTTTTTTTCTAAAAATAGGTATACTCAAGGGACAGATCCGAAAGGACGATGTGTTCGATAACTGTACCGGAAGTGTGTCAAAAAAATAATTAAGTGTGTCAAAAACAGCAAATTTTCATATTGTTGGCTCAAAAACGTTAATTTTAAGTGATTACGAGTAGGTAAAATCGAATTTGGAGAAATCTTGATGGTCGGGATTGGTATGTGAGACCAAAATCTAGATTATTGCATTAAAAGTTTGTCAAAAAAATAATGTCAAGTGTGTCAAAAAATTATTTCATTTATTTTTTTACCCAATTTTTTGGAAAAAAAAATGTGGCTGTTTTTATGACGTAAATGTAATTGAAAATGAAATTGGACATGGAAATTTTTGAATTTGTTATAGTTTTTGAAATATTTTTGGAGTTTTGAGAATAGTTTTTATTTTTAATTTTGTAATGATTTTTGCAATATTTTTAGAATTTTTGGAAAAAATTTTAATTTTTGATTTTGTAAGAATTTTTGGAATATTTTTAGAATTTTGAAAAATTTTCAATTTTTGATTTTATTATAATTTTTGGAATTTTAAAAAAAAATTCAATTTTTGATTTTGTAATAATTTTTGCAATATTTTTAGAATTTTCGAAAAAGTTTGGATTTTTAAGAATTTTTGGAATATTATTGGAATTTAGAAAAAGTTTAAATATTTGATTTTATTCTAATTTTTGGAATATTTTTGGAATTTTGGAAAAAGTTTGATTTTATTTAATTTAACAATATTTTTGGAATTTTGAAAGAAATGTGAATTTGTGATTTTGTAATATTTTCTCGAAACGCTAAATGGAGAGGTTTTTGAGCAGTTTGCTGAGTGTATCATCTTTTCACTAAATTATGTTAATTTATGATCTGTTATAATTTTTCGGCAACGTATTGATGTTTCGTGTTAGTTTTGTAATTAATTTCTTCAAACAGAGATAAAAACATACTTGTACTTTAACAAAGAGTTATGTTTGATATACATCGCTGACCAAAACTAAAAACCATGTCCTCATAAAAGTTTTTTGCCGAAAACTATATCAAAATCCTTAACCTAGACCGAAGTCTTGATATCTCAGAGCTTGAGATTTCATCCCCTCCATATTTTTTGGATTTTATTCTTAAATTCTTTTTCTTAATAAATTAATGTAAAAATATTTTAAAATAGAGTTTAGATAATTTTTTTATATGAAACAAAAGGAATTATATTAAATGATTATCATGTCGGTTCGAATGGTTATAGAACCAAATTAAATTTTGTTACAAAAGAAATAATCTAACCACCCTGTTTTCTAATATTTTTTTCCAATTTTTAAGCGTTATATTTTTGGTTTTTTTGTAGAATACAATAACAACAACAATTTCAATAATGATTTCCTTATCACAGGAAAAAAATATATAAAAATAAAAGAAAATCAAATATAATATTATTGTAGAATCATGTACATAAATTTACATAATAATGGATGCTTTCTTTTTCTATTTCGTTTTTTTTTTAATATTTGGAAAATGGAGGAAAAGTGACTAAGAAAATAGAACGAAAGAAAATTTTTTTATTATTGATAATAAAATTGAATAAAATATATTTATGTTGTTACGTTATACTTACAAGTATTGCATGTGTGTTCTACATTTTTTTAATCGAGTAAGTTTTAATAAATAAAAAAACTATTCGGTTTGATTTGTTTATTGTAATTTCAATAAATAAATACATAATTTTTTAGCAACTTTTCATAAATCGATTGGTCTAAGATTTTATAGACAAAACTGTTTATAAAAACAATAAACGTTTTTAATAGTTTAAAGTTAACAAATTTAATCAACTTTTTTTAATTTGTGTGTAGAATTTGAATGTTCAATTCAAACAGTGACAATTTCAACAAGTCAATCAACAAATTTGTAAACATTTTATCAAACAGTAATATAAGAATTTTTTGTGAGCTAATATGTTTTATAAATAAAAATTGTATGCTCATTCGTTGCGTCACACATTTATTTTGTTTGACTTGTATCAATAATAAAAATTGGGTTTTGCAAGTATTATGAAAGAATGTATGAGCTTTTAATGAACTGCGTTCAATATTTTTTTTTTTTGAATTTTGTATTATGAATTGGTTTTTTTTTTCGTTAATGCTTCTAAATAATTTGAAAACATTCTCCGAATTCGCGAAATAAAAAGTTCCGAATACTTTTACCCTCCAAAACCAACATTGATTTGCCTCGAGATTTGATAAACTGTCAACAACTGCCTGCAGAAACAGTGTTAAAATATTTAGAACAAATACAGACGTTATTAAATCAAACCATAAACACGGTAAGAGGTAAGTACGCAGAAAGCAACGAGGCATTTGTGAAGGAAATCGAATCCTACGCCACGAACGCTTTCAAAGTTGGTTATCTCATCTTACCATAAGGCAGACAATAATAAGTTCAAACGAAACGCAGCTGGAAACTTTAATCACACTAGCGCTGCAAACAGAGCTATTACTAAATTGCCACAGAAAAAGCTTCATTACTGATTTTAGCGGATTTCCTTTCAAAGTCCCAGATCCAGATATACAGTATGGTTTTTGTTAAAAGTGTAAACCCACCTTTATATTTAGTTAGCCCTGAAAGCATATTGGTTTGGTTTAACCTCTGCACCTGCCACGTTTCAGGGAGTGATGAACTACATTCTAACGGGTATTTAGGGTTTAGTCTGTTACGTCTATTTAGATGACATTGTGATTTATGGAAAGAGCATTGCAGATCACACTCGAAAACTCATCGACGTGCTATCCAGATTAAGACAACATAACTTAAAACTACAACCCGAAAAATGTAACTTCTTGAGGAGAGAGGTGTTCTATTTAGGCCATTTGTGTACAGAACCAGGTGTGTTACGAGACCCCAGTCGTACAATTGCAGTACAAAATTTTCCCACTCCAAAAACAATAAAACAAATCCAATCCCTTTTAGGTTTGCTAAACTATTACAGAAAGTTCGTGCCCAATTTATCACGTACGGCGTAACAAAAGGGAGTAATATACAATTGGTTTGAAAACTGTGAAGCAGCTTTTCAAACGCTAAAGAATGCAATAGTCTCCCCTCCAATCCTAACATACCCTGGTTTTAGCTAGCCATTCAACCTAACAACGGACTTGGGTGCTGTGTTATCACAGGGAAATGCAGCTCGCTTCCACCACAAACTTTCTGAATTTGATTATCACAGCGAGTATGTACCAGAACCGAAAAACAGAGTAACGGATTCCTTAAGTAGAATTCCAACAGCCCCATAACGAACACAGTGACACACTGGATACTAAAGCGAGGAATACATACATTGACGGAGCCTCTAAATTAACGCAGCAGATTATCCACAAAACATAGTTGAACACCCGGGAAACACAAAAGCTATCACTCCATTGAACAAAACTCTTCACTTCAAGACACACTAGTTACAAACTTGTTATTCTCTATTCGATCAACTTATTTCCTATACCTACTTCTGGATTCGATCACTATTAAGTAAGCAAAAACTACCACATTTCATTAAGTCTTAAACACCTTAATTGTTGCAGAAAAAGAATTCCTTATATATAATTCTGCTTAATTTTTCGTATATTCTTGGAAAATCCATTCTTTTCTAAGAAAACTCGAGAAATTTGATTTAACGTTTTTGCTAACTGTCCCTTTTTCTTGGAAACAATGTGACGTTAGCTTTACTTTTAAAATATTGTATAAGGTTGAATACAATTTTGATTTGAATTTCATTGCGATTATGTAGAATCGTAACAATATTTTAGAAAAAGAATATGAAAAATAATGTCAATGCCAACAAAAAAATCATTTTGAACTCAAAATTGAAACTATAAGCCTTAAAAAAAATACTTTTATTGGTTATTACAAATCATTTTTCCTACCCATTCACCATATTTATGATTATACAATACATCCATTAAAATAAATTGTATTTATAAACTTCTACCTCCTTCACATTTCTATCAAATCAAATCTCATTTATACCATAAATAGATAGGGATCGCTATAATGATTTTTCATATATGCTAAATTACCCTTAGTCCTTAATTCTTCATTTTTCTTTTATATTCAAATTCAATCGATATAAAAATTACAACAACAACAACAACAAAAACCATCATTAAAATCTAAAATCATTTCATCCAAGAATACAAATCCAACGCATTATTTATGGAATATAAAATTTAAATTCCAAACAATTCATCTTGCAAAGAGTTTTATCATTCATAATCCCGACTTTTAAATTTACCATAAATAATTTTTTTTGTTTGCTATGTTTAGAAACGGAACGAATAGAATAATATTATAATCAAAAAAAAAACACCACAAAATTTTACAACCTGTATAAAAAATTCCATAAAAAAATAATTTACGGAGAAAAGGCTTGGGAAAATGTTGTAACCATTTTTTGTTGTTTGTTTTTCATTTTTGACATCACGAACGTCAGAATCGGTACAAACATAGATTACAACTTAGTAATTAAATTCATCTTTTTAATATAATAAAAAATTACTTGTAAATGAATAATAATTACAATATAATGAATAAAAATAAAGGTAAAATAATTAAAAAATTATAAATAAACAAACAATTTTGTGAAGAAAACAACATAACAATAAAAAAACCGACAAACAAACAAACAAAAAAAAATCAACAGACTTTCTGAAAATTTTAAAATGAAATTATTTTCCATTCTGTTGAATCTAAAGAAAAATATTTTAATTTTCTTTTAATTTTATTTCTTTTATTTTTATAATTTATAAAAGTAAAATAAATGGTGTAGACAGGATTAAATTTTAGTGTTGGGTTTAAAATTTTTGTTTTTCGCGATAAGAATTTTTTTTTAATGTACTAAAAAGTTTTGGATTTACTATGATATATGATTGAAACTTTTATTCCACTTACCATAACGGCATTCATTTTAAAATCCATAAAATTTTTAACTTCAGTTGCCATTTCACGTAATAATAAAATACCATCCTTGCGAACGACTTCCATGTCCGAATCCTTATATCGCTAAAATTAAACAAAACAAAAAATTAAAGTTAAAACAATTAAATATATCTTCATCAATTTTTTTTATTCAATGTTAGGCATGTTTAGTGTTAACCATAATAAATTATAGATTAACGTCTTTGAATATCCGAAGATACCATGCTAACTGGGGAACTAGGGCTCGAGAGTATTTATTAATTTTCTTTGAAGAATTTATTCACGTTGATTTTAAAGTTTTTAGGATTAAAATTATCAGGAAAGACCCACGCCGTACGGATTAAACGCGGACTCTTACACGGAAAAAAATCTCTAATTTACAAAGATAATTTATCTAAGACGTTTCATTATGACTTTTAAAACAAACAAAAATAATTTATTAATCTAACATGCAAAACTAGAATTAACATTGAGAGAAATGATAAAATACAATACTGTTGATTGTAGTCTTCCTTGGTGTCAACTTCCAATCAATATGTATTATACGCTAGGATTATTTTTTGTTATTTTCTTCAGCCAACAATTTTTATTACAAAAAACGCTGTTTAACATAACGATATTATAGTGAACGTGAAGATCCTCAACAAATACAAGGCAAAAGAAATGTGCCACTTTCGCAATAAGCAAATATTCGTCTAGTGGTTTAATTATGATACCACGTACTGATCTCCACATGAATATAGATTTTATAGGCAACCATTTCCAACTCCATATATCAATAAAAAAAAATGTAACATATTATGGAGTGAACTCACCCCCAAATTATCTTCGTTTGACCATCTGGTGCACGCCTCTGCTTGAAAACTCAAAACGATAAAAATTCTGGAACACCTTGTGCAAACAAATGATCCCATAGTCATATTCATATAGGTTCGGCCCTTTTAAATTTTTGTCATCTGGCCTTTCTCGAACTACCGCCATATCGTTTAATACATTTAATTTTATTTGCCTGCATTATTTCTTTTTTATTTTAAAAGTTGCTTACACAACTTAAAACACATAAAACTTATCAAAACAATGGAACTTAGTGACACAATGAAAACCTAACACCGTTAGGATAAAAAAACAAAAATTTAAAAAAATTGATCACTTTAAACAATTTATTAAAACAAATTAACATAAAATTTTTTTCTTGTGCCACAACAACACTGCACATGATTTTCGTTTTAATTTACATGTTCGACCCATTATTTATAAGTTGTAATCATTACTCAAGATTTGAAGAATCATTCTTCTTTATATATTTCAAAAATTGAAAAATAAACATGAGGGAGTAGGAGTGATTGCACGAAACAGATGCTCGTTATTCACATTGTTTGTAATCAATACATTTACAATTTAGAAAACGTAACTAGTTAACAACAGATTGTCTCATTTTTTTCCATAACATTTTTCCTGTTCTTCTACCAATTTACAAAACATAAACAAAAGTAAGACCCACCCGTTTATCAATTAGATATATTCATGTATTGTAAAATTTCATTTCTATCTCCGTTTCACCATTATAATATGAAGAGAAAAATTTAAATGTTAGTGTTTTTATTAAAAACAAGGTAAGTAAACAAAATTCGAAACGTTGTAAAGAGAATTCACAAAACTATTATAACCTTGATATTTTTACAGAAAAAAGTAAAGGAAAAATGTTAATGCTAAATATATATTACAGACGAGGGTGAGACAAAAAGTTATTTGTATGGTGGTCTGAATGTAAAATTACGACAATGCAAAATGTATATTTGGGTAGGTCAGGGAAGGAAATTATAGAATGAATTAACGAGAATCTAATCTTTGCTGTTAACGCAACCGGCTTAGTTGTTTGAGCTGTCAAGCCTGAAATTCCAATCAATACACCCTATACTGACCCTCAATCGTTTTGCATTCATGTTTAACAACACGTAATTTGGCGGACATAACAGTTGTTCCTCAAACCGAAAAAGGATGGGCTGCTATTGATACTATGGTGTATCGCGCAAAGTTTGCAGGTTCAAGTAAAATCGATTTGATCTCCGCAGACGCGAAGATAAAAATAATAATAAAATATGAAGGGGCTGAAATCTCAAAGCTCTGAGATATCAAGACTTCGGTCTGGGTTAAGAATTTTGATATAGTTTTCGGCATAAAACTTTTATGAGGACATAGTTTTTAGTTTTGGGCAGCGATGCATATCAAACATAACTCTTTGTTGAAGTACATGTATTTTTATTTTTTTTTATCCCTGTTTAGAAATTTATTACAAAACTAACACGAAACATCAACACGTTGCCGGAAAATTATAACAGATCATAAATTAACATAATTTAGTGAAAAGATTATACACTCAGCAAACTACTCAGCAAGCTACTCAAAAACTCTCCATTTAGCGTTTCGAGAAAATATTACAAAATCACAAATGCATATTTCTTTCAAAAATCAGAAAATATTGTAAGAATTAAATAAAATCAAACTTTTTTCAAAATTCTAAAAATATTCTAATAATTATTAAAAATTCAAAGATTAAAACTATTTCAAAAATTCTAAAAATATTGCAAAAATTATAACAAAATCAAAAATTGAAACTTTTTTCAAAGTTCCAAAAATATTTCCAAAACTAAAAATTATAAAAAAATCAAAAATTGAAACTGTTTTCAAAATTCCAAAAATTAGAATAAAATCAAATATTTAAACTTTATCTAAATTCTAAAAATATTCCAAAAATTTTTAAAAATTCAAAAATTCAAACTTTTTCCAAAATTCTAAAACTATTGCAAAAATGATTGCAAAATCAAAAATACAAACTTTTTTCAATATTCCAAAAATATTTCAAAACTATAACAAATTCAAAAATACGCATGTTCGATTTCACGTTCAAATACATTTACGTCATACAAACAGCTAAATTTTTTTATTCCAAAAAATAGGCTAAAAAAATAAATGAAAATCATTCTTTTGACACACTTGACAAAATTTTTTGACACACTTCTAATGCAATAATCTAGTTTTTGATCTCACATACCAATCCCGACTAAAATGTTTTATAATTAATTTCGAAACGGAAGGGGACAGAAACGTCCCAAAAGTGTTCACTTTTCAAGGAAGCGGTTAAGTATTTGGAGCACATTCATACAGATCATGACAAGATGGCGACTCTTTGTCTATATTAATCAAACCTATTCTGTCGTATCTTTTTCAAATATTTTCCATCAAGGAATCTATCTTCATGATCCTTGATATTCTTCTCAAACATACAGGTAACATTTTCGACATACGAAATAACCGTTTTATTGACCCTGTAACACACATGTTTAATCTTGGGACACCAACAGACTACCCATCAATGTGGGTAGTCTGTTGGTGTACTTATCAGTACAGCTGATGCTAATCATACATTAAACAAACTTCTGATGGAATTCAAAGACAACACGATGGAACACGATTACCCTCGTCCCATCAAAAATGATGTCACACATATGCTCGAGACTAAAGGTCCGCCAATTTCTTCCGGTTTCGAAGGCATGCAGCAGAGAAACTTTAAATTTCTAAAGAAGAATTTGGATTCATGATGGGTCAAGGTCTTTGTCGTCCTTCCAACAGCCCATGGTCAAGCCCTTTCCATCTCGTTAAAAACCAAAATGGAGAATGGCGTCCATGTGGCGACTATCGTGCACTAAACAAAGTTGCAAAGCCCGATAGCTATCCTATTCCTCATATAATGGACTTCAAGAAACAACTAAACTGTTGCACTGTCTTTTCAACCATAGACCTTACTCGAGCATACCATCAAATCCCTAACGCCGAAAATGATATCCCTAAAACCGCAATTTGCAATCCTTTTGACTTTTTTGAGTTTATCGTATGACTTTTGGATTACGCCGCTCAAAATTTTCAACAATTTCTCCATACAGTTTTACGTGGTTTCAATTTTTGCTTTGCGTATATCAATGACATACGTGTCGCTTTGGAAGATGAGGAACAGCCACGTCACAGGCAAGAATAATGTTGTGGCCGATTCACATTTAAGAATCGAAAAAATCCAATTCTCATAACTAATCGATTATGCAGCAATAGCTAACGAACAAGTTAATTATTTGGAATTGCAAGAGTTACTTGCAAATCCATCTCTTTCTTTCAAACTACAGCCTGTATTTGGATTTGAAGAATTCAATGTGACATATCCACAGCCCACACGTACACATCGTCCATATGTACCACGTACATTTCGAAAACAAATTTTTTGACACTTTCACAATTTCAACTATCCCAGCATTCGTTCCACTACGCAAGTCATACGTTCAAAATTCACATGTAAAAAAACAAAATTTGTCGACATGTTGAAACCCATTGGGGCACCTTTCCTACAGTTTCTCAAAGGTTTGCCAAAGCCCACATAGACATCATAGGACCACTTTGAGTGTCCGAAAATTATCGTTATTGTATCACCTTAACGGACCGATACACTCGATGGACTGAGGTTATCCCAACTAGTGATATTACAGCCGAAACAATAGCTTCAAGTATTTACACTAATTGGATTTCACAATTTGGAGTGCTAACGGAAATCTACACCAACCAAGGTCATCAATTTGAATCAGAGTTATACTAAAAACTGGCTGAAATCTTTGATTTCAAGCGTCACCGCACTACAGCATACAATCCCAAAGCCGAATGATCGAAAGATTTCACCGCAACCATTATGTGTAATGATAACCGTTCCTGGTCTTAATTGTTACCAACAGTCCTGCAAAGGTTACGCGCAGCACACAAAGTGGACTTTGCCACCTACAGTGCTGATTTCGTTCAGTGCTGAACCTTCTAACACTTTTAACCCTCAATCTAAATTTATTCAGAATCTAAAAGCACATTTAAACAAACTTCCTCCTGCCCCACCATCAAATCGCGCAAAACAATCTGTCTTTATTTTCAAAGAATTGCAAAACTGTTCAAACGTTTTAGGAACAGATCGCGTGAAAACTGCACTATAACCACCTTATACTGGACCTTTTTCTGTCATTCGTCGCCATCCAAAATACTTCGTTGCACGCATCAATGATCGTGATGTGAACGTAAGCATTGACCGAGTGACGGCAAGGTTTATATCTGACATCGAAACTCAGGTCAACACGAGCAACTTACCGATGACTAAGAACAATAAGCTTCCAGATGTAGGGTCTTATTAGTTGTGTCGAACTGTACAAAAACGACAGTCACAAAGAAAGAATTTCAACTGAACAGCCACCGACAACGAGGTCGTAAAATCAACAAGCCCGGCAGGTACATGTAAACCTATCAGTTCATCTGTTCACTGGAAGGGGGGTACTGTGGCGATTCTTCGTCCATATTAATCATTCCTATTCTGTCTATATTTTCAAACATTTTCCATTTTCCATCAAGTGGCCATGACCCTTGATATTTTTCTTCTTAAACACTATAACAAAGAAAAGAACAAGTACGAACGCGTCTATTTTTCTAACAAAGAAAACAAACAAGAGGTGGAATATGTCTGGTAGAAATTTTAAATAGAGTAAATTGAGGTTGAATACGATTATATTTTCAAGCATCGATCTAAAAGATGCTTCCTTCACCGTACCAAGACGTTCATAATACCAGTTTACTGTAATGCCATTCGGCTTGTGCAATGCCCCTCAAACCTTATACCGGTTAATACACAAACCATGCCCTCAACGCGCAGGCCTTACCATTAATTTGGAGAAATCCAAACTCCTCCTTAACAAGGTTGGCATGATATATATCAATGATATATATCCGATATATATCATTGATATATATCACGATATTTATGCCCTGATATATATCATGATATTTATAAAAAGAAATAATTAACATTTTTTTTCTTAAAGTTAGAAAATCTGTTAACAGTCGCAGCACTGCCCGCAAAACGCATGCCAAATCGAAGTAACCTGGTTAAGCTATGCCAAGACCATAAAGCTGACATAGATCCTAACATAACTAAACTTATGACATAAGTATTGTAATAAATTCTAAACATATGCTTTGTTATCTAAAGACAATAGCAGTCGCTTTAGACAGACCTCAAAGAGATAAAACATCTATTGCCGTTGTAGTTGTAATTTGGCATAAACTAGAAGTCTTAAACTATCGATGCCATCTTAAACTAGAGCAACCTTTAGAAGTTAAGAAATTTTTTTATCGGGGTGACATGGCTTTAAACACACCTCATTACCTAGCCAATTTACGCTTGACCATCGATTTTTAGGTAAACGTTTGAACATCCACCAAAGAGAAGAAACATCTACTCTTATTTAAATATAATTATTTCAGACTTCATTCCATTTGTAATGGCGCTTTTAACTGAATCTACAACATTTCCAAAATTTGTATTTCAATCTCAGTTTATAAATACACCACCAATGGTGTGGTGGAATGGAATGACTACTTGGATGACTTTTTTTTCTTTAGACAATTTTCCTTTATTTTAACTTTTTTGTATTTACTTTATTTACGTATGATATTTTATATTTTATTGGCCCTGTCATGGTTGCTGGTACTCGGCCATTGCTGCAAAACTGGTCATCATTATTGGTCTGTTACTGGGTCAGCTGTACAACCTTGTATCATTGCTGTTTTTTTCTCTGGCAAATGAATGGCAGCCATATATTGTCCGAAGTTTTTAACAAGTAAAATTATGTTAATGGCCGAGTAATAGTTGCCAGTACTTTTTTTATAAAATGTGTTGTGTAGTAGACATTACAATATGTGTCACTACAACACATCAAAACCTTTTAAGACCAACCCACAACAACATGCGTTCTAAGGTGTTGATGGAAGCAACTTTGTTTTTTTTTTGTATTTTTTTATATTTTTTTTATAGATGGAATAACTAAACAATAAATCCTATCACATATAAAATATGACATAGGCCAATGGTTCATGATTCTATTCTAGAAAAAATAAAATAAATTAAAAGGTAAACAGCGAATTTGTTTTAACAATTTGCAGGAACAAAACTAAAATGTGGTTGCCAATAATCCAGCTAGTGGCATATTCATGCGAAGCACTTCCTTCCTCAATGATTAAAGCCCATACAAAGAGTTATATGAAGGCTCGATTCTTTGAGTAAGCAATCATCATCAGGTAATGCGTGGTATCAACAGGTAATGCTCAATAACTATGATTGAGGGTGCTACCGTTGACCGAATAGGGTTCATCCACCAGCACCCCTAAGATATCACCTTGGCTAGTTAGTGATATCTCACTACTTTTGTCAGTGGTATGTGATATTTCACGTTAGCTCGTATGTCAACAGCAGGGACTGGAGTCAACGGAGTTGTCACACCCGTAGATCAAAAATAAAAAATTTATAATATAAAAAATTGATCCCTCCATGCGACTCTATGGGTGATGGTTGCCACTACCCGGCCATTGTTGAATTACTCGTCCCAAGTAATTGACCATTACTGGACCAGTTGTATAACCTTGCATGGGCCATTGCTGGCTTTATTCTCTGGCCCTTGAATGGCAGTCATTTATTATTTGAAGTTATCATCCAGTAACATTACGTTTATGGTCCAGTTATGTACTCGGCCATTGCTGCATTACTGGGCCCCAGTAATGAACTGTTACTGGACCAGTTGTACGACTTTGTATGGGTATTGATGAAGCAACTTAGCTAAATAAATAAGACAAAGCGGGCAAGGGTATTCGTAATTTGGAATTGTGCAATCGAAGAAATAAAGAAATACGCTTGATTGCCTATACATTAAATTAGAGTTGCCATTTTGAATTTAATTTAGAGGCAAATAGGTAAAAAACGAGGGCGTGATGCGTTGCACTGCATACAAGTGTGGAAAGGGCCATATATTATATAATATTTAAGATAACCAACTTATTCAAAAATAAATATCAGAACTTGATATATATCGGATATATATCTGATATATATCTGATATATATCGGATATTTTGATATTTATATAAATATCATGATATTTGCCAACCTTGCTCCTTAACGAGATTGAGTATCTATGGTATGTGGTTGGCCACGGTATGCTTCAAAGCAAAAGCCATCATCGATTTTCCCGTTCCCAAAACCGTGAAACAAGTCCGACGTTTCCTTTGCATAACTAGTACAGATGTTTTATTACTAATTATTCCGCCTTATCTGCAAGCCTAGACGAGCTGCTGAAGAAAGATCACAAATTTCTTTGGAGTACAAAAAGGGTTTCGATTCCCTAAAAAACTCACTGGTTACAGCCCCAGTATTCGTCAACCCTGATTTACCTCGCCGTTTTCATATCCAATGTGACGACGGGACGGAACATCCTTGGGCATTTATGTCACACAAGCTCAATTCGGATTTACGGAATTATAGCGTCACTGAATTGGAATGCCTTGCAGCGGTTCTCGACGTTAAAAAATTTAGGGCCTACGTAGAAAGACATCCGGTTACCATCATCACGGATTACTCTAGTCTAAAGTTGCTAATGTCTTTGAAAGATTTATTAGGTAGACGGCAAGATGCAGTCTTAAGTTGCAAGCTTACGATTTTGATATCGAATATGGCTAGGGAACCCAAAACCTCATGACTGACTCTCTTTCCCGGCTTAATGTCGACGAGATTGATAGTTCAGGATAGTTCAGGGAAAGATGACCAGGATATTGCGATGCATCTGGGTTTTTCCGTCAAACATTTTAAGGACCCAGAGTACCTAGCGCTACGGCTCCACGCAGATTGTAATGTTCGAGAAGTAGATGGTCGTTTCTACATAAAACCTAACGTAGGGTTGAAACACCTGGACAAAGACGAACCCTTGCGACAAAAAGTTAAGGAATATGTGCAGAACTGTCAGTCATGTCGAATAAATAAGTGACACATTATGGCCACCCATGGGATAGGTAACCAAAGTATTCCGTGCATTTCAGAGAATATATGTTGATTTCCTGGACCTTACCCAAAATCAAAGTGGGACGATATGCCCCTTATTATAGCGTTGGATTACTTTAGCCGGTTTGTGCTGACAACGCCACTTCGACAAGCAACAACAGCCAATCTAGTAAGCTTAATAGAGAACGATGTGTTCGACCTGTTCGGCGTACCAAAGTCACTTGTCTCGGACAATGGTAAGCAGTTCGGGTTCCACCTACTGGCTAACTCACTCAAAACCTTCCGAGTGACGCATATATTTACTCCAAAATACTCACCTCAGTCTAACACTTCAGAATGGGTAAACCGTTCCATAGTATCTGCCATTCGTTCACATGTCACAACTGACCACAAAAACTGGGATATCCATCTAAACGAGATTACCTCAGCCTTGCGTTTAAATGTTTACCATCCGTCTATTGGGTTCACTCCTCATTTTGTAGCTTTTGGACGGCACCGAGTTAGCCATGGTTCCGAATACCATATTCGTGATATTCAGAACATCAAGACCAATGTTTATGTGTAATTAATTTTTGCTCTTCTAGGACCCTCTGTTTTTCCGGACAAATCTACGACCACCTTTTTCCCTGAAACTCCATCCTCGCGATGAGCAGGTTCGGATTTCCCTCTGATTGGACAAAAATTTAGATTCGTTTTCCCGGGACATCTAGTTACTTCTCACGAGGAAACTGGATGGACTCAGGACTAGGGTTCAACTGTTCCGTTTGCTCTCTTTAAATCTATTGCATATTGTTTGGTTCCAGTAAAGGTTGAGATCATTCTGAGGTCTTTGTCGTCTAAGAATGGTCATGATCTTTTGATGTTGAACTCGAGCTTTTTCGTAATCAACCAGACATACAAACTTATCACATTCAACGTCTCTACAGCTTTGTATTAGAACGTGAAATCATAAAAGTGCCTCTCTGGTGCCGACTGCGTTTATTAACCTGTAAGGGATAATTGATATTTGTTCTTCTCATTTATTATAAATTCTTTTGTGAATAACTGTAAGAAATAGCTTCAAAAGGTGCATCAAGCTGATAGTCCGATAATCTTTACACCTCCTAACGCCACTTATTTGGGCATTGCAGCCAGTTTTTTTTGGGATAGTTCCCATATTGTAGATAATATTTAAAATATTTGTGAGTGAGGTTGTTCCTTCTTCGTCTAACATGTTAGGGACTCAGCTTTGATGTTATCTGGTTCTTTTGCTTTTCTGTTTTTCTGTTTTTCATTTTTTTCTTATTGGCTCCACTTAATGCTTTAGTATAACTGAGCTCGTGATTACTTCTGAAACTAACTTCTGATCTTTGATCTTCAAAGTGTTTCCAGGTATAACACTCCTTTGTTTTAAATATCTTGTTTGTCAACAATCAGGTTTCCATTTATATTTACTTTATCTGTGGCCGCTTTTTAAAAATGCATGTTGCCTCTTTCACTTTTTGGTGAACGTTAAGGACATCGTTTCTGGTTTGTAACATTTGTATTTTCCACCACTTCTCTTCTGATTATAACAGAGGTGTCATTTCTCTGTCCTAAACCTAACAGTCCGATCAAGGTTGTTTTCCGCCCGCCCAATTTGGCATTTGATGCTTTGGTATAGTGCTCAATTTTATCGTCACTTTTATCTGCAGTAAGAGCGTATAATTGTACAATATTTATATTCAGTGGATTAGCTTGTATTAGTCACAGACTCCCACAAACATAATTTTTCCCGAACCATTTAACTGCAGTGCTCTTATATTTCTTACATTAAACATAACAGATTGTTCATTTGATGGTGTCCATAAGATTAAATTAGGTTTAACAATTCGGAATATATCCCTCAGGGTTTGATCGAATTTATCCACACACCAATAATTATTAAATAATTTTCACCAATTATTAATTCATTATCAATTCATAACAATTCATTACATTAAAAAATAGAAAAATAACAAATTTCATATCACAATTAAGCAACAAATAATTTAAAATCTAATAATTGGCTTAATCGAACAGAATACCCGATCTTTTGTTAGCGAGAATTTTCTCTCTTTGTTTCTTTTCAAATATATATTAGTCGCATTCACGTCCAATTATCATTTACCATTGTCATTACATGTTCTCAATATATAATTCCAGTTGAAAAACATGATCTTTATCAGACCTTTTATACCAACACGAAAATCAAAGACTACAATTTTACATTTAATAAATTATAAAAAAAACTGCAAACTTATTTACATGGGATACCTTGATAAAAGTCTCTCTTTCATATATGTATGACCTAAAAATTAGGTCATACATATATGAAAGAGAGACTTTTAGGTTGAGGTAGGTTCAAATTTTAAAATATAAAATTACAAATTGAATTACGGATTTTCTCTGGATATTTTGGCCTTTAATTTTTTTATTTCGATATAGAGTGAAAATTGAAATAGGATAACAAGTTGTCTTCTGGACTGTTTTGTAGATAGTTTTTATTTTTATTTTAGAGCAAGAATTGAAATAGGGTCGATCGTTGCAAGTTCCTCCACCCATTATTTTGTTTCAAATTAAGTAATTGGTCAATTTAATAGCTCCAACTTTAAATATATTCTTTAAAAAGTATTTAATTTTTATGATTTAGAAGTAATTGATTTTGGACATAGATATTACATGAAAATGTAATCTATTGTAATAAACTTCATTCAGAATGGGTTAATTTTATTTACTCATTCATGAATTAAAAGTTAACTTCTTTTTCAATCTTTTACTTGTATTGCAAGTTGTATTGCATAAATTAATGTTAATTAAATTTGTCATACAAATGTTTACATTAATGAATTAAAAGGAGGTGTGGCCTATTGTTTCTAGAAACAACTACAGTGAGTACCAGAAGATTCTGCTTATTTGTTTTTGAATATAAATAAGCGAACAAAATATCAGATAGTCAGTTTTAATTTGGCAATTAAAAGTGTTTATAAATATTCGCAAGTATAAGGAATAATCGGTGGTACTTGAGCCTGGGTACTAAGAGTAAAAGAATTTGAACTTAGTGGAATAGTAAATACAGATTTTACGATTCCGAATATTATTGATTCAAATTGTGGAAAAGCGGTGAAGTTTATCGTGCATAAATTGGAGACCCTGGAATTTATTGCAATTAAAATCGGAAGTTGCTGTAACTGGTTGATAAATAAAGTTCGAGATTTTGTTAACTAAAGATCTGTCTTTTTACTGTCGTATTTGCTCAATAATCGAAAAGAACCAACGAAGAGTCGTTACACTATTTTAAATTACGCGTAAAGGAAGAACCCTAATTTTATTAAGTCTGTTTAAGCGTATCAGATACACGCCCCGCATTTGGAGTAAAATGCCGCTAATAAAACAAAAGCACGATTACCTTATTATGGAACATAACAAGCCAAAAAAAAATCTTTACAGTTTTCTAAAAAAAACTTTAAATTTTATTACGTGCTAGATGATCTTCACATGTTGCAATATTACATATTTTCATTATTATATATAAAAAATAAAGAATTGCACGTACGGCCACCACTTAAAATTTTTTAAATTCTCCGCTAGTTTTTTATCAACAAAAAATAAAATCTATTAGACTAAAAAGTTGGTCCATAAGTTTATTCCGAAATTACTACCAAACACAGAAACAAAAAAAAAATCAAACCCTCTTGAGAATGTCTACCCCCCTATAATTTTATAGTTTTTCTTTTAGTTCTAGTAAACTAATATTATTGCCATTTTCCTTACATATATCACCACTAAAAGCACTGAGAAAAAAAAACATGCAAAGAAAAACCAAATTGAAAAGCAAAGCAAAAAAAGTCCTAAGAGGAAAAAGTTAAAGGCAAAACAAGCGACAAATATAGAAAAAAATGAATTCGGTTGGTAAGATTTTTATAAGAAAAATAATAATAATAATAACTACGAGGATGGGGTTATAATGTTTGTGAAATTGGATTAAACATTACTAACTAGAACACTAACTTATGATATAAAAAAAAGAAAAATAAGGCGAATAGGAAAAACCAATATGCGAAAAAATAGAAAATTTTAACTTAAAGAAAAGCACAACGAAATTTTATGTTAAAATTCTTGCCTATTTGAACTTTTAATTAGAAAACTGTTTAAATTGAATTAAATTTTTGCTACAAAATAATAATAGTAATAAAATGAAATTAATTAACCATAAATTATAGGATGGGATTAGTTAGGATTTCGTTTTTATTGATTGTTTTGTTGGGAATGTATAAACGGTAATGAAATGAAAAGTTAATTAATGTTATTTGTAATGGTATTGTAATGCTGTCATTAAACAAAATTATACTATGATTGTAAAATAGAATTTTATGGACATGAAAGGAAGAAGTTTATCGATTGAAATATTTCCAGTTATTTTATCAACTAATTTTATGAATAAGAAAAATTTAATTAAAATCGATAGAGATAGTTAATTATTGATTATCTTAAAAGCTCGTTGAAAACATAAAAACTATTGAATGAAACCGGTGCAAAAAGTTAATGAATTATTTCATAAATTAACTACAGT
Organism: Diogma glabrata; assembly: GCA_963693315.1. Lineage (NCBI taxonomy): Eukaryota > Metazoa > Arthropoda > Insecta > Diptera > Cylindrotomidae > Diogma > Diogma glabrata. The sequence continues at coordinate 4,977,864 of OY856186.1, read as the reverse complement.
TAAATGGCAATAGATTAAAGTAATGTTATTAGTTATGGATTTCATATTTCTATATTCAAATTTTTTGTTTTTATGATTAATTTATTATTATTATTTAAAAATTGTCTTGAAAGGAAACACTTGTAATGGTAACATTAAAAAAAGAACCATCAACATTAATACGCTATTACACAAATAAAATCAATTCACCCCTTCCACAAATAAATTTTACAAAAACTGAACAAAACTTTTTAAATTATAAAAATTACTATCACGCCAAATACCAATAAAAATAGTCGTATTACGTGAACATACATAACATACAAACATATCACATTTTTTTTTAGAAAAAACATAAAAGTTGTGTAAGAAAACTTTTAAATTCAATAAAAAATTACATTTAAAAATGTTGTTGTAATAGTTGAAAAACGGAAAATATGATATTATGTGTCTGTGGGGCTGCTCTGTCAGTCCAGTCGAGTTTGGAGCATCAATGTGACAATGATAACAAACAAAAGCTTTAATCGACCAATCCAACTTAAGGATACGATCTCGCTAGGATCATGGTCTAAATTTTGTTCTAGTTTGTTATTGTTTCCTGGCATGCATCACCGCGATCGATACAACTTATCGTTTTTCTTTACTTATATTTCCCAACCCTGTTTTCAATGGTCTTGTTTACTTCTATTGCTGTCTCAGTTCTTTAAGATGATTATTCATCATATTTTTGATGATATACATATGCACGTATACTTGGACATTTGTGCATTCGGGAAGCATTCATCGTAAAAATCCTCAAACTAACTAACAAAAGTTGTCAGTGGAATTTATATTAAACATATTTATAAAATAAATGATAAAAATGTTTGTATGTGTTTGTGTTGTGTGGCCGTGTTTGTAACGAAGTTAATATTAAATCTTTGTAATTGGGACTCGCCCTGCTTTCCCACACGCATTAAATTTGCATTAACAGAACCTTCATAGTTATCTTCGTTTTTCTTTTAAACATAGTTTCTTGTACTCAATCCGTGATCGTCGTCCACAATAGTTTCCGTTTACAATTTGGTTATAAAATATTGGTGCAATATCATCAATTCGTAATCGCGCTATTTCCATGTGTAATTTAGGACCAAATTCGATTATTCGTTCGATTCGCTAAAGTACCGATAAACATAACTTTTCTATACTTAAAAATCCAATTTTATAATTTATTATTTAAAAATGTGCAGTTTGTAAACGTCAAATCACTCGGATTCGAGATTTCGTTAACACCGGTTTAGCCACAGCGACGCTAAATGATTTATTGGTCAGATTAAAGCGAGCTGAAAACAACTACTTACTTCGAGTTTTCAGCTATAGAGGAACCAACAGTTGAATTGGATGACAAGGAACAACTGTGTCAGAAGTTGAGGAAAACTATTTTTTTGTGATAACTAATTTGAGAACTAACACCACATCCCCAGCTTATATCAAATGAGACTTTAAATTGTTCTCAAACTTCTACCTCTACTGCTGCTGAAAATCTGACTCCAATTAAAATTCCGATATTTAGTGAAAATTTCACTGATTGGTAATCATTAAATAATTTATTTACTAAAGCCGTTCATGATAATACTACTCTGTCAATTGCAAAGAAATTTCAAAATTTTCGTAATGCACTTGAAGGAGAAGTTTTTCGTTCAATAAAAAAATCTGCTATTACTGACACATACAATACATTAAGGAATAAATATGATCGGAAACTCGATATAATTAATTCTTATATCAGTCAATTTAAACATCAGCCGTCTATTCGAGAAGCTAATGGATCAACCGTTGATCGGTTTGTGAACACATATGATGAAGTTATACGAGGTTTCAAGGCTTTAGGTTCTAATGCTGAGTCAAGTGACGTGATGTTGAGACACAACAAATTTGGAGTAATGTAGTTACAACACCACAACCAACTATAGCGGAGTTTACATCATTCTTGAAAAATCGTCGAAATGGCTTGACAGTGTTTAATTTTAATAGCAACTAATCACATCCAACAAGACCGAAACTATCTAATGAACTTGCTCTGTGAAGTTTGTAAGAAACCAGCATATCATATATCCGAATGCAACGCATATTAAATGAAATGACGGTTGAGGAACGGTGACTATTTGTAAAATATCACACAGATTTTTCAATTGTCTAGCCAAAAGTTGCCAACTTTTCAACTGTAAAATAAGCTTGACATGCCTTCAATGTAAATGTCATCATCACATATTAGTTCACATCGACGAGTCAACAGTTGACAATACTCATATCAATAACAACACAATGATAGCGATCACCAGATCAATTACCTTTTTCTACACTCTTTGCATTTAGAAAACTCAGTGGCAATTTCACCAACATAGCTGGTAAACATTCAAAACAAGTTGGGAAACCAACATAAATTCATGGTTTTTTTGGACACTGGATCGCAACTTCAAATAAATTTAGGTCGATGTGGTTTGGCTCAATTGACAATATTCTGTTGGGTAATTGGTAGCAGGGTACCGATGTTGACCATTACTTGCTCGTTTTTTGGGAAACTGAGGAGATGCCTGCCTCGAAGCTATGGACAGATGAAAAAACTAAAATGGTCGCTATATCGTGTGACTTCCATTTAAAGGTAATTTAAATAATTTAAGCCTAACAAAGGAAATAGCAATTTCTACAAAGCTTTCTACAAATTTAACCGCCAACCAGTAAATTTAAAACTATGTAAATTTTATGCGAAGCTATTTAACAAGTGGTCATATGAAAGAAGTTTCAACAAAAGCACTAAGAAGGTTGCAAAATTACGGGTTGTCATTGATGGGTTAGTCAAGACTATGGGCAAGGCTAGTTTGAATAAAATTCTCCTAATCGAACCTACAATTCCGCCAGGTGTAGTTCCGATACTATGTCATTTTCGAACATACCGAATTGTATTCACTGTTGATGTGGAACAGATGTATCGACAAATTGTAATGGATCATAGAGATGCGGATTTTCAACGTATCGTGTGGCGAGAATAACCATCGAATGCAACTTAATGAGTTTCGGCTTCCTTCAGTTACATACGGTACATCATGTGCAGTGTGCTTTATATCTAGCTGTTCGTGTTTTGCAACAAATCGCTGAAGATTATCAATTTAATTTTTTACAGATATCACACCTACGTATTTTTGCCAATCTGCCTTCGATTATTTTTTTTTTTTTTTTTTTTTTAATAAAATGTGTTGTGTAATAGGGTTTAGAATATGTGTCACAACAACACATAAATACCTTTTAAGACCTAGGTCTAGACCTGGGTCCCACAACAACTGGCGTTCTAAGGTGTAGATTAACGCTTTTTTTAAACATCTGTGGGTTGAAGCCACCTGAGACTAAGTGTTCCGGCAAACTATTCCATTTGTACGCAGTTCGGACAAAGAAGTCTCTCTGCGATCTGCCAGTATGACAGCGCGGGATCTTTACCGTTTCACTGGTTGCGGCAGCCGATTGCCGAGTGGAACGGGGGTAAGAATAAGTTTGAGGCATGATGCCGCTGATTTCATCTGAGCACTGCTGATGACGATATTTGTAAAAAACAACGAGGTCAGCAACAGTGCGACGATGTTGTAGGGAATCAAGTTTTGATGTCAAAGTTCGATCACCTACAATTCGTATAGCTCGCTTTTGAACAGAGTCCAAGAGGGCCAAGATGGAAACAGAGGCAGCACCCCAAACTTGACAGCAGTACTCCATACAGGGACGAATATAGGACTTATAAACATGGAGCAATTGGTATGGAGTGAAAAATTTTTTGCATCTATTTAGGAGGCCGAGTTTTTTAGACGCGCTTTTTGCCATCGCCATTACATGATCGTTCCAGGGTAGGTCATTTGAAACTGTGACTCCCAATAAACGAATGTTTTTACATTCACCTATTGGTTCATCACACATACTAAATAAAATATCTTTGGGGAACTCGGTCTTTAATCTGGAAACAATCAACAGCTGTGTTTTGGTGGAGTTGAAATTGACAAGGTTTTGGTCACCCCAGTCGGCGACTTTATTCAGGTCTTTGTTCACGTTTATGGCAGCGTCTCTCCGGGCAGGATTAATTCGTTCGTGCATTTTATCTTTTGAAGGAAGGGGCTCGAACGACTTGTGCAGAGTACTATCATCTGCAAAACTATTTATTGGGTTGCTGGTGATTTTCAACAATTCGTTGATATAAATCAAAAATAGGGTTGGGGACAATACTGAGCCTTGGGGTACACCAGCGTTAATTAGTTTAGACTCAGAAGAATATCCGTCTAAGGTTACCGAAATGTATCGGTCGGATAGAAAATTTTGAATCAGCTTCACAACATTGGGATGAAAACCGTACGCAACGAGCTTGTTGATTAAGTTGGCATGCCAGACTCGATCGAATGCCTTGGAGATGTCTAAAGCGATAACGTATGTTTCACCACCTTTATCAAGTATGCTGTTCCAACAATGCGCTACATAGTTTAATGGATCGGTAGTTGATCTTGTTTCGAAAACCGTATTGGCTGTCGGATATTAAATGATTTTCTTCCAGAAATTTTGAAATATGTGTATTAATATAATGCTCATAGACTTTAGATAGGACCGATAGTAAAGCTATTGGCCTATAATTTGAGATATCGGATTTTGGTCCCTTTTTGGGGACGGGCTGGACATTTGCCAACTTCCAGCACGAGGGAAATATACCAGATTTGTAGGATTGGTAGAATATTTTAGTTAAAGTTGGTGCAAGTTCTTTGGAAAAGGTTTTTAAAATAATGGGTGGAATATTGTCCATTCCTGATGCTTTGTTGATGTTTAACCCCTTTAAAAGTTTAGCGACTATTTTGGGTTTGAAGTGAAGTTCATTCATATTAACTCCTGAAGACTGGATTTGGGTTATTTCTTTAGGAGTTTCCAAAACAGTGGAGTTCAGAGCAAAGCGTTCAGCGAACAAGTTAGCTTTTCTTGCGGGATCATTGACGATTAAATCACCATCAATAATAGGGGGAATAGAAAATTTTGTACCAGAATTTAAAGAATTAATGGCACTGTAGAAACTCTTGTCAGAAACAGACATAGACGTAAGTTTTGAGGCTTTCGCTCTGTCAATTTCGGACTTTTCGTTTGAGATAATCTGATTAGATATTTTGTTGGCCTTTAGATATTGGGATCGATTAGTGGGAGTTTTGTTATGAATCCAAATATTAAATGATCTACGTTTGTTTCTAAGTGCCGTTTTGGCAGCTTTCGAATACAAGTATTTTTGTTTGGGTTTTACTATGGAGAAAGGGACAAATTTATTGATAGCAAATTGGATGGTTTCTGTAAAGTTTTGAGCAGAAACATTTACATTGTCAGTGTAAAAACAATGACGGTCGAAAGGGAAACCATGGAAAAAATTTTGAAGACCACTCTTATCCATTTTTGAGTAGTGAAATATTTTACGGGGTTTGGGAGCTGTAGTTTTAAGTAAATCAGTTTTGATAACTGATGAGATTAAATAATGATCAGAATTTCCAATACTACCTTTCGCAACATCGACACTCGTAATATCTGGCATTGTGGTAAGATAGAGATCTAGTAGAAAACTATTATCACCGCCATTACGGGGAGTGAAAGTCGGGCTTTTAACAATTTGGAATAGGCCCTGAGACGCGGCAAAAATTTCTGCCAGTTTTCCACTATTGTCAACATCGTCGGTCGATTTGGAGAATTCCAACCATGATTTGTTGTGGACGTTAAAGTCACCGGTAACGATAACTTCACAATTAGGGGACTTTGCTCTAATCTCGTCCATAATTTTTGTCAGTATATTAAAAAAGTTTGGGTTACGTTTGTTGGGGGACCGGTATAAAGCTATTGTAAAAAAAGTCATTTCTGGAAGACAAATCTTTAAAACCATTGTATTGAAGCCGTCACCGTGTAGTTCAAAATTTGGAAAGCGCGTGTACGCAACACTCTCATGAATGAATGCGCATACGCCCTGATGGAGTTTGAAAGCTGATTCGAGCCTATATTTGGAATTAAGCGATTCTATAAAGAGAAAATTTTCAGAAACTTGTGTTTCTGTAAGGAATAGAATGTTCGGTTTGTCGTGCTCAAGATGATGTTGCACGTGGTCATGGTTAGCGTTCAATCCGCAGATGTTTTGAACATGTATTTTAAAATTTTTTATTGATTCACATATGTTTTGTCCCTGCAAATTCCGTGGACATGCCGCTTTATGGGCGGGTGGATTGCGCAAATTTGCTTTACCACTTGCAGACTTATTTTTTTTCGGTTGTACTGCCATATATATATCAAAATGTTTATTTTATTTTTTTGTGTTTTATTTTAAAATGCATAACTAAGTAAAAAATCCTATCATACTACAAAACATGACATATGCCAATATTTCATGATAGGATGAAGAAATAATAACAAAATAATAAGTGAAAAACAAATTGTGAGAAATTTGCAGAAAACAAAACAAAACTAAATGCCAATAATCCAGCTGATGCAGCGCACCCCAGACGCACCGCCCACCACCTTAATCGAGGCACAAAGCCCACACATAACTACGTGTTGGTTCGATTCCTCGGAAGAGCTAATGAGCGGTACCGCTGAGGAACGCTGCCCAGCTAAGACTGGAAGTGCTGCCGTTGACTAATTAAAGTTCGTCCGCCAGCACCCTAAGATATCATCTTGGCTAATGACATCTCCTGCCATTGCCAGTGGTATGTGATATCTCACGCTAACTCATATGTCAATGGCAGGGACTGGAGTACACAGGGTAGTCAGACCCGTAGATCAACATTGATCATAATCGATCAAAATCGATCCCTCCTGCGGCCAGAATATGGATATAAAATCTATGGATATGGATATAAAATCTAATAACGCATCAGCATAATTACACTAGTCAAAAAGAGAAGTTTTATCAAAAAAGTAGCCAATTGAATATACCTAAACAGCATTGTTTCGTGTTGATAATAGAAACATAATTTGGTAATTGCTATTATTTGAGACATATAGTATCCGGCTCGAAGGACCAATAAAATTAAAAAATAAATTACGAGCATGCCTGATTATTCAAAATCCAATCACGACGCCGTCACAGTCGAACAATAGTTTGAGTGCAGTTTTAAGCCAGATTCAAATTGGTCGAAAAACCCTTATTTCTAAAATTATGGTTTTCCATTCGGTGAGGTTAAAAAAATATTGCCTTGCCCGTTCCTAGACATTTATACAAATATTTCTTTGCTTATTGAAAACATAAGTCTTCAATTAAGTAGTAAACAACTTTAGGGAAACATTCTTTTATTCTGTACTTTCTTTCACTTCACATTGTGTATTTTTCTATTATCCAATTTTTTCTATTTTCACGAAATAAGCAGCTTAAAAAATAAGTAAATAACAAAAAAAGTTTACATTTTTTATTTATTTCCATATTTTAAGTACAAAAACAGTTGTTGCTTTAAAGCAGAACAAACAAATGGATTTAACGTAAATTGGAATTCATACAAACGATAATTCTTTTATTTATGACAACACGACCGATGATATCAACTGTCATTGGTGACAAAACCTGGAACTAAATAAACTTATTTTTTTCTACTAAAACTATTATGAAAAAATATATTAATTTTATTTACAGTTATAAATCTAATTTGAAACAAAAAAATAAATATATACATATATATATATATAGTAAAATAGACAGACAGACTGACAGACGTTAAAAAAATTACAAAACTAAAATATTTATTTTATTTTCATTTTTGGCTGAAACAAATAACTCGATTTCACAGAAGAGTATATGGGTACAAAAAAAAATGAAAATGAAATCAATATAATTCCAAATGAATAAAATATGTGGACGAACTACGAACAGTATCACTTCTGCTAAACGTTTTATTTGTGTTATAAGTTTATATGAAAATTGAAAATCAAAACAATTTTAACTGAAAAGGGTAAAATTCTATTTTTTTTGTTTTCGATTTTCAAGTGGAAAACGATTTTTCATTTTTCCTCATGGAATTTAATATAGTCTTCGTGATGTTTGTATTAAGATTTATTTTGTTTTGTTTTGTAGATTTTATTACTTATAGAGAGTTTGGGAAATTAAAATTTTTATTTATTAAGTCACAATGAGGTGATTTATTGAGCGAATGTACAACCCTGTGTGATGTATAACCCTCCTAGTGATACATAAATTAACAAGCAATATCGTACACCACTGAGAATAAGCCGTGGTGGATTTATCCTTAGGCACGTGAGGTCCTTGCTTAGGGCTACAAATTTTAACGACCACAAAATTGTAAAGGACGCATAATCTACAGAACCTAAACCGATTAGTAGTGTTACCTTGTTACCCAGATGGGAGCAGAGATTGTACTTGCTAAGGCTAACTAATTGTTTACCTGGCTGTGCGAACACCACTTTCGGCTTGACTCAGTAGTGAATTTGTAGGTACTCGGGTCCATTTGACTGAGTTATTGTGTAATTTTGGCCCCTTTTCTACACTAAAAACCAAATCTCTGACGAATTCAGAATCAGATTAATATTTCTGTACTTCAATCACACTGAATCATCTAGGCAATTGAGATTCCTGCATCTCAAAGTAGTGGAAATAAATCAAACAGCTATACATTTCAATATTATCAAGTAATAAAATGTGCTGTGTAATAGGAACTACAATCGGTGTCACAACAATACATTGATACGTTTGCGGCTGGTTTCTTATAGAATTCATTTCAAAATGGTAATAGTGGAGGCGGCTGGTTTCTTAAACAATTTATTCCCTAATGTTAATAATGGAGGCGGCCAGTTTCTTGTGATAATTCTTTGGATAAGTTTCTAATGTAAATGGTGGGTGCGGCTGGTTTCTTATAGAACTTATTTCATAAAGTTAATAGTGAAGGCGGCTGGTTTCTTGAATAATTCTTTTGATAAGTTTCTTATCTAAATGGTGAGTGCGGCTGGTTTCTTATAGAATTTATTTCATAGGGTTAGTAGTGGAGGCGGCTGGTTTCTTGTATAATTCTTTTGATAAGTTTCTAATGTAAATGGTGAGTGCGGCTGGTTTCTTGTAGAATTTATTTCATAACGTTAGCAGTGGAGGCGGCTGGTTTCTTGAATAATTCTTTTGATAAGTTTCTAATGTAAATGGTGAGTGCGGCTGGTTTATTATAGAATTTATATCGTAACGTTAATAGTGGAGGCGGCTTATTTCTTGTAATATTTCTTTTGATAAGTTGCTAATGTAGATGGTGAGTGCAGCTGGTTTCTTATAGAATTTATTTCATAATTTTAATAGTGGAGGCGGCTGATTTTTTGTAATAATTCTATTGATAGGTTTCTAATGTAAATGGTGAGTACGGCTGGTTTTTTATAGAATTTATTTCATAATGTCAATAGTGGAGGCGGCTGGTTTCTTGTAATAATTATTTTGATAAGTTTCTTATCTAAATGGTGAGTGCAGCTGGATTCTTATCGAATTTATTTCATAAAGTTAGTAGTGGAGGCGGCTGGTTTCTTGAATAATTCTTTTGATAAGTTTCTAATGTAAATGGTGAGTGCGGCTGCTTTCTTATAGGATTTGTTTCATAAAGTTAGTAGTGGAGGCGGCTGGTTTCTAGTAATAATTCTTTTGATAGGTTTCTAATGTAGATAGTGAGTGCGGCTGGTTTCTTATAGAATTTGTTTCATAATGTTATTAGTGGAGGTGGCTAGTTTCTTGTAATAATCCTTTTGATAAGTTTCTAATGTAAATGGTGATTGCGGTTGTTTTCTTATTGATTTTATTTCATAACGTTAATAGTGGAGGCGGATAGTTTCTTGTAATAATTCTTTTGATAAGTTTCTAATGTAAATGGTGGGTGCGACTGGTTTCTTATAGAAATTTTTGCATGATGATAATAGAAAAGAGAAAACAAAAGTAAAATAAAAGATTTTAGGCAAGTTTTTTCAAACTTGCATGTACAGAACAAAAATTTAGCTGCCAATAATACAGCTAGTGGCATATTTACGCACTATTTTCCTCAATGATTAAAACGTAGATACATTATATGAGGGTTCATTTCTTCGAACAAGCAATAGCGTGCCATCGTCAAGGAATATTCCGTAACTAATATTGGCAGTGACAGAGTAGAGTTTATCCGCTTGCACTCAACAGTTAAAATGGTTTTTGTTGGCAAAATAATTAATTCCAGAAATGAAAATCTCTGATTTCAGAAACTTGAATCTCAGAACTTGAAAGAAATTTGATTACAATTTATTTTAATCAAGATTTATACATTAATTGTTTTTATACAAGATTTATATATTAATTGTTTTTAGAAAAACGAAACTTGTAAATTTTAACGAAACATAAATGTTACCAAATTTTTTGTTTCAACCAAATCAACCAATGCTAGAATGTCGAACTTATCATTCTGCATATGTTTTCGTTGGTGCTAATGCATTTTCTTGTATTATTCTTAATTTTGAAGCCATATTCTGTCAATCATGCCAAAGATAGCATTGTACAGATTTTTAACTACTACTTTTTCTTGATTTTAACATTTTCTAACAGAAATCCTAAACGGATCTAGAAATATACAAACATTTGTAGCATTTAGTATAATTTAATGGTCTTGGAACTCGAGTCCGTTTGACTGAGCTTTTGTGTATAGTTGGTTCATTTTCTACACCAAAAACCAACCAAATCTCTGACAAATTCAGAACCAGATTGATATTTTTAAAATTTGACTCGATTCATTGCAGGTTGATGATGATTTGGGTATACAGTTTTCTGCACTTTGATCATACAGAATCCTCTAGGCAATTTGGTGCCTGCATCCCAAAGTAGTGAAAATAAATCAAACAGCTTTCAAACTTATCAACTAATTCCATTTAACTGTGCCAATTTTTCTCAAACGATACGATTGCGGTTGGCTTCTAATAGAATTTATATCAAAATGTTAACAGTGGAGACGGCTGGTTTCTTCTAATATTTCTTTTCGTATGTTTTGATTGTTCATAGTGGGTGCGGTTGGTTTCTTTAAAAATTTATTTCAACATGGTAATAGTGGAGGTGACTGATTTCTTCTAATACGTTTTTGATAAGTTTTGAATATTCATAGTGGTTACGGCTGGTTTCTTATATAATCTATTTCATAATGTTAATCATGGAGGCGGCAAGTTTCGTGTAAATGTAAATGGTGGGTACAGTTGGTGTCTTACATACAGAAATGGGCGTCATATCGGATAGGACCTAGAGAGCAGTCAAACATAAATCTGCCACTGACAATAATAATGAGATATAACTAGCAAATTATAAAAACAAAATACTCTTAATCATCATTCCGGATTTTTACGATAAGATTCCTATTTCGTAAGACCTGAATTAGTTTCAATAACTTTGAATCTCAAACTATCCACATATGCTTTTCAAAATTTCTAAATCTTTTAAATAAAAAAAAGGACAACCACAAAAGACTAAATCCTAATTAAAATCATAACAACAACAAAAAAAACGCAAAACCTGATCCAAAATGTATCAGAAGAAACCAATAATTTTTCTATTTTAATCACAAATAATCTCTTTCCTAATATTATTTTGATAATAACATGACCTAGAAACAATTTTCTTTTCTCTTCAAACTTTTCGATTCACATAATGCTTTTTATGGTCATTTTATCTAATTAATGTTATTAAACAAAATAAAAAAAAAACAACAAACAAAATCTTTCACAAAAAATATGACACCAAAACTAAAACGAAATCCTTTTACGTATTTTAATTAATTTTATTTCAATCTTCTGAAAACACATGTATGTTGTAGAAACGAGAAACATACACGATTGGTCCCAAGCCGGTCCAAAATTTTTTTAATCTTAATCATTATAAATCTCTTTTTTATAGCCAAATCCTAAATCTATTGTTATTTTTATTTTAATCCTTAATTTTTATAATTTATAGTTTTTTTTTGTTTGTGTTAAAGGTTGTAAATCTTTTTATTATTTAAGGATTGACAGTGTAAACAATAAAACGATAAGGTTAATTTAACAAACGATTTACTTACATTTTTTATGTCGTTCATTTTCGTAAATGATCTACCAAACTCCCATAAATCAACACCAAATTTTAACGCCCAATTGCGAACTCTGGAAAAAAAAGAAAAGACAAAAAATATAAATTAATATTTTTTATGATCAAAAATGATATAAAACATTAAATTTAATTCAATTAATTATTTTAAATATATTTTAAATCTTTTGTCTAAATAGTTGGAATAATTGGTTAGAACAAGAAAAAAAATTAATATTTTTTTTACTAAAAATAAATTCAAAAAATTTGTGTGATTCTATGGTAACTTTTTATGAGTGAAGGAAACTCTTCTCTCAGAGCAACAAATCCCCAACCTTGTATTATTAAGAAATTCAATTAAGTCAATTAAGAAATTGTTTTGTTTTTCATTGTTGTCGGTATTTAATTTTGTGAGAAAACTAACAAAAAATATTGCGACGGTGAAGCATAGGCTGACTTCCCCACAGCTCTGGAAACATAGTGTTCTGAATATATGATGAGCTAATATCCATCAAATACTTTAATTAAAAGCTAACCAATGTTATAGATTTCGCGTAGTTCTAATTCTAAAAATACTAAAGAAAGCAGTAGTATCCCAACAAATATAAATTCTGTTGTACGAGAAAAAGCAAAAAAAAATGTTTGCCGAAAGTGGCAAACAGGGAGTTGGGAGGCAGAACTGTTGTGAACCGTACTAAATGGTTATGTATCAAGTTTCACCTAATTCGATTATCAGGTACAGATGTTATTGATCTTTCAAAAAAGCAGGTATATGGGACAGCCCCCACCACTTTGTTCACTTTCGCTCAAAAACTAATCAGTTCCTTGTCATACATAGTTGCATTTTTTTCCAAAGTGCCATCAAAATTTATTCACGAACGAATAAACAACAAACATTGACAAAATTGTGACACAGTAAACATGTGTGCGGGAGGCCCCTCACCACTTACTTCAATATTGTCCAAAAACTAATCAGTTCTTTGTTATTTGAGTCTCCATCTTTTTTCTAATTGTCATTAAAACAAATTAATGAATGAAGTCTGTATGCTCCCAACAAACTTTAAAAACAAAGTGTGAAAAGTCAGCATTTGTATGGTAGACCCCCGCCACTTTGATCAATGTGTCCCAAAAGATGATAATTATCTTCTCACATCAATTAAAACCTTGTCCATAAGCTTCATCATAATCACTTCATTATTGTAGGCTGTAGTGTGTATAAAGACATTGAAAAAACTTCAAAAAATTACAAATAAAAAATTTTTACCGGAAGTGAAAAACCGGAAGTTGCTATGCAGAACTGTTGTGAACCGTACTAAATGCTAATGTACCAAGTTTCATTCAATTCGATTATCAGGTACAGATGTTATTGAGCTTTCAAAAAAACAGGTGCTCGGGGGACCCCTCACCACTTTGGTCACTATCGCTAAAAAACTAATCAGTTCTTTGTCATACATATTTGCATCTTTTTTCAAAGTGTCATCATAATTCATTCACGAACGAATGTTTTATGCTCACAACAAACATAAAAAACATTGGGTAAAAACCACCTGTTGTATGGTGGACCGGGGAACCCTTTATCCAATGTACTCCAAAAGCTGAGCTGATAAAATCTTTCTCATGATACTTGAAAGCTTTTACCAACGTTTCATGAAAATCGATCGGTAATTATAGGCTACAGTAGGGATAAACACTTGGCAAAAAAACTTTTTAACCGGAAGTGACAAACCGGAAGTTGGTAAGCAGAATTATTGGAAACTGTACTAAAACCTTATGTACTAAGTTTCAATAAGATCATAAGCGGGGATTAGAAGTTATTCAAGATTTAAACTTAGAGGTGTTCGGCAGACCCCCCGCCATTTTGTCCAAACTTGAAATGAATCCAGATCTTCCATTTTCAAGTGAACCTGTATCATTTGCCAAATTTTCATCAAGATCCTATGCAGAAAGGTCACACACCCACCCACCCACGCACATACAGACGTAAATACACCCAAATTTTTATTTGCTATTTAGATAGAGGATGGTCCAAAACAAAAGAAAAAACAAAATTTGGGGTATGTAAGATTTTTTTTTCACGATAGATTGCATTACTTCACACAATTTAAAATTGTGGTGAAGTAAAAAATAACACAATTGTAGTAGTTTTTATCATATATCTATTAGGAAAATTTTTGAATGAAAAACAATCTTATGTTACCAAACGAAACAAAAATGCTATATGTTTTTTTTTTAATTGCAAAGATAAATATTAAAAATATTTTTGTTACGGTTCATGTAACAAAGTGTAACCTTCCCTTTGTTAAATGGCTTTAGTTTTCTTTTCTATCCACTGCAAGAATATTGTCCCGGTTTGAAGTTTTTTGAGATTTGAGATTTTTCATGGTGTTAGAAGTCCCCACGATTTGTGAAGAAGATACCAAAATACCAGTACTATTGCTATGGCAGTACAATTTGTTTCCCTTTATTTTCAAAAAATTGTCAATGTTTCATTTTTCCAAATTATGCAAATAGTACAGTCAATAAAGCGGGGAAATAAAAAAGATTCTTATAGGAAGATGAATCAAAAAATTATTTTTGCATTAGATTCTATGTGTCCCCTAGGTCATTCGTGACTAGCAAGCGAAGTGACAACTTCCCTCCCCCCCCAATACCCCCAAAACTAACCCCTTTTTCACCGTCCATATTTTAAAAAAAATTGTAAAATATTGTTCTTTATAGTACAGTTCTTCTTTATGGTTCTTTGGAGAAGGAAAACTTGCAGCAATTCATCCTACTACGAAAATTAATAAAATGATACAGAAAGGGTTAACTTCTTTGTTGACGTTGTCAGAGTCAAAGAATGATGGAGTAAAAGCTCATATTGAACAACTAATCGAAGAGGACAAAAATGTAAAGTTCTATATTCACTAAAACTGCAGAGCCGGCTATTTGTATGCAAATTTCAAGTTTTTTCGTGCTGGAGCTGGAGAAAGAAGAGATGGTTCAGGATCAGCAATATAGTATCTCCTCCGACCAAGAAGTTTAGAGTAGAAGAGGAGGAGAATCCGTCAATATCAGCTACTCCTAAATACAATTTCGAAAACAAAAGTTTCCTATGTGATAAACAATTACATAAACGTCCAGGAAGAGTATGTACTGTAAGTTCTAATAGTCTCAAATCAAAAATATTATGTGTCATTGACGAGAATTCACAAAAAAGCAGTGAATCTGCCGACTTATTGAGTAGAATTGGCGATGTTCAGCTTGAAGAAGAAGGTGCAAAATATCATAATCAATGTTTCGCTACATTTTTAATCAATTATCGGCCGCTTGATGTCACGACTAAGAAAGACAGTCGAAGTGATATGATTGATGCCTATATGTCAAAATTTTTAAGTTTATAGAGGACGATGCAGACTGTCAGTGGACTCTTGATGAACTCAAGAACGTTGCGAAATCTCCTCGTAGTTCGTTTAGTCCAGCTCTAATGTGACAATTAAGAACAATTGCCATTGTTCAAAAAATTGCAAAAAATTTCATGGAAAACTGGTGACAAATTTTCGTCAATAACAGATTCTTACATAAAGTACCTAACTAGTCATTTTGGAAAAAATGTAACGGTGGTTTTTGATGGTTACGATGGCATTACAACCAAATCATCTGAAATAAAACGGAGATCAAGAAAATTTATGTCTGCAGAATATAATTTCAACGAGACCACACCTATCACAGTCAAAAAAACTAAAATTTTGTCAAATACCAACAACAAGAAAAAAGCAATAGTTTCCAATCAATAGAATGTTCTGGCGATGCAAATCGAACGATCGCTGCAGAAGCTATACGCAGCAATTATGACGGCGATAAATAGTGGTTGTGGTGTACGGAGGTATTGACGTATTGGTAATTGTGACTGCTTTAGCTGGAGCTGTCAATGACGACCAAAATGATTTCTAGCATAGTCAAGAAGTTTATTTTCTGAAGCCGCAAAGCAGCAGTGGAACAGAGCCGCAAATAATTTTTTCGACTCGAAGTTTGGACGGCAAGTTTGCAAATGTGAAACCGCATGTATTATTCGCACATGCCTTCACAGGTTGCGATACAACTTCAGCCTTTTTCAAAAAAGGAAAAAAGTTATTTTTCGATTTACTCAACGAAAACAACATGGCTGGTGAGCAATTGCGCGAATTTGCCTTACTGTTCAAATAGCCAATTTCAAATGTAGATGAAATTTTGGATGCTAATAAATACAAACCAACAAGAGCTGATGCAGAGTTGAATCCGAGACAACAACTCAACAAATATAGATATGACCTCTTCAACCAGAAAACATCAAGTCAAGTTAAATCCCAAAAAAGCAACCGTTAATCTTGAAACGTTACCACCAACTATAGACGCACTCAAAGAACATTTGAAACGCGTCTATTTTCAAGCCTAATCGTGGATCGAATTTTTTGCTCAAACGCAACCGGCCCTCGATCCCACGAAATGGGGTTCGAAGAATGTTGCTGTCGAACTGACTCCTGTGAGAATTACCAACTTACCTGCTCCAGAAAAAGTGTTGAACGTCATTGTTTGTTCATGTAAGAGTGGATATGGAAGAGCTTGTGGATGTAGCAAAAATATCATGTTCTGCACATCCAGTTGCTCATTTTGTAAGGGTGTTAATTGTACTAACATCGAACAAAGCGAGATACTAGATGATAATGATACAGAACCAATATTCGAGCTAGAAAATACTCAAATCGAAAAAGAAAATGATGACGAGATTGCACCAATCACTCAACCCGGCGAACTTGTACTCGAAAATGCATATGATTCAGATGATGAATACTATTAAAATAATATTGTTATATTTTTTTGCAAATGTATACATCATAAATAATTGTACTAATTATAGAATATCCAAAAAAAATTACTTTACAAGCCATTTTATTACATGTTATATTTGTATAAATTTGATTAAACGATAAAAAAACCATAAGAATAAATATATGGTATATTATTATTTTATAACAAAATAACAAAAAATGAAATGCAGTTTTTGTTTTTTTATTTCCTTCTACTGATTACATTAAAAAAAATTCAACAAAATTTTCAGATTTTCAGCTTAAAAAATTTTTCTTTCCCCATTTTTCTGCCTTTTTCATAAATTCTTTTCGTTTAAGTTGTAGCTGACACCGGATGGCAATTTGGAGCAATTATCAGTAAAGAGAAAAAAATAAAATAAAAATGTAAATAAACAAAATTTTCTGATTTTCCACTTTTTAAGTTGATTTTTTGAGAAATTGATAGCAGATTCATGATCAGCGACCTGAAAAACCTATATAATGACCTGCATCATGCTCGTTTCGCCGCAATTTGAAATTTTCCTACACTAGATTTTTCATAATTTTCCGAAATTTTCCTGGATTTTTACTTCTTTACATTAGAAACATCAATATTCAACTTCAGGTTCGAGCTCAATTCGACAACGCTAAAAAATCAGTTAAAAGTCGGAAAATTAACCAAATTTTCCGATTTCCCGCTCCCCATGTGGATTTATCGGAAAACTAATGGCAGATTCGTGATCAGCGACCCCAAAAACCTACTAGGACACGATAGCGTGTCTGCCCAAGAATTCGAGCCGGGCACTGACGAGGTAGGTTCGAATCCCAACCGAAACACGAAAAATGTGAAATGGAGTTTTTTTTTGAGAAACTTCAAACCATAACTTTGAATTGAAAATATTCCAATTACTTTTTTACTTAATTGAGTTTAATTGATCTCAAAAATTCACTACTAGGGGACATTTTCAGTCCTTAATTTTCACTTTTACTATATTTTGCAAATTTTTTAAAAATGGAGGGTGAAAATGGGTGAATTTTCAGTTTTGGGGGTGTTGGGGGTGGGCTAGTCACTTCGCTTGGTAGTCACGAATGACCTAGAGGACTCATAGAAGCTAATTAAAATTGCAAAATAGCAACAAGCAATTCAAGTAATGAACCACTATTTTTGGATAATTATAAATTAAAAACTTAGTTCCACATGCAGGTGGAAATTGCGATAAGTTATGCTATTCGATGAAATGTTCATATATAAAATTGATGAAAAACGTGTTCTAGACAGAGTTGTGAAAACTTGACCATTTTTGATTTTCCTGAAACTTGGCATATAAGTAGTATGGACAAAATAAAAAATACAACTTATTTTAAAATTTTTTTAAAGTGCATAGTTTGAATTTACAAAGAGGCATTAATTCGTGTTCTTGAGATATTTAATTTTAAAGATTTTTAGTCATTCTAAAATTTTAATTGTTCATTACTTTTTCGAACAATTTATATCATCAAAAAATTTTAACCACTGAAGTTCGAGAAAATAATGAACAATTAGAATTTTAATCGGACTAAAAATCTTTAAAATTAAATATCTGAAGAACACGAATTAACGCCTCTTTGTAAATTTGATATATTTTAAAGGAAGGTTAGAATTATATTTAAAAAATAAAAAAAGTTAAAATTTAATTGATTTTAAAATTTTTTGTTAATGGAAGTTGTTTGAAAAAATGAAGAAAAATTCGAATTTCAGCCGTACTAAAAATCTTTAAAATTAAATATCTCAAGAACAAAAATTTTAGCCTCTTTGTAAATTTGATATATTTTAGAGTAAGGATAGAACTATTTCAGAAAAAAAACTAATTAAATTCCAATTGATCTTTGACCCTAGCACCATCTTTAAAAAAGTTTTTTTAATATTTTTATTTAAAAATTAATTATAAAAACAATAAATTAATTTTTTTTCAAACAACTAATCAATCATCTATCAAACAAAAAAAAGTTTGATGAAATCGGTATAGCCGTTCTTGAGCAATTTAATTTTAAAGTTACATCGGATTGGCAGAATTTTCGTTTTTCATGCATGTTGGGGTGCCCCCTATGCTCAAACTATGCACTTTAAAAAAATTTTAAAATAAGTTGTATTTTTTATTTTGTCCATACTACTTATATGCCAAGTTTCAGGAAAATTAAAAATGGTCAAGTTCAAATTTCGACATTTTCACCTGCGTAGATCACGTTTTTCATCAATTGACTAGCCTAGAGATGATCACCACACCCATATCTTCATCATTTATTATATAGTTTAGGCTCCTTAGCTTGAATTACAATATTTCAACTAATAGCCATCAAACATCAATAACATAAGAATCATTAAAATAACCTTTAGTGTTATCTATTTTATACCAAATCCTTATGTTTATATTATATATAAACCAACAAAACATAAAGAAAAACAAACTGATAAATTTAAATAAAAATAACTTAATGGTAATTTTAATGGTCGATGCTATCTTAACTAACATTAGCCTTTAATAATTATACGCATTATATTAGAAACAACGTAACAAAATAAATACATATAAAAAGAACAACATAATAAAGGTGACACCTAAAAAAACTTATAAAACATAGAATCATAAAATCCAAACGATTCACAAAGAAAACAATCCATTTTTGTTTGTTGTATTTTTACTTAACTGAAAGTCCTATATCCATCCTTACGTTCCTTTTTTTCCTTGTTTGGGTTGGTTTTTTGTCATTTTAGGAATTTTTTTTACTTCTATTTTTATTTAAAAAACCATTAAATCGAAACCACCCTCACACTTCAAAATTTCCACTCTTATCAGAATATCAAATTTAACATACACATTTGAACGTACTCTCGCAACGCAACCGACATAATATCATCAAAAAACAATCGAAAACTATTTTGAGAAAAAGAAAATCTTATTTTTTTGGTGACGAGAAAAACAATATATGGAAAATTTAAAGAATTCTGAGATTTTCTTTTTTTTTTATTTTGCTTTTTGAACTGTCTATGAAAGGAAAAACTTTTGTTGTTATATTACATTATCTGTAGGATTTTTGGTTATAACGGATATTATTTGGTTATTTTGTAAACGGTAATAATATTTAATCTAAAAATAAACATGATATGTGGTAGGGCTACTATTAAAAGTGAAAAAACTTATCATATCGAATGGTTAAAGAAATTTGAGGTTTTAGAAATAAATGAGAACTTGCTGGCTTGGAGTACGCATTACGTTTCAAATATTTTTTATGTTAAATTTTTTACCAAGAAATTCATGGGTGGCTTCAATCCACCAAATTAGGAAACTATGTCTTACAAGATATATTATATGTGTTGCTGTGACACGTAATCCGAATTACACAACACATGAAAACAAACAAAAATATAGAACCTCACCCTGGCTTAAAGTAATAAAAAAATACAAAACGTCTAGTCACCACACATTTAACTCTTCTTTCCATCT
This sequence comes from Diogma glabrata, assembly GCA_963693315.1. Lineage (NCBI taxonomy): Eukaryota > Metazoa > Arthropoda > Insecta > Diptera > Cylindrotomidae > Diogma > Diogma glabrata. Next base: position 4,957,534 of record OY856186.1, on the reverse strand, counting down.
CAAACTTTCGTTGTTAAACTCTTTGCAGACTAAAATTAATTGAATTTAAATATTCACAAAACGTAAATCGTCAAAGAGAAAAACGAATAATTAGATGCACTTTATGTTTAATTATTCTTTTAATGACGATAATTAGGAATTTCAAAATTTGCAATGTTAGAGAAGATAAACATAGAAAAGGAGGTTAATTTATCAATTCACTGAACTGAAAAAATTCACAACTAAAACATACAACAATTTGAATATAATTATCGATTTTCGTTGTATTTTAGTTAAAGTCATTCACAATTCAATAAACTGCACGCATCAACAACTCCTTATAAATGTGTCATTAGAAAAATTAGTCAAATTTAATATCAATTTTGCTTGCGCCCAGATCGTGTGTTTTTATAGCACAGTCCTATGTTTTTATCGGTGCACGGATTGTTTTAATATCAATCATAACTAGGACTTCATTCAACGCTCTTCTTTCAAATTCTGGTTAGCTAATGGTGAAGAAGTATGGAGGTTTCGATCAGTTACAAAAAATTGGGTGAGCAAAAAATGTTTTTTAATGTAATAATCATAGTTGATGCAAAGATGGTGATGGTCTTGGTTCCTCTGGCTTTTGGGTTCGTCAGAGACGCTGTTTTTTGTTCATTCAAGTTCGTTTTCTTTTGAAATTTATACGTGCAATTGAGCATTTGTGATGTGTTAAGAAGATATATTCGAACTCACAGACTGAAACTAGTTGAAAATTTAATCTCAAGGCACCCAACTCCTCGCATGTTCCTGATTCTGGTCCCATTATCAGGAATGCCCGGTGCTCATTACAATCTCCGAAAACGAAAATATTTAAGCCGTGATGCAACACGCATTTTAATAAATTTAAATTAATCCTAATAATAGTATATTGTATAAACATTCTTTCATACCGAGTAAATTCAAATGCTAAATCGGCCACAAAATTTATTCTACAAAAAAAAAGTTCGAATCAGTCAATAATAATACGAAGGCTAAATGGAAAGTAATTGACAGATGACATTTTAAGCAGAACTCGAAAAACATTTGTCAATTCCAAACAGAGAATATTTTCCCTCCGGTTCTCCATTGCTGAGGAATTAAAATATTTATTTCATAAATATACCTCAAGATTCAAATTAATTTAAATAAAACAAATTCAAACTATATTGAGAGGGACAAATTTATTCTATAGGTACTCCTAGACCCTATAGTAAACACTCAATTATATTAGTGTTTTTGAAGAAATGGAGTTTCTAAAAAACAAACCATCAAAGGGATTTGACGGAATTGATAACATTATTTTCAAACCATGTGCTTTGTCTTTGATCGATGTTTGTGGCTTCCCATATAGGAATTGCCATAGTTAACAAACGGACCAAGCTTGGGCCAACTCTATCATAGCATTGGCCATGGCTAACATTGGCTTTTTGAATTTAACCATACTTAGGCCAATGCTCTTTTGCCATTCCTTATATTCACCGAGTTGAATCATACTTGAACCAATTATGTGTTACCAAGCTTTCCTTACCAAAGATCATATTATCTTACACTATAACAGCATTGTAAAAAGTTTCAAAAGGTTTTATATTCCATTAAAGTTTAGGTTATAATTATAACAAGAACAATTAATCGTTTTTTATTTTTAGTTTCTTGAGTTTTGTAGCCATTTTACATCATGAAACGCAAGTTCCGATTTTCTTTAATTTTCCTTAAACTATATTCTTATAAATGTCACGTGAATTAACGTGAAACAATGCGGAGTAGATTTTGTCTTACTTTTACTACATAGTGGAAAAATATTCGTTCGACAAAAATAAAAATTTTGTTTTTATCATTTAGTACTAAAATTATAATGTGAATGTCGTCCACCATTATTGTTTCTCTGTAAAAAATTTTGACAGCTCTTTAGTTGTAAACCAGCTTTTGAAATCTTAGAGCTTTATTATGTTGTGTGTGCTTACATTTAATATAAACAATAATAATAATCAAATAATAATAATTTATTATTCCTTGTTTTATCCATTTTATAATTATAATTGGTCAGAAATTAATAGTCATATTTGGCCCGAAATTGTAACCCGTTTTTGGACCAAAATTGTAACCCGTTTTTGGACCAAAATTGTAAGCCATACTTGGCATGGGTCTAGAAATCATGCTTGGCCCAATATTGTAAGCCGTACTTGGCCCAAACTTGTTAAAACAACTCTGGCACGATGTTATCATTTCGTGGTTTGCCCAACGTTGGGCCAACAGTGGTAAATAGCCGTACTTGGCCCAAAGTTTATATCTGGTATGCCAATCAGGTGCCATGTCTGGTCCGATTATTTTTTCCCACCTGAGGCCGGGTAGGAGCTGGCAATGTTAAACAACGGACCACTCTCGGGCCAGTATTGGCGAGCCAAGCTTTGGCTAGTTAGCTTTGAGTCAGGTTTGGGCCAGTTTTAAATACCTAGACTGAATATGTTACTCTTTCCACAACCTCTGTCAATACTTTTAAGGGAGGTTTGGAAAAAAATTGGTTTGGTAGTCCTGGCCCGAGTCTTATTTGCCAGACTTGGCTCAAGCCTGGATTGCCAGACTTGGCCAAAACCTGGTTTGACAGACTTGGGCGCAGAATATCAGTCCAAGCTTGGGCCGTTTGAAATTGTTAAGCCTAACCCAACTCCCCAAAAGCTATGGCGCGGTCTTGGCCCAAGCTTGACTCCTTAGCTTTTTTTTTACCCGGGAAAGTACTTTATCAAAAAACTTTAAGAAAAATAATTAAAAGTCTGCTACTAAGTTATCTTGAACAAATCAAATTTCTCCATAGAAATTAATCTTTCAAACTTCTTAAGTCAAATCTAATGTTGCGGATTATGAAATTTTACTAATAAAATTTTACAAAGATTCGTGACTGATTTTCAAGTTATATAACTAAATCGTTAGCAGGTAGTTCGAATCGATAACATTGTAAGTTGTCCGGGCCACATGAGTTCTGGAGGACGTAATCTTGGATCTTTTATTATTTTTGAAAATTCCATTTTTGATTTATGAGGAGATGTCACCGCTTTTGTTGATGATTTAGCATTAAATTTTGAAGCGGGGGAGTGTAGTTTGAACAATATATCAGTGATCAAAACTTATTTAAAAAGTTTCAGTAAATGTTTCTACTTAGGGCTCATATATTCGGGTGTTGGGTACTAACCCAAATATTACGATTATGGACTACGATGTAATAAAAGAACCTAATTCTGGAAAATTTTCTTTAGAGAAAATAATTCCTCTAAAGTCTAAAACAATACACATGCATAAATATTTGAACGAAAATATAAAGCTAATTCTATAAAGGCCTTGGAAGATTTTTACCATAAAGTTAAATTAGTGTTACTTAGACAACTTTTGGGCAGGTATCCTAAACATACAACGGCTATACTTAAAAAGGAATTAATATATCATCAAAAAAGTTTTGTCAAACAAATTATCGAGCTTAACAAAACAAACAAACCCTCAGATATCCGTCTACTATCGCTGCAAATTTCTAATTTTTCTGGAAATTACTGCAAGTTTCACTCATTCAAGGTCTTATACGAAAGTTCGGTTCATAACAACAAATGAGTTCCAATGATTCATAAATTTCAATATCTGAAGAGTTTATTGAAAGATGAAGCTGCAGCCTTAGTATGTCATATACCAGTCACTGAGGCTAATTACCATGAAACATTGCATAAAATATTAATCCGCTATGGTAAAAAAAAATTCAGTTTTGAATTCATTTATGTGCATGTTTATGAAACAATCCTCAATAAGTCAAGCAAATTCAAAAAATATTAGACAACTTCGTGAAATTTCGGATGAAGTATTAAGGGGTCTACGTGTTCTTGGACCTAATACTAAAAAAAAGACCCCCTGGTTAATTAAAATACTATTGGAAAAATGTGATTCGGAAATGTCGGCATTATGGTTTATGATCAGAAACACAACTGCAAGTCGTGCAACAACATCGAAATCAAACATCAACTCATTATCTGTTGTGCACGTGGCCAAAAAATGTATGAAATGCAAGGGCAGATATCCGTTATACAAATGTTTCAAAATTAAATTTGTTAAGGATAGAGGTTTACGGTATAACTGCCTGCAGGATGACAATACTATCACCTCATGTACTTTTAATCTCTCATGCCATAGTTGGGGAGTTTGCTTGGGCGATACATCTTTCAAATTTTCAAATAATAACGTAGGTGTCCCAAGGTCAGCTCAGAGCGGACAGAAACCACAGATTGAGCAAAAGGGCATATGCTGGCTTGATCTCGATGTTCAGTACACATAGAGACAGCTAAAGCATGGCCTATCGGTAAGCGGTATCATTCATCACCCCATTTAGACGAAACATCGGAATCAATTTCAAACAATTGTTCCAATATTAATATTTTACAATCAAATTATTCAGTCTCATGCTTCACAATCCAATGCTTCATAGTGAATAAATGCACAGTCAAATTAAACAAATTAAAACTCGAACGTAAAACCATCTTCAAATCTCAACAACAATATACAACCAAACACAAATTGTAATATACCAATTGAATGCACAATATGATTATACAAGAATCAATTTCACCGTCAACAAATACAATTCAAGCTGTGACGTCAGCACATCGTTTTCACCGATCTATTTTGTCAAAGAAAATTTTGGCAACAACCAATTATGTCGCATATTGTTAGACTCCGGGTTGCAAACGTCATAAATCTAAATTCAAAGTTCAGCGGCATTTCCTCATCAACGACTTTCACCAAAGGAATAACAATCGTAATATTAACTTTTCGTTTCAATCCAAAGAATGGAATTTTTTGTGAGCTGCTCAATTTGGACAAATTAACGTCACAATTACCCACGTCTTCATTTGACGTCATGAGGAATTTCATTCACTGTCTTCAGTTAGCCGATCCGTGTTTTAATGAATCATAACCTGTAGATATCATAGTTGGAAGTGACCACTTTTTCACAGTACTCACGGGTGGGAGATATTCACAAATAGGATCCACTATATCCTACAATACTATCTTTGGCAACATATCTGCAGTTTACAATGAAGAACAATCAATAAAAATATTTCACAGCGGAATTGATATTGATACAACTCTTCGAAGATTCTAGGAACAAGAGGGGCCAACTTCATACTTCAGATGAAGAATTATGTGAGATTTATTTTCAAGAGTACTCAATATAGAATCTGTACAGGAAGATATGTCGTCCATCTTCCATTTAAAAATAGCCACACGAAGATTACTCTTGGCGTAGTCTACTGTCGGACAGTATCATAAAATTGAGATACCAAAGTTAGACTAATTACGTCCAAGGCCAAGGTCGAGCCGATAAAACAGGTTTCGTTACCCTGTTCGAATTGTGTGGTATGCATTATTAGCTATACATTATTAAATTATTGTTAAAAATATTTCATAATCAAAAAATTTCAATTTTGGCTTGGACTGATGCTGATAATCAGGCTGTGCTCCTCAAATTTTTCAATTATATTCAATAATTTTATTCTACTAGTCGCTCCAGATTTCGGTGGTCTTAGGGAAACTATCGTGAAATCAACTAAGCATCATTTGACAAGAATATCAAATCATATCCGTTCCACGTTCCAGGAGTTGTCAACACTATTGAAGAGAATTTTAGACCTCTGTGTCCTGAAAATAATAATGATGTTTCAAATCTGAATGCAATAACACCCGGACATTTTTTAATGCTGAAATCACCAGCGAAATACCAAAACAATGTTTGGAAAATTGTTCACTTCTCGATGGCAACATATTCAACACCAAATTCGTACTTTTTGGAAACAGTTTCAGTTAGAATAAATTATATCACTCCTACAAAAATGTAAATAAAAAACAACGCAGACCCACCTGAAAATTCATGATTTGGTGATCATTAAATAGGATAATGTCCTACCATGTAAATGGACATTAAGTCGTGTAGTTCAAACTCATCCTGGGTCAGATGACCCCGTTCGTGTAGTTACGATTCGAACACCAACGTCAACACTCAAACGGCCCACTTCCAAATTATGTGTTCTACCATTAGACTATTAAAAAATTAATTTCTTAATGGATGGCAGAATGTTCGGGAACGGAGTAAACTGTGTAAGTAAACAAAGTTGATTGCATCGCACGTCGTTTTGTTTTTAATGTATTTTTATGTAAGTATCAGTTCGGCTTAGGTTAATGAGTTATTGAAGCGCCGATTTATTAAAACTGATACCGAGTTATCAATATGACCAGTAAAAACTGGTCTTAGTTTTTTTATCCAAAAGAGTTTATTATATGTATTCAGTGGGAAATAATTCTAAAAAGGTTTGTATATATGTTGTTGTGTTGTGTAACACATATTATTATTGTAACTACTACTACACAACACATTTCATTTTAATTAAAAAAATCGAATAAGCATCGCATATGAGAAATGTGATTTATCATCAAATTTAGCAAATAATCAAGTTCTACTGGTTGTTTAGGTACAAAAATAATGTTCCAGTTTACAGTTGTGACACACAACTTATTTTATACTGATTTCAACAAGCACCGGATGTTTTGGTGCAACGATTAATTCATCTAAATTTTATCCCACGATTTACCCACTTAAATGTTAATCAACGAGTTATTTATATTATATTGCACTATGATAAGCTAATGGTTTGAGGGTTAGATAGATGGTGGGGACATTGCAGAAATCATGGAGTGAGTGAATTTTTGTTTAAAATTTATTAATTATATTTTATGGTGATGGACTTGGTTCCCTTGGCGTTTAAGGTTATCAGAGTCCCGTTTCTTTGCACTTTTGATTCCGTTTTCCTTTAAAAACTTGTCGTGGGCCATTCAGGTATTGTAATGTGCTGAGAAGCTAGATCCAAACTAACCAACTGAAGCTGGTAGGAATCCCATCTAGGTACGTGACTCCTCAGAAGTTTCAGATTGTTATTCAATGATCAGGAACTCACTGCTGCTCGTTACAAAATGGCGCTCAACGGCTACAACTATTTAAAAGGTTATTACTTGGTTTAGTGATACCTTGGATTTCTGATTACCTATTCGTCAGTCGTGGTACGTACTGTCGACGGTCAAAGTCAGAACCAATTCATGAACCAGATTTTTTTTAATGCTTTCGGGTTTTTTAATTAAGCAACAATTACAAAACGCCGTCCAACTTTTATTATATTTTCGAAAGTGGGTCTGGGTCGAACAATAAACGTAAAAAAAGGAAATTTTTCTTGCCGGAAGTTAACTCCCTGGGTTGTGTAGTGGGAGGTGTAGGTACAATTTTTCGAGTTTCCAATTCCTAGTACTTCTAAACAAGTACGTTTCTTGGTATGACCGGATATTATCGTAGGTTAATATCTGACTTTTCTGCTATTGCAACCCCAGTATTCGATTTATTAAAGAAAACTTCTAGTAAAATAGTGCGGGCAGATGAGGCAGATCTGATATGACTGATCATGCTTTGGTAAAATGCTTTGTGCAACAAAAATATTTTTCTGGTTCATTGGCTCGTTGGAGTCTAAAGCTTCAGGGTTACGTATTTGATAATGTAAGTACTACAAGGGCGGACTTAATACTGTACCCGACACTTTGTCAAGACGTGACCCTGTTGATATCATTTCAGAAGTCAACTGTTTGGTCACTGAAATTGATCGCGATTCTCTGCCTAAACATCTATTTGCCCCATATACGGCAGTAGGAATTTTATCACTAGAAGTGGAAAACACCAAAAACTTCTTTTTTTTCGTCAAAATGTTTTAGAAATTGAAAAAAATTAGATTTTCTTTCAAGATTTTAGCCAATTTGTTAAAATAATCTATAAATATTTGCATCAACAGCACAGTTTCGTATATATTTAAATGCCACAAAAAATATTCGTTTTTGATGGTTTCCCAACACTTTGTGGATTATGTTGTAACACATGTGAAACATCTATCTTGAATTAGATGAACAAAACAACTGATGTTATTTCTATTTATCTCTACTTCAACTCCCGATTCTTCACAAGAAACACTGAAACATTTTGGCTTCTTTAACTCCTATCGACAATAGTCAGATTCCATAAAAAAATAAATAAATAAAATATATGCATTTTCATTGTTATTTAATCAAAATAAAATCCTAAAATTTTTCAAAAGAGGGAGGTGTGTAGTAAAAAATTTCTACATCTTAATTCTTAATCTTCCATTCAATCGAATACTACTATTTGATGTGATAAGCATCTAACCGTATGTTCCGACATTTTTAAAACCAAGAGACCATATGAAAAATCAACAAGATGAAAACCGCATCTTCAAATTTTTGTTTTAAATTTTATAAATTCTTTTCAACATCAACCTACATCATATAAAATAGATATACCAAAATTCCAATCTATTTCATTTTAATAAAATATTTCAAAAATTAGGTCAACCATTCACCTTCACCTTTATCATTAAATAATTTGATTTAAAGTAAAAGTAACAATTTTTCATCCACGAGCAACCCAAAAAATTCAAATGATTCTCAAATTGTTAAAAAAAAAATTATTAAAATATTTCCTTTACATAAATATTCTTCTCGCAAACCAAAATAAAACGTATAAAATCACATCATTTGACCATATTATATTATAACCAAACCACCCCTTTACTTGTAAAAACTGAATATATTTCACCAAAATTCACCGACAAAAAATTACCCTCATTCTCCTCAAACCAGAACAGTATATTTTATATTTATATTTAGTCACCCAAAATCCACACATCTAAATGGTGGCCAGAGATATACACATGCATACGTATAGATTAAGTAATAAGAAGAATATTAATGGACATTTTGCAAGATTATTATTTACAGTAATTATCAAACCTTTAAAAAATTAATAAAACAAATCGTTTGTTTTTTATTTATCTTACGTAACAATACAATTTAATATAACAATTCCCAAAGCTACAATTTTTCAATTGAAAATCAATTTTATATTTTCTTTGCAAGAAGAACAAAAAAAAATTGTTTTTCCTCTTCACCTCATTCCATTACTATATCTACCCGAAAGAAAATTTCCACAAAAATACAAATACAAAAATATAAAAGTTTAAGAGATTTTCTTCGGTTTATTAAGAAAATTGAAAAAATTAATACAACTTATTTATTTATAAATTTCGAAAACAAAAATCTTACTCGTTATGTGGAATATCCTCTTCTTGATCCCCGTTTACTCCATTTATAGTATTTGTTGTGGTTAAAATTAATATAAAATAACATAAAATTAAACTAACTATTAACCGTAAACCACGAAACATAATTAATTTTCTAATTTTCAATATTTATTTATTATTTTAAATTTATTTCACAAAAACAGAACAACAACAATTTTATATTGACCTTACAAATTCAAACAATATTTTTTTATGTCACTGTAAAAAAGGATGTTTTCTTTATATTCTTCTTAATTATATACTTCACTAGACGTATGTTTATCATAAATCTTAATTGTCATTCGATTTAATATTAAAAACATTTCAGTAATAATTATGATTGTAACAAAATAAATTTATCATAAAAAAACAAAAAAACAATATTTATTATTTATTTAAATAAATAAATAAAAACGCGGGATTTTTCATTGCATAAATATTTTGTAGTTATTGGAAAATTTTTTTTGTATTTTCTTAAAATGAACACGAAAATTTTTCACTTATTTTTTCCACGCACGATTATTTTATTTTTTTGTTATTTTCGAAATTATTTTTAATTCGATTAGTAATGGAGTTTTTTCTTTTTTGTTTTACAAAAACTTAAAATGAAAATTATATCATAATTTTCTTATATAAACTGAACAGGTCACACTTCAAGGCCATGGAAATGCATTAGACATCGATTTACTACACAAAAAAAAACTCCACATAAGAGAAATAATTTGGAATAATTTTCTTTTTTTTTTGTTGCTTTTTTTCTTTGATTCCGAAAAGCAAGGAAAACTTTTTTTTTAATTTATCACAATTTAATTAATGATATAAATTATATTATATTAGTTGGTTTTTTGGAATAGAATTAAATTTATCCGGTTTTTCACATAACAAAATATAAAAATTTCTTCTACAAACAATTCAATCTTTTCCTAATTCCGTTTTTACGAGTTTAATAAAATGTAGTACTCGGCGATACTTTTTTTTAGTAAAATAGGAACAAAAAATACTATCGCATCTTAACGCATGCGTGCCCTTCCCGAGTTTTTCTGTTGTTTTTTTTTCTATGTTGTATGTATCAGAAAAAAACGAGATTATTTTTGGTGTTTTGTTTCCCATAGTTTTCTCCAAAAAATTTTCCCTTCGTTTTTCATATGAAATTGGAAAAAAGCGTTTTTTTTGTGTGTTGTTCAAGGAAATTGAAATGAAGAGCAAACGTTTGGTGAGAAATATTATTGTATGAGTTTTTGTTTTTTTTTTTGGAAAAATTTGAGGATGGTTGAGTTCATTTTTATCGTTGGAAATTTTTTTCGGTTCTATTTTTATGTTTTCGAGATTCGAGAATGGTAGAATATTGATTTTATAAGTTAGAAAATTAGGGGTTAAAAGTTTTTAAAAAGAAACTTTTTACGTTTGTAAGTTGGTAGAATAAAATTGTCATGTTTGTGAAAATTCTATTTTCGATAAGTTGGTAGAAACTTCAATATTCATTTATTGGAGTAGAGAGATTTTATTGTTAAAATAAAATAGGCGAAAGTTTTTTCAAAAGTAAAATATGAAGGGGCTGAAATCTCAAGGCTCTGAGATATCAAGACTTCGGTCTGGGTCAAAAAACTTTTATGAGGACATGGTTTTTAGTTTTGGGCAGCGATGTATATCAAACATAACTCTTTGTTAAAGTACATGTATTTTTTCAGCGTTGCAAAACGTTACTTGAAACGTAACGCAAAATCGAAATAGGCCAGTAGAATAACGGAAAAATATATGGCTTACGTGTTGTTGTCGGTAGCAGGTCAGAAATTTTTTTAATCTCTGGGGTTGCGTACTCACATAATGGACATGCCGAGTCCACTCGCCAAGCACCTGGGGACTGGAGTTATTCAACTAAGTGTGCTGGAAATTTTTTCTTGCTTCCTTGTAAGCGATATAACTCGTAAATGGTGCACTTTAGGATACTGGTGCTATGGAACTTTTTTGTTCCTTAAATGTTTTTCTATAACTTAAAATAAAAAAAAAACAAAAAAAATTTGTTTTGTTGCAAATTTTTGCGAAAAATTGCGAAAAAATCTCTAAGAACGATATTTTTTAATTGAATTTAGTTATTTGCAAATAATTGTTTATAACATACTTGACCTCTATCTTGTAGTTGAAACTTCAACGAAAAAAATAAGCTTCAGAACGTTTCATTCGGCTTGATAGTTTTTATACAATTCCATTTTGCACTTAATGCCTGAAAAAAAGTTGTTAACTTTGGGCAGGCCGCAAGTTCTGAGTTTTCATCTGATCCCAATCTGCTTGACAGGAATCGAAAGGATGTAGTGTTAGCTTTAAATAACATTTTTGTTGTCTATACCCATATTCAATATTAACAACAATTACAGTGGTTTGATAAAACCGCGAAAATTCCTTAGTTGCAGAATTAAATTTCTCACCGAAGTTTCCACTTAACGAGATGCAGTTGTAAAATTTGAAAATTCCTTAGAAAACTGAATGATTAAAAAGAAACCTCTCCAACATGATTTGGACTGAGTTATGGCCCATTTTGTTTTTGAAACCGCGATTGTGACTTTGATTTTGAATGCCATATAGAATGAATCATGAAATCATACAGCTTCTTGGAGGTGTTATACCTGGGGTTAATCCGATGAACTTAAAATTTGAGGTGCTTATAAAACTAGCCTATCCACACAAGATGGCGGGTTAAAAAATAAATAAAGTTGTGTTCGTTTGTTTTAAGGAGGTACGATGTAAAGCCTTTGAAAACATACATTTTTTTAGCGAGACGAGTAGGGTATCATATGAAAGGGCTTCATTTCAGCATTATTTAAAAATATATTTTGGAATTTTACACCTCACCATTTTTTGTATAATTTTGAAAAATGACGTTTTCGGGATGTTTTATTGCCCCGATTAACTCCGACCCTACTTCATCGAAAATCTTGAAATATATTTGGAATGATAGAAAATTGAGTAGGTTTTTAATGAAAAATATAGAAAAGTGGCAGACACTCATAACTATATTTATTAAAGGGGTGGGAATGTTAAGGGGTAAAAACATCATTTAAAACCAGGTCATGTGGGATGTCATTTGAAAGAGCACTTGATTTTAGAAATATTTCCATTTTTTTTAGAATTTTGCAATGCATAGTTTTTGAATTATTATCAATAAAGTGACACAAAAAGTTGGTCCCCCCCTTGCATTTCGAGCCTAGAAAAATTTGAAAAAATTCACAGAGACAGGAAGTTTGATAAACTCTGAACGAAAAATATAGCAAACTCTCAAATAATTATATTTTTGTGTTTTTAAGGGATCGGGGTGGGGAAGGGTGAAAAAAAAACTTTTTTGACCCAAGCGAGTGGGGTGTCATTTGAAAGAGCACCAAATTTCAGAAACATTGCAATTTTTTTAGAATTTTGTGGTACACCGTTTTTGAGTTATTCTAAAAAATGTGCAAATTCCAGACCGTTACCCCCCCACGTTAAATTCGCGAAATTACATTATGTAATTTTTAGATAGCATAAAATAAAATAACAAAAAACTAAAGTTTGGTCAGTGGGTCGATTTTATTGCAATATTAATTAATAATAAGTTCAACGCGTAATCGTTTTTTAATTATCTAAGTAATATTTTGATCAATAATCGGGCAGTCGTTTTGTAGCCATTAATTGATTTAGAAGCAGTCATTTTTACAGAAATAAAATGTTCAGTCAGTCAGTCAGAGTCGAGTCGTAAAAATTAAATCAAACTACCTAGTGAGTCACTCAGTTTTACAAAAATCAATGAAATCGGTAGTTCAGCGGTAACATTAGCAACCAGTTTTAAAAACAATTATTATAAAACCGTCAATCGGTTAACAAGTTTACAACAATCGCTTAATTGAGTCGTTAAGTTTTTTTTATCAGTTAAGTTGTTAAGTAAAGTTTCTGAATATAAATAGTTTCAATATTAAACAATAAAATCATACATATTTAATATTAGTCAATATATTTAATATATTATTAGTTAATAAAAAAAGTGGCAGTGCAAATAAAGTTATATTAAAATATATGTTTCTAATTAAACAAATAAATGTGTTTAAATTAATAAATTATCAATAAATAGTACTAGTGCCAAAGGCGAAATCAAACCGTATCAAGATAATAAATTAAGTAATGCCACATTATTCACTATACTTTAAACTAGTATAGTAGTAACTATATAAACCAAGCTACACTACAAATTATACCTTAGTAGTGTTCAACAATCAGTTTGCACTACATTTCCGAATCAACATTGGTGTACAAACAATTATTGCACTACATTTGGCAGTTCAGCATATTAAAATAAATAGTGTTATAAATACATCAAACAATATCACTACATCATCACAAAGTAGTGTAGATAAATTATTGGCACTACAAGAAGACCAATGATATCAAGGTGAATTTGTGAGAATCGCTGTGAAAGAGTTTTAAATCACCCAAGAGGTGACTTATTATGTCTAGACACCTTGGACTTTTGACACGCTATTCAATTTTGCGCCATTACTTTCACATTTTTATTAATAGAAGTCCAAATAACGTGTTTAGTTAATAACTTGGTGGAAGCTTTAACACCAGGATGCGAAAGACAATGAAATGCATCAAAAACGCTTTGGCGGAATTTGCAAAGGAATCTATGGCCTAAGTATAACTGTTGATGTGACACAATAAATAAGCCTACTTTCATTGAAAGCGACTGGAAAAGTTGAGAACTTCAAATTTGTATTACTTTGAAGAATATTTTTAAATTCGCCAAAAGTTCAGTTAGCCAAAAGTTCAGTTCGCCAAAATAAACCTAAAATTAAAAAACAGGTTACTTTTAATGATGAGCACATTGTCATCACAATTCCTAATTTTAAAATTTCAAAATCTGGAAGAGTAATTAAAACACCGCAAAAGCTTTTGAACTCAATTCGAGTGTGTTTCGCTTTTGAACTCAATTCGAGTCAGGATTACGGATGGTTCCGACCAACCTCAGTTTGTGGGTTCGGTAAATTTTATCCTCACCACAATACAAATGCTGAAATGCACACGGTAAAGTTGTAATAGGTCGTAATTAGAGATAAAGTTGACTCTGATGACAGAAAAGAAACTTTTAAAGGACAAAACACATCACACAATTATTATTTTAAAAAATTTTTATAATGAAATTGAAAGTCTTTGTACCAAAATGAACAGTTGGTCTTAATAAAAAAAATAATCGTATCTAAATGAATAAATCTGGTTCGGTTAATAACTGCTATTGCTGTTTTCATCCCAATGTTGTGAAGCTGCTTCAAAATTTTCTATCCAACCGATACATTTCGGTCTCCTTAGACGGATTTTCTTCTGAGTCTAAACTAATTAACGCTGCTGTACTCAAGGCTCAGTATTGTCCCCAACCCTATTTTTGATTTATATCAACGAATTGTTGAAAACCACCAACAACCCAATAAATAGTTTTGCAGATGATAGTACTCTGCTCAAGTCGTTCGAGCCCTTTCCTTCAAAAGGAACGAATTAATCCTGCCCGGAGAGACGCTGCCATAAACGTGAATAAAGACCTAAAAAAAAGTCGCCGATTGGGGTGACCAAAACCTGGTCAATTTCAACTCTACCAAAACACAGCTGTTGATTGTTTCCAGATTAAAGACCGAGTTCCCCAAAGATATTTTATTCAGTATGTGTGATGAACTAATAGGTGAATGTAAAAACATTCGTTTGTTAAGTGTCACAGTTTCAAATGACCTACTCTGGACCTACCCCCGTTCCACAATCGGCTACCGCAACCAGTGAAACGGTCGAGATCCCGCGCTGTCATACTGGAAGATCGCAGAAAGACTTCTTTGTCCGAACTGCATAAAAATGGAATAGTTTGCCGGAACCCTTAGTCTCAGGTGGCTTCAACCCGCAGAAAAAAGCGTCCATCAACACCTTAGAACGCCAGTTGTTGTGGAACTTAGGTCCTAAAAGGTATTTATGTGTTGTTGTGACACATGTTCTAAACCCTATAACACAACACTTTTTATTTAAAAAAAAAAAAAAAATTAACCGAAACAATCACTAACAGTACTTTGTTGGGTTAAATTCGTAGCATAACTAAATTTACATAATTTACTGCATTTTTGATTGATTCAAATCTTTAGATATCTACAAACAATTTAATATTTTTCCCCTTTTTACTTAATTAAATTTACTTTATATATTTTTTCTTCTTTTTGAACAAAACTAGCATAATTAATTAACAATACATATAGCAAATATTTTATCACAAACAAAAAAAACTGACAGATCTACAGAGATCTGTTTTCATGTTCTAATTGCAATCAACCACCATGAATCATATACGCTTGCAAGTAGATATTCACATAGTTAAGAAAATAATAAAAAATGAAAGACAAAAACCATTGAACTCATTCTGTTATGGAATCGAACGAACAATAAGAGTTTACATCAACAGTATCTGATCGGCAAAATTAAGATTCCAAAGCAGATACAAGAAAATATTTTAGGGACCGTTTTGTAACAATTCCTAGAAATCTGTGTTCCAATTCCGGAACTGTGTCGTCAGGATCCTACCTATTATTCAATGACTAAAATTGGTCGAGCAACCACGGCAGGAAATCATGTCATAGTTTGTAATTTAATTCACAATTAATTGATAAACAACTACCACATAGTAAAACAGCAATATGTACACATTTAACAATAATCAAATTAATTCTTTAAATGTTCCAAAAAAGAATAATTGTAGTTTAACAGGAAGAATGAAATTTTTTTACTTTTTTCATTTATTTTAAAAAATATAAGTTTTTCATTTTGAAAATGTTTACCACAACACCTCCCTTCTAGTGTCATGCTCTACCGGATCGCGTCAATGTGGTGATACATCGTTTCTGTGTAGATAGACGAGGAAGAACAGGCTGTGTACGAAGAAGTAGAATGGATATTATCTGTTAAAGACGATGTTTCGTTTGTCCGACTGAAATTAGTACTCGAAGATGTTGAGTTTTGAGTTAAGTCAAAAGTGGTTTGTAAATCAAGTAATATTGACAGATGTATAGTTTTACAGTTCGTCTGATCATAGGTCATAATAGCAGCTTTGAGGTTTCGGTTCGAGCACTCCACAACAAGCAATTCAATTGGAGTAAAGAGCTGAAGCTACCGTTCCAGCGATGATATCTGATATGGAAATGGGTTCCCGCTAGTTAGTGCAAAGATCAATAATTTTGACGCAGTGCACTTGTCCTTAGAACTAGGAAGTGTATTGGTCCACATGCCCATGTGTATATCGGAAAATCTTTGAAAAAGTTTTGGGGGTAGTTACCCAAAGAAAAGGAAGTTTCGTCTTTTGGCAAGCTACATAAGCAGTTCTGTGCCAGAAAAGGTGTCACATAAAACAAATCTATTTTTATGGAGCTACTCCTATAACGAGGGGAAGGTCGGATAAATTTTTGTTGTTGGATGGCTTTGAGAAGCTATGTCTTTATATCTTTGACTTCATCAGCAACTGCCATTACATCACTTGAGGAAGAGGGAGAAGCGGTAGTGTTCGAGATAATTTGGTTAGAGATTAAATGCCTTGAAGAGAAGATTGTCGACATTGTCGCAATCGCAGCCGTTATTTTGTTTGTAAACCAACATTGACCACCGCGATAGCTTGCTATATCCCGTAGTAATTGTGAGGGTTTTCTATCCTTCAAATCCATACCACACAGTATGCTACGCTGTCTGAAATGATGCCTGATAGGTAGGTCAGAAGAGGCCCTTTAACCCTGTTGTCAGGGCGATCTTGATCGGGTCTTACCAAGATGTCACTAATGGACGCTAACAAGAATTGCTCAAGGGTAATAAACCAAAGGTCCGGATTCTCGGATTAGAAAGGTGGAATTTTGGGTACTACGTGGTGAGTCTGAGGAGCAGATGTCGACGAAGAGTTGAAAAAATAGATGCGGAAGTAGAAGCTAAAGATAAAGAACTAGACGGAGCAGGGGAGAAGGAGATGGAGCAGTAGAATCTAAAGAAGTTGAAGCACCTCATAGGCTCACATATGTTAAAGTGACTTTAACCTGCTTAGCTGCCAGTGCCTGAAGCCTTTAGTGGCCAGTGCCTGAAGGCTTGAGAAATCAAGTATGGTAGTGACCACAAGTGGAAGATAAACAAAATTGAGTTAAATAGTCGCTTCGCTACCAACAAGTAGAAGAAGTCTTCAAAAATTATCATCTGCAATCGAGCGTCTTGTAGAAAAAATTCAAATACATGCCTTCATCGACGGCATTAAAAAACATTAAACAATTACTTGTGCATTAAATAGTGAGACAGCACAAGCAATTGTTTAACCAGCAATCAAAGTACGGCATGTAGAAATGGAGGAAGATAATAGTTACAGGGCACAGAGAAGATTAGAGAACAGAGAACACGGAGAAGACATTAGATCTGCAAAGTGGTTATTGGTTAAGGTTATTGGCAAGAAGTTAAAGGTTGTGGTTATTGGTAAGTGGTTATTGCCTATTGGCAAGATAAGGATCGAGAAACTACACCGTTTAGTGTGGGTAGTGAGTTATGCCATTCGGGTTGTACAGCTACAGTACCAGCAACATTTGAACGTTTAACGGAACATCTGCTGAAGCAGCAGAATTAAAATTGAATCCAAAGAACCAAGTGACAACAACTGCATTTGTGTGTATGCTGACAAGATCACAGTAGTAAAAGAATGGCCAAGAATTTACATGAACTTTGCAGTTTTCTGGGGTTGTGGACTTACTCCCACAGTTTTGTACCAGGATTTGCAAATATTGCTAAACTTCAAGTATACATGAGCTAACGAGGAAGGATTAAGCATTCGAAAACGAAAACCGAAAAGCAAGACTTCCATCGAAGAAGACTATGATGCACTGCACCAGTTCTGATTTACTGCAGCATTGAGGTGGCTACTACTATTTAAGAAACGTATCGCAATAGATTGAACGCTTGAAGGCTTATGATTTCGACATTGAACATCGGAGAGGAAGTGCAAATGAAATGCTGACGCATAAAGAAATGTCAACGAGTAAATTCAAAAGCCATGGATCTAGAATGATCAGCACTCTGCAAAGGAGAAATTTAAACTTTATGTAGTAGGGAATGTGTCGATTATGGACTACGAGGTAATAAAAGAATAACATTCTTGAAGATACTCTTTAGAGAAAATAGCGCCTCTAAAAGAATACATAACACCTAAATAAATAAATTAATAAAAACAGACAAAACAAAATAACTCTGCAAAAACTTTACAATATTGTTACAACTATACCAAAATTATAACGAAATACAAATAAAATTAAATTCAACATCAAGAAAGTAAATTTATCATCATCGTCATCAATAGAATAATTATGAACAAATATAATATTTGTTGTAATTATTTTTTAAGAAAAACAGAACAACAACAAATGCAATATTTGTTGTTGTAAAATTTGTATTGTGTCTTTTCTATGAAAGTCATATAACAATAACATATAACAATTATTTCTTACTTCGTTTTAAAGAACATTCTGGATAAAAGAATTTTAAAATTCGATCGATTCTCTAGAACGGACCGAATACAATTTAAACAGACTATTTCGGACAGAAAGAATTAGTTGTAATCGCAAGTCGCAACGCAACGAATCGTCAACATTGTTTGAAGGTAAAGTAAATTTTAATTGTAAATAAAAAAATTTTGCTGTTGTTGATTAGAATTTTGTGTATGTATAATTTTTCGACGTTGTGTTTAAACTGGAAATTTCTATAATTAACCTTGAAGATTCTGGAGCTATTGAAGAAATATTCTCGTTAGAGAAGAATGAAGATATGTTAGATAATTGAAGTGAAGAATGAAGATATGTTAGATTCTAGTTAGATAATGAAGTATTGAATACCTTCTAAACTTACTAATCAGTAATCGAATTCAGAAGGACAGTTGAGGAGCTGAGAGTTAGGCCAATTCGAAGAAAAGTGATAAACAATATATTTGTGTGGCCTGACTCTAAGCAGTTCTTGAGATGACACCATTTGTTACAGCTGTAACACTGGACGTATGTAGTGTTTGCCATTAAAATGTCTTTGTATATTGCATAATGCCATGTTTTGGCTGGTCCTGAATTTCTTTCAATACCGTCCATGACGACGAGCATTTGAAGCAGTAAGACCAGTGACCACTGCCATTTATCCAAAAAATGGAGCCACAGAGTAGCATCTTTCGTCGAAAGTTGCCAACTACGCAGCACCAGAACCATTCTAGCGCATTTAAGTCCGGTTGGTCACGCATCTAAAATAACTACATGAGTAGAATTGCCCAGGAAATTGTTGACAATGTGTCCCGCATGTGATGGGACGCCACATGATGTTAACCACCTATTCAATTGTCCAGAAAAACAAACCGACCTAAATAGCACCACATTTCGTTGCTACAACAACAATATGTTTGTCAATTATTTTTATTTTTGACACACTAACGATGTAGGGATCGAGTCCAACGTTCATACAACATTGCCGGTTTAAGCAAACTTATTTTTAGAAACAAAAATATTTATATTCGTTTCAGTTATATTCGACAACTGTGACGGATATGTTAACTTGGTTAAACTTGTTATGACCCAGAACGCCGATGTATAAAAAATGGACGCTGGATCTTTGATACCAAAGTAATCAAACAAAAAACTTACCGAAATTTCACAGATCTTCTACTTCATCGAATATATTAACGGCTTAATACAACAGATAAATAAACCAATAAATATTTTGTTCTACGCACTGTAACACTTTTTTAAGAACACTAACCCGAAATTTGAAAGCAAAATTCGACACATTTGCAATTTTGTTTTAAAACTTGTTCCAATTAATTTCTTTGTATTTACACTAGGCATAGTTGTCCAATTCATCAAACAATTTGTTTTTATCATAAATAATTCACATGCACATTTTATTTTTTTATTTTAATTAATTTTATTTATAGTAACAACTCAACCAATGAAATATAATTTATCTTTGGCTATTGTTTGACAGTTAACGAAAATAATAACTGCCAAATTTTGTGCATCAAGAACATTTCACGTAAAATTATTAACGATATAAAAATTTATGGCAACGTTCAAAATATATAGCAACACTGCAACAAAAACGATAAATTTGTACAAAAAAATATTATCTAAATATTGTGTAATTGTTTAACCAATCATAACTATCTAAAACATATTCCGAATATTAATTTAAAGAAGTTTCTGGTTTAAAATTAAAATACACAGCTCCGATATCGATATGTTTTGACGTTTAATAATTCTAAAAAGTTTAACATTCATCTATTGATTAGCTGTCAAAAATCCGCGTGAAATAAAATAGATTGAATTGTTTACAGTATTAGATTTTTATATAAAATGGCAAATGTTGATGATTTATTTAATTGTTTCGAAGAAGAAAATGATGATGAAGTTGTAACAAAACCAGTGGTAAATGAAAAAGTTTTAGATGCTAACGAAAAATCGGAAAAGTAAGAGAAATCTAATATTTTAAACATAACCTAACTTTCTAAATATATGTTTTATAGGAATCATAATTCTGGCAAACGCGAATTGGAACATAGTAAAAGCGATGATGAAGAAGAACCATTAAATAAGTCTACGAAAATTGAATCAATATTAGATGATATATGTTTAGAAGAAATCGAATCACAAATTCAAGTTCATGTTTTGCATACGCCTGAAGCATGTACACATGAAGTTGCTATATATCCAGGACATAAATTTATTCCTTTAACTCAACCAACAGCACCACCGGCTAAAAATTATACTTTTGTTTTAGATCCGTTTCAGAAAGAAGCAATTTTATGTATTGAAAATAATCAATCGGTTTTGGTATCGGCACATACATCTGCTGGAAAAACTGTTGTAGCGGAGTATGCTATCGCTAGATCGTTAGCTGAAAAACAACGAGTGATTTATACAACACCAATTAAAGCGTTATCGAATCAAAAATATCGTGAGTTTTCGGAAGAGTTTAAAGATGTAGGTTTGGTTACGGGAGATGTCACGATAAATCCATCTGCTTCTTGTTTGATCATGACAACAGAAATTCTACGAAACATGTTATATCGTGGTAATGAAATAATGAGAGAAGTTGGTTGGGTGGTTTTCGATGAAATTCATTATATGAGAGATAAGGAACGAGGAGTTGTTTGGGAAGAGACGTTGATTTTATTACCTGATAATGTCCGTTATGTGTTTCTATCAGCTACAATTCCGAATGCAAGACAATTTGCGGAATGGGTTTGTTATTTACATAAGCAACCATGTCACGTTGTTTACACAGAATATCGACCAACACCGTTACAACATTATCTCTTTCCCGCTGGAGGAGATGGAATACATTTAGTTGTCGACGAGAAAGGAATTTTCAAGGAAGATAATTTCAACACAGCTATGAATGTTTTACAGAATAGTGGAGAAGCTGGAAAAGGTGATCAGAAAGGAAGGAAAGGTGGAATAAAAGCGACAAATGCTGGACAAACAAATATTTTCAAAATAGTCAAAATGATAATGGAACGGAATTTCGCTCCCGTTATTATATTTTCGTTTAGCAAGAAAGATTGTGAGGTTTATGCAATGCAAATGGCTAAGTTGGACTTTAACACAACAGAAGAAAAGAAATTAGTTGATGAGGTTTTTAACAATGCAATGGATGTGTTATCGGAAGAAGATCGTCATCTACCTCAAGTTGAAAATGTGTTACCGTTGTTGAGACGAGGAATTGGTATCCATCACGGTGGGCTACTTCCGATATTAAAAGAAACAATTGAAATATTGTTTGGGGAAGGATTGATCAAAGCATTGTTCGCAACAGAAACATTCGCTATGGGATTAAATATGCCGGCTAGAACGGTTTTATTCACCGCACCAAGAAAGTTCGATGGAAAAGATTTTCGTTGGATCACGTCCGGAGAATATATTCAAATGTCTGGTCGTGCCGGACGTCGTGGTTTAGATGACAAAGGTATTGTTATTCTTATGATAGACGAACAAGTTTCGTCGACTGTTGGGAAAGATATAGTTCAAGGAAAAGCTGATCCCATCAATTCAGCATTTTATCTAACGTACAATATGGTTTTAAATCTGTTGAGAGTCGAAGA
Source organism: Diogma glabrata (assembly GCA_963693315.1). Classification (NCBI taxonomy): domain Eukaryota; kingdom Metazoa; phylum Arthropoda; class Insecta; order Diptera; family Cylindrotomidae; genus Diogma; species Diogma glabrata. The sequence goes on along the minus strand of OY856186.1, from coordinate 4,935,202 downwards.
AATAAATCCAGAATATATGCTCGAACGTTCATTTTTTCAATTCCAAAACCAAAGTGGAATTCCAGATTTATACAAAAAAGTTCAAAGTAAACAAATTGAATTAAAAAAAATTAAAGTTGTGGACGAGCATTTAGTCTCATCCTATCATCATATTCGAGAGCAGTTAGATGTTTTGGGAAAGGAGTTCAAAAGTTATGTGACGAAACCCGAGTATCTTATTCCATTTTTACAACCGGGACGAATGGTAAAAATTCAAAACGATACGGACGAATATGATTGGGGAATTATTGTTAATTTTAAAAAAAATACTGGAGATTCTAAAAAAAATCCATTAAAAGCTGAAACAGTTGTTATCGTTGATGTGTTGTTGCATGTCGATGATGAACATGAAGATAATAAAATTCCTCGTCCATGTCCGGGGAATAAAAAAGGATCAGTTGAAGTTGTTCCATGTCTCCATACATTAATCTCTCGTATTAGTTCTCTTCGAGTCTACTATCCACAAGATCTTCGTCCAGCCGATAATCGTCGAAGCGTTTTGAAAACAATAAGTGAAGTCAAAAAACGTTTTCCGAGTGGCCCACCGTTACTCAACCCGATCACAGACATGCACATAAAAGATACAAAATTCCATGAAATTGTTGATAAAATAGATAATTTTGAGAAAAGGTTATACGCTCATCCGTTACACGAATCCCCTCAACTAGACGGACTTTACACCGTGTACAATGAAAAACTACAAATCGAAATTGAGTTAAAAGCAGCAAAAGATCAACTACGAGAGGCAAAAAGTTTACTACAAATGGATGAATTAAAACATCGAAAACGTGTTTTGAGGAGATTGGGATATTGTACAGCCGCGGATGTTATTGAGTTTAAAGGTCGTGTCGCTTGTGAACTTAGTTCCGCCGATGAACTTTTAATAACCGAAATGATTTTCAATGGAACATTCACAAGTCTAACAACAGAACAATCAGTTTCCTTACTATCCTGTTTCGTATGCGATGAAAAATCGAACGAACTGCCTGCAGCGGCTGATGAGCTATCCGGACCATTACGACAAATGCAAGATATTGCGAGACGAATAGCAAAAGTTTCGATTGAATGTAAACTTGAGTTGGATGAAGATAAATATATCGAGAAATTTAAACCATATTTGATGGATGTTGTCTTGGCATGGTGTAAAGGAGCATCATTTCTTCAATTATGTAAAATGACTGATATATTTGAAGGTTCGATTATTCGTTGCATGAGACGTTTAGAAGAGCTACTCAGACAAATGGTACAAGCATCTAAAACAATTGGTAATACAGATTTAGAAAATAAATTCTCTGAAGGTATTCGATTACTAAAAAGGGATATTGTGTTTGCTGCGTCATTGTATTTATAGATAATTATTTTTTTTATGAAATTTTGAAATAAAAATATTTAAAACAATCAGGTTCTATTCATCTTGTTTTATTACTAATCGATCCCTGTTTCGACATACTATCACGAAGGTTTTGTACGATCAGCGACTTTACATGGACCACTCAAGATCGCTTGTTTTTAGAGTGGAGATGGGGTTTGGGAAAGTTGCCTAGAATCTTTTTGGAATGCAGAATACTTCATGCTTTGTCTATGTTGTTCCTGTTCCCAGTTTTGGCTAAAATATTTGAGCGAACTCTTGGTCAGTTCAAAGCACGGCTCTAGACTAATGAATCTTCTATTGGCACCTTTCTTTGCTAGCGAATCTTTTGCCACATTGCCGTGTAACCCTTTATGGCATGATTACACAAGGGTAATGCGATTTTGGTAGCACTCCCATACTAGCGTGTACATAACTGTGTTGCTGAATTCGCTTTCGGCAATAGCACAGTAGTTGATGGCAAGGTTTCGACAGAGGTACGCAGTGCAACCGCCTGTTTAACCCGATCAAACACCCCTGCACGTACTCCTAACAAACTGGTGAGACATCAACAAATTGCCGAAAAAATGCGAATGAGCTGATGCAAAATTCACTGAAACTTGTTGAAGAGTGGTATGGGGAGCAAGGACTCTCAGTCCATCCTTCCAAATCCCAGGTAGTCTTATAATTATAGTAAATACAGTATGTACTAAGAAACAACCCAAAACAATATTGATTTGAAAGAAATAATTTTCGAAATTCAAATCAGCTGAACACAGTTTTTGCAAGTGTACATCGAAAAGTTCAAAATATTTATGAAAGTGTATTTGTTCTGATAACCTACAAACTGTATAGATTGTAACACCTAAGCCTTACCGTCAAATCATATTTTGTTTTGGTGAGTATTGTAGAATGTCCGGCGTATCAATATCAATTAATTAATAATGGTTAATGTTTTAAAAGGAGTATTAATTGAATGGTAAGAATATATTCATTATATAAATCTATTTTATTATTGAAAAACGTTTACTATTGTTTAGTGACCCGGCTATGAAACAATTTCTTCTCCATTTAGACGAAACATCTGCACTTGGACGTCGTTTTATTATACAAGATTTAGACGAAAAACATTTATTCGTATCACCAGACATCGTTGAAACACTTCAATCAAAAATTGATGATTTAATGGATCAATTTAGTGTATCATTACAAGAAAAAACAAATTAAATATACACAAATAATGGCGAATCGAGAATCGTGTAGAGTTAAAGATGCGGAGAAAAAACGAGTATTAGATGATGCGGCACGAAAACGGCGTTCAAGACGTGCCCTTGAAGCATTGGAACAAGATAACTTTCATGATGATCCTCACGCTGATTTAGTTATGTCGAAAAAAGTGCCAAAATTTCAAGATAATTTAGATAACTCAAGGTCACGTAAATCAAAAAAAGCAAAAGGGGCTGAATATTTTAAAGCGAAATATCGTAAAACATTTATTCAACTATTAGAAGAGGATAAAGTTTATCGTGAAGAACCACCGAATTATGTTAGCGCTCAAGTTCCTTCTTCAAAATTTCCAGAACGTCATTTTTGTGCAGTTTGTGGGTATTTTTCTAATTATACTTGTACATCATGTGGCACTAGGTATTGTTCGGTTAAATGTCTCGGAACTCATTTGGATACGAGATGTTTGAAATGGACTGCTTAGTTGTTTTTCTTTAGATATTATTCAAATAAAGTTAAAATAGGCTATAGTGATATAGTTTATATGTTTTCTAAGAGATGGCAGTTTTAGCGTTTTTTTTTTAAATTGGCATATTTGTTTTGAGTGGGAAGAAAAGCACACTTCCTTGTGGTACACCCGGCTTTACCTGACAAATTTTTGGCGTCCGGGAGCCACATCGATTCTTCGTTGATCATCAAATTGACTTCAGAACAAGCATAAGTTCCACTAAGTAAACATCTTTGGAAAAGAACAAGGTAGGAGACTTTAGAATGCATTCGTCAAACCGCAGCACCACAGAATCCTAATAACAGAGATAAACAATTCCAATTAAGAGGGCTCAGTTCATTAAGGCTTCGGTCAACATATTCATTTTTACGATTGCATACACCCCATCTCTTGAGATTAAGCCACATCTCCTTAGACTTTAGAAAAGAAGACAGACTCGAATTCAGATTGATTTTCTACTTCTCAACTGCGCTCATTTCTAAACTTATTTCTATGAACATAGTAAGTCCTTTGTTTGACTACGGATCTGACCAGGCAGTACGTTTTGAAGGCTTACGTATTTTTTGGCATACCAGACTTAGGGAGGCAACCATAATCAATAAGATCCCCCTTTCAGTACAGCCTTGAGCTCATCAAGCTTCGCACTTCTATTGGATGATTTGGTACTTTAATGCGTCAGTAATTGTGCGAGAATTTTGTTAATTATGCTTGCAATGCAACTATGACCACGAACGTCACCCAGTTTCTCGTCTAGGTGACCACCGATACCCACATAGCAGACGATGACCCACAAAGAACACTATCACTATTTTTAGAAAATTCAAGCGGGAAGATAAGCACCGCATTCATTACTACAACAACAACATTAAGAGGTCAACATAAATGCTTCAGTAAATTGTTCGCAACCACCTGCAAGTTTGATTTGTGCTATACAATCCAATATCTATCAGATAAATGTTTGGGACCAAGGTACGAATTATTTAATCTAGACGCTTAAAAATCTACTACTATGTTTCCAAGACCGAGTTAACCCGGATTATCTCGTCATGGAAACGGAGTTTTCGTTAAATTTCTTTACTCAACGAAAGTAGCGCGATTAGAGAAGGTTAACAAAAAACAAACACAAAGCAAAAGAGTAAAAATGGCGTCGCGAGTGCTTTGGAGTGAAGAGGGAAATAAAATTTTAATTGAAATTATTCAAGAAAAAACTAGTAAATTAATAATAAAAAACATTAGTAAAAAGTCCAATTTTTCCGTCGTAACCAAATCACTTTTTATATTTTTCACTTAATGTCATCACTTAATATATTTTAATACACAATTTTTGCTAACTCCAAGAATTTTTATTTTATCATGAAAACGATACGGATTAGCGCCGCCATGTTTTTAACTTAACGAAACTCTTAATTCGAGTTAACTCTGTCATGGAAACGTAGTATACGAATTGCAAACATTTTCGTTGAATGTGGAACATAATTAGATTTTCGAAAATGTACGGTAATCATTTAAATCTTTTTCTAAGAGATGGCAGTTTATCATATTCTTCGGTACCCTATTATAAAATCATTCATTTGTCAATGTTTTGACACATCAAGTGAAATATTTTTTTCTTTTATTAATAAAAATACTATAATTAAAAGAAAACAAATATATAAAAAATGGAATCGTCAAATACCGGTGGCGTAACACCTATGCCGATTGCTGGGCGTATGGTGAAAGAACGTGAACGTCTAGCTGGTATGACTGCAGACGAAAGAGCCTGGCGAAAACAATGGCTTAAAGATCAAATTCTATCTCATAATGAACCTAGACACGTACCGGAATATTGGAAGGAAAGAATAAATCCAATCAGACGTTTTTATCAAGCTCCATTGAATGGTTTATGTAATGCTTTGACACCAACAATTGTATGTTTTTGAAAATTTGTTATATAACAAAATAACCTTAAAATTCAATATTTATAGGGCCACCAAAAAGCGTTCGCTACTCGATTTTGGATTGGAAAACTTACAATGGTTGTAGCCGGTGTTTATGCGACCGCATATTATTTTAAATATAATCAAAACGATTGGACTAGAAAAGGGGGATGGAGAGTAATTAAATCACGTACTGCAACCAATCAAGGTGATCCTGGTTTCCCTAAACTCTCTGATCGGTCACGTTCAGACGATTATGCTGTTCGAGGATTCAAACAAAGTCCAATATAAATATAAACAATAACTAATACTTGTAGATAACTATTTGATATAAAACAAACAAAAAATCAATAAAACTTTTAGTCACCCAGGTTGATGACTTTGTATGTTACAAAAAAATTTGTATTCGTTCTATTTTGCAATAAATTTCAGCAATATTTTTTTTAAATGCATTTTCAGCAATAAAAATTATATTTTAATTGACATACATATATTCAAATTTGGTTTAGTTGTAATTTTAAGGGAATTTAAAAAGCTCAAACCGGTTTTGTGTTGGCATTTTAAAATTTAAATCATCCGTCCAAAAAAAAATATCGAGGTCTTTGTCCTCATTCTCTTTTTATTTACCAAGAGAGTTAGCATACCGCGTAAACTGGATAATCAACCCTAAGAATTCTATAGCCAAGCATTGTTTTCCCGCGATATACATATATATGTAATCACTAATCTTTTTCTTATTGTGTAAGTTATTTAAAGAACCAAATCTACAATTGTATAAGTGTGTTCAATCAGCTGAGTCGAGTCGCCAGCTGGTATTTTTTTTGATGAAGTAATACCTAAACACAAATACAAACAATTTGGTATTTAAAAAATTCCCCTACCTAATAAAAGTTATTTTATTTTTTCTGATTTCGCCGGATTACAATATTATACAAATGTAATAGAATTTTTTATGGTTGGATTTAATTATTTTAAATATTCTTAATTAAATTTTTATAAAAAATTTATCAATACATAACAAAAAACATATCGATAATAATTATTATTTTATTTATTAGAAAATAATTATAAAAATTAATTTTATACAATCAAAACAAAGCAATCTACCTTAAACTCTTTTATTCTAGTACTTCATTAATAACGGTAAACTACAAGAATTTCTCCTTTATTTTTTTTAGAACAACAAATACAACAATAAAAACTATACAATTTCATTCGATCACTGATCATATACCAATATAAGTTGTCAACATTTCAAATTCATTGAAAGCGTTTAGTTTTGTTAATGTAAAGTTTTTTTAAAAAAAATGTTATAAAAAATTGTAATTTATTATTTATTTGTAAAAATATAGTTAGAAAATAAATAAAAGTGTTTAAATAAAATAATAACGGTAAAATAAATGTGATTACTATTGAAATATTGATGAAAATCTAAAAGCTTGTTGTGCTGAGACACAAATGAAAATTATTTAATTTTTATGAATTAAAAGTTTATTTTTTTTATAAAATACAAATGAATAAAGATTCTATAATATTTATATAAAAGTTGGATAAAATTTTTTATATAATTATTTGTATTTAATTAGTGAAATATTTATAAAAGCGCCCCCTGGGTTGAATATATCTCGTGGCATGTGTAAGACTTTACTTATCTTAAATTATATAAACTTCGGAATATTGTTTTAAAATTATTTATATAAAATTTGATAGTCGATAAAGTAAAAATTACAATTTTCAATAAGTTACAATAATTTTCATTCAGAAATTTATCATAATTTATCTCTAAATATAGCTTAAAGTCGACGTGGAAATGGGGTGTAGTTTTGGCGCGAGCATATCGTTTAACATCAATTTTCTCCTATATAATTTGTATAAATTATAACAAATTATATATATTTAGTTAATTTAAAGTGTGGAGAATCTAATTATATAATTATTATATTACTATATAATAATTATTGTAAAAATATTTACCGCCAAATTATACCTATTTCGCTCCAAAAACTGCATCACTAAAAATATTTTCATTGTCAAATGGCCGACTCAAGACGTGTAACATTGTTCAAATTTAAATCTAATTTGTGATTAAAGTTCATTAAATTTATAACAAATATATTCTTTGATAAATAATTTCAAACATTTGAAATATAATTGTTATAAAATTAAAAGAATTAGTGAAGAATTGATTGAGTTATTTGAATACGAAAAATACCTCGTTTCCGTGAAGCTTTGGTTGAAGTGTAAAGTCATATATTGTCCGCCATATTTTCTATATTAAATTTCTCATTCAACAGGGGGTTGTTTTTTGAAATATCTAAACTAGACTATTGGTATTTCTATCACCCATAAAAACACCCTAATTAATGTTACATTCGTCTAGTGATATATGTATTACGTGAACTTTTGTTAGTGAAGTCGGACAATTGAATTTTAAAAAAATCTGAATAATTAAATAGTGGTGGAAAATTTTGTTTCTAAATTTTTGAGAAAATCAGGATACTTTGAATATTATAATAAACCGGTTGGACCGGCTGATAATGGAACTTCAGAGGTAAGAATATTCTTTCTATGTAATCTATCTATATATCCACTTCGAATGCTTGTGGTTTAGTTTTAATAATTGATCCTTAATTGAAAACATATCCTTAAAATTACAAAATGGCGTCCTCCATTTTATAAGGGATGATCATAGAAAATAGTTTAAAACTTATGAATTTCTTTGAAAATTTTTATTTTCAGAAACGATGATGTATGCAACAATAAGGATTCAAGTAAAAGGAAACGGAAAATAACGGTATCAGATAATCAGGTATGTTGTAATGTTTGTCCATTTAAATATATAAATAATAAAAAAATTTGCATAACTTATTTCTTTTGTTTGTCTTCCTTACCCTCTTTCTATTATGTATATACATATTTCGCCAGTGACGCGAAACATTTCTAAGGCATTTAAATTTTTTTTTTATTATTTATATATTTAAAGAGCAAAGAAATAAACAAAATTATAATTTCTTGGTTCTTTAATTTAATTTATAACCCTGTAATGCATTAAATAAATACATATAGAAGATTAAATTTTATTGAAAGAAATAATATGACATGCAACAGCTGGACGTTATTTTCACCCTAATTTATAGTTTGTTGATTATTTTGATAGAAGTTGGGTAGTTTATCGGAATTTTTTGTTTACATATAGGGTGATTTTGGAGGGAAATATTGTTTTGGGCTTTGGCAGTTACAAAGTTTGTTTTTTGACTAAACGATAATATTGCCAGTATTAGGGGATGTTTTCGGTTTTGAAGATGTGACGTCATTTTTAAAGATGAAAGAACATAATTTGGGTTAATTTTGTTTTTATTTCCGGATATGAATCCCGAATTGTATGCACACTTATTAAACATTCTTAATAATATTTTTGACGTCGACCGGAAGAATGTACATAAAACAACATCAAAACACAAAAAGTTGTATACGGAATTTAAATTAATGTAGATTCGAATATGTTTAACATATCAATGTTATTGTTGTAACGCTTCAGTTATACAACTTTTTAAGGTAAAAATGCAGTCAAATGCAACTATACTGGTCTTACTTCTAAATGGAGTTGATCCTTTAGGCAGGGAAATAAAGGCTTGTTGTCCTGTGATCCCATTTTGCTAATAGAAAGGTTGTTATTAATTCTGTAAATTTCGTTACAATCCAAGCAACCGCTAGTTCCCTATCCGATCTAAGGTATAGTATCCTTCTTGCCCTGCAGGTGGTATCATTATCTGTTTAGGCAGTTACTGATGTATGATTCAACAATTCTCAACATGAATAATCGTTTTAAACTTGATGCTTGACGACACGGCGCTATGTAGTTCCTGGTCCATTGCTTATGTGTGAAAAGACCTGAGCAGTTCTTGAGGTGACACCATTCCTTGCAAGTATTACACTGAATAGATGTTGTGTTTGCCCTTAAGATTTTTTTACATATTGTACAGTGCCATATTTTAGTTGGTCCCGGATTTCTTTCAATACCAGCCATGACGAGTAGTGTTTGAAGCAGTGACAGCTGCTTCTTTACTAAAAAAATGGAACGTCGGATTTGCACCTTTCGTCGAAATTGTTGTGATGGTCCTTGGTCGGAATTGAATTCCGAGTGCTTCTGGGGCGTAGACCCGTCCATCTTGAGAAGCATCTCGTTTTGTCGCTACAACAACATGAATAATCGTTTTCATGGCGGCTTAGTAAATATTCAGCAACATCTGGTATATGGTTAAACCCCTTAACCGCAACAGAAAGCTAGCGTCATTCATACCTTAACCGCATAAATACAAGACTGGGCAATTGATGGAAACTGCTACTCGACACTTTGAGTAAAATCGAAAGAGCACCTGATGCAAAAAAATTTGTTGAGGGTACTTTCTTGGATCTCCACTAGGTTGTGTTCTTTCTCCGCTACCTTGTGAACTTTTGTATTTGCTAGTCTTCTTAAGAGATTGATTCAATCAAGGCCTTATATCCACGGCTACTCTTCGCTTATATTTTGTGATTTTACGTAGGGACAAGTAGTTTTGGTCAATCCATCAAAAAGAACAGAGTGTCGGCAGAACCATGCTGTTTCTTTTCGGTTGTATTTCTAATATTATTCTAACACTACAAGATAGTGTGAATTATCAAGGTTTTACTCTCGACCAGCAGTTCAACTTTGCTGCTCTTGTTCAGACCAAATTTGCAAACGCAACTCGAGTTCTGTGCCAGTACAGGAGAGCTTTTGACGGTTAATAGAAGCTGACTTTGAAAATAGTCTACTGGATGTATAAAATAGTCAGACCCTTTATTAGCTATGGTTCCCTTGCATGGCTGTCGAGAAGTTTTGTTGGGAATTGGAATAACTGGAGGTAGTACAAAAGCTTTCATGCTTATGTATCAAAAGTGCCTTCAGAGAAAAGTGTACAGTGAGTCTGCGGGTTTTGTTAGGGCTTCCTTCCCTGAATATATTTGTAGTGATCCAGCGTCTTGAGTCCTCTAAAAGGATCGAAAAATCATCAAAATCAATGGAGGAATTTTGAAGAACCCCTGACAGATTTATTCCAAGACAGATATCAAAGGCAGTACAGGTGTTTCAATTCTAACGATAGATGGATCACTCACTGAAAATGGTGCAGGAGCTGCGGTCTTGGGCTGGAATTCCTACTTGGTGAATACTGCATCGATGCGAGCAACGGAGCTTTAATGGTATGGAACTGTCATTAATATTTTTACTGACAAGTAAAAGCTGCTCTAAAAGCTCTAGAAAATTACAAAATTACGTCAAATTTAGTGTAACAATCCTATAGGTTCTTGAATTATCTCAGGCTATCACTGGTATCAACACCAGGGCACAGTGACCATCCTGAGAACAAAAATGGTAATGACTTAACAAATAGTTCTTCGAGGAGCATCATAGGTCCTGAACAAGCAATAGGTGTACCAAAAGGTTCTCTTTTGATATATTATTTCGCAATGGATAAACACAGGTTGCAAGGTCTCCAAGATGTTCCGTCCAGTGGTGAACCGCCAAACCGGCTTTCTGTTGAGTCTGACCCAATAAGAATGTAGGCTAATGGTGGGAATGCTAATAGGTCATCATTATGTGAATAAACACATGGTACGACTTGGGGTAGGAAAAGATTCAACATGCCGCTTTTGTCTTGAAGAGATTGAAACAGTCCGTCACATTGTGAGAGGACGTTTGGCTCTCAGGAGTCTATAGTAGTATGTTAGGATCAAGCTATCTAAATATAGAAGATTTCTGCTAAGCAGGGTATACAGCTTTGAGAAGCCTATCTGGTGAATAAACGAGAGCCTTAAACATTAAAAACTCTTGCATTTTACCATTGGTAAATCCTGAGAATACTTCAATCGCCTTATAGTGAACGCTTACCCGTCAATGTGACATTTATTGTAATTCCTTAACAACATATTTTGGCTCAATTATTGGTTCTATTCTATGAAGATAATAATTTATCTCTTACCCTGGTATGTCGTAGTCTTAACGTGTGGGACTTTATTGTTGCAACAACTTATCACTGTTGTAGTTCATCACACCAATTTCGACAAAAGTCGCAAATCCGTTGCATAGTTTTTTAGTTAGAGAAGCATCTGCCGTTTGACTCTTTCAAAATCTCCTCGGCCAATAAAAATATCCCACTACGCAAAATGTAAAAAAATCTTGGCACACTACGCATAACCTTGTTGGAAAGTAACCAGTAGATCTACCAACACGAGTTCGCAGTAAAGTAAAACACATTGAGAATGTCCACACATACGAACCACAAAGTGATGTGAAAATGTATGAGCTCGCTCGCTACATCTTTGTATTTAGGACTCAAAATGTTTTACCAAATTTGCCAAGCGAAGCGTATGTGTTAGCCATGCAAAAGATGTCACCCGCAGGCCGCAAGGTAGATCCATCTTACTTGAAGTCCGAATTTTAAAAGAGAACTAAATGGAGACAGTAAGTCAGCAAATAAAACCTTCGACAACCTGGCAATAACTGCATGACCTTTTTCAATGATATGCTGAATAATTCCATAAACATGAGGAAGGAACATTATGGCAAGTTTAACGCTGAAAATCATATTTTCAAAAGAAATAATTTATGGATGCCACAAGAAAAACCAAACACTATAAGGAATTTCCTCACAGCTACTCTCAGCACATCTCCAAATACTCTCCAGATACCAAATAACTGAAAAACAGCCAGAATCAGCCCAATTTTAAACCAAAAACCTGAAAAAAAATTTCATTTTGTTTTATGGACTGACAATTGCCTCTGCAACTTAGCTCCACACTACCAATATGTATTCCGAATAAGACACAACTATAGCCCTTCACAAAATCAGGAATAATCTGAACTAAAAACGTCCTTGTGTTGAACAATCTGCGTCGCATCTTGCTATCGACTTAGAAAAAGCATTCGACAAAATGTTGTTGTTGTTGTAGCGACGGTAGCACCTAAACCGGCTCCTCCTCCGTAGCACCTCCTCCGGCTCCATGTCCAGGTTCAGGAACTCCGCTACTGCTTTTGGGCAGTACCACAAATCTTCCTTCTTCGTCAAGTTAGTTGCATTTTTAGGACATCTGAATAGGTGGTCTACATCATGCGGCGTGCCCTCACATGCGGCGTGCCCTCAAATGCGGGACACTTGTCAACAATTTCAGGATCAATTCTACACACGTAGTTGTTTAGGATGCGAGACCAACCGGATCTTAGTTGAGCTAGGGTGGATCTGGTGCTACGGGGCAATTGAGCCTCTTCAGCAGCGACTTTTGGTGGCTTTTTATTTAGAGCTCTATTTGGCGCGTAGTTCCATAGAACGCCCTCAACAGATTTTGTATGAAGTGCTTTTAAGCTTGTTCTGTAAGTAACCTCATCGATGTTACCTGTTACTTGAAGGTCTCCACCTCTTGCAGAAAGCATCTTCCTGTCTTCCTTATGTCTCTCGGTGGTTCAATTTTCGATATCGTATCATTACAGGGATACCGCTCTTTATGACAGGCCAATAGATATTGTTTAGCTAGCATCTCATTATGTTCACGGACTGGAAGTATGTTACATTCCTCGTGCAGGTGATCTCGATGGGACATCAGATGACATCCGGTCGCAGTTCGCAGGGCTGCGTTTTGTGTTGTTTGTAGCTTCTTCCAGTGCGTGTCCGCAACTTGGGGTGTCCATATGGGTGCAGCATAGTTTATAATAGGCCGACCTATTGACCGACCTACAAAATGTTACACGCAATACTTCTAAATTACATCTTTAAACCCAATTGATGTCTTTGCTTTTGAAATCACAGAATTTTAGTAGAGCTAAGGAGGCAGCTGTCTCTTTATACGAAGTTAATACTTTAACATCTGTTTTCTTAGTAGCTTTCCCAACCTTTATTGAATAACTGCCGTTCTGACTTATGTTTATAAATAATTTTTGTTTCCGTCTGGAAGTCTTGTTTCCGTCCGGAAGGGGCTGTGTGAATCAAATTTTTGCATGGTTTTATAGAGTGTACATGATCATCTTATATTTTCAACTAAAGTCAGTAAGAGATTTGAACCCGTTGATTCAACTCTAAGTGCGTGCGTAGAAAACGTCCCAACCATCTTCAAAAGAATACAAAACAATAATACAACATTTATTCGAACAAAATTGATGATAGATTGATATTAGAACCCTAATCGAACAATCATGCTCTGTCAAGTAACAATGGAAAAAAATCTTAGAAACGATCATTACCAGAAGAACAAAGAGTATATTAAAATTATGACTATTTTGCATTTGTGGCTTATCCGATCGGGTCGCTCCACTGAAAGCAAGATTTTTAGAGTAGTTGGCGTTTCCAGTGAACTGTAGAGAAAGATGTCCTTTGTATTTTCGTGAATATATCGTGTGCCTTCAATAATTTATTTGGGATCTATTGTCATGCAATACAAACTGGTGAGTTATACTGATATTTGACAAATTTTTTTTCCTGTTCATTAAGTGCAAAACGCGAAAATATTAAAGGATCATTGATCAGCGATTGAGTGATTTTCATTCAACTGATTTAAATTAGATTTTAATCAATTTTATATTTTTAATAAAACCAATAACAAAAGATCTCAAAAATTGTCGTCCATTCAGTAACACACTAAATTCTTTTATAAATAAAGCGACATTATTCTTGATTAATAATTGATGATAGAAGTAAGTAAAAGAGATGTAATTTGGAATGAATTTACCGAATTGAAACGTAAAATGAAACAAGAATGCAGGGCAATATACAACCGCTGTGACGAATTGGTTGGTAATCAAACGATAATATTTCGCTAACGTGCTTGTGCAACGGCCCACGTGTCAGGACAAATTCCACCTGGTGCAAATTGTTTATCCCTATCCAATCGTCCACGGTAACAGATAACCATAAAAACATAAATAATAAAAAGGAAAATGTCAAGATTTTCTTTCGTAGTTTTGTTTCGTTCGCAAACAATTAGTAGATAGTTTTTGTACTCAATAAATTTAGAAGTTTTACTTTGTAAACATTTTTACTTTGATTGTTGAGCTCATAAACCTCTAGCAAACTATTTAACGGTTGGCCAATCCACAGAGCAGAATGAACAATCTTCTAATATCATTCAACGGTTAATATCAAAAAATGTAAATGAATTCAATAGAGTTTACACCCTAAAACACAGGACAAAGTGTATAGGAACACATTGAGAAGAATCCATAACTTGTCAATCGATGACTGTACGCAGTTCACAGATGATGACATTGTGAGAGCAATAAAGTTAACAAAGATGTCCAGGCACTTGAACTACATGATCTGTCAACAATTAAGTTAAAACACGTAGGGCGCATCAGCATACATAACAAATCCTACACTACAGGAACATCCAACACCAGTGACTCGCCGGGATGACTTCAGGAACGGACACAGCACGACAACTACCCTATTACAGACAATACAAAGAGGTTTGAACCAAAAAATCATCACACTGTTATTTCGACAACGTTAACCCTAGTAAATTATTGTTTGATATTCTAAATAAATTCACTACCACAAACGTTAAAAAGATTACTCTCGATTCTCGAACTACATTCGAAGTTACTAAACATACGTCGACTGTAACAATGGGAAGTGGAAACATCGGCAAGTGAAGCAAGGAGTAACGCAAGGAGGGAATTGTCCTGCTACATTTCATCTACTATATTTCGAATGACTACATTCACAATGACCTGCAGAAGTAAAAATAATTTCCTATACTGACGGCATCACATTACTATCAACTTGTGTTAATTTTCATATAAATAAATACGTGTCCATGCTCAACAACTGGCTCACCTAAAGATACATAAATTTGTCCACTATAAAATGAACAGCCTCTTCACTAATTGGGATCGTGACATATTTATTTATTGACATAAAGGATACAAAAACAAGCAATCAAGCTAAAAACATGTATCTGAGATAAAAAAAAAAATTACCAAAAATTTAAAACATTTAACATCTCAAATCACAAAAAAATTATAAATAATAATTAAAAAATTAAGAAAACAAATGAACGATAACTAAAAACAAAGTAGAACAAAAAAACTTAATAAAACAAAAAATTTAATAAAAATAGTAGCTTAATCGATCAGTGTGTAATGAAATAGTTTATTCTAGTGGTATATTCTATTAGCTTGTTATAGTGAGTGTTACAGCCTTACATTTATCAAGGTTGAGCGTTAGTTTTAAATCAACACATAGTAATTATAAAAGTTATTTAAATCATTTTGTAGCAACAGGGAATCTTCACAAGAATTAATATTTTTAATAATAATTAATAATTTATATCATCGGCATACTAGTCCCTGGGCCCACGCCGATTTCATGTGATGATTACCAAATATTTTAAACTTCGTAAGGCGCCTGTCCTTGACGAGCCCAAAAACTTTTGTTCTGCGATTTTGCTCATCGGCCGCTTTTTCGTTCGGCAAGCTCCAAAAAATGCCGATTGCCCGCGATCTTGTAAATTTGCTACCACATTTTTTTTTTTAACTGTGGGGGTTGGAAATTTGTTTTAGAACACTTAGGGGTAAGCTTGTCCGACTAAAATGTGTCTGCTATTGTCGAGTCCGACATCTGACATTTTGGTAACCCCATAGTTTAAAAAAAAAAAATTTACAAGATCCCGGGCAATCGGTATTTTTCGGAGCTTGCCGAACCATAAAGCGGCCGATTTGAGGAAAATCGGCGAACAAAAGTTTTTGTACTCATCAAGGACAGGCGCCTCACGTAGTATAAAATATGTGGTAATCATCACATGAAATCGGCGTGGGCCCAGGGACTATACACTAAGATATCAGAATTAGTAAAGAACAAATTAACATAATTTATAAATAATATGAATAGAAAAGGTCCTAAGATGGAACCCTGAGGGACGCCAGATGTTATGTTGTTAGATACCGCCTCACCAGTTTTTATTAATTGAGAGCGATTCGAAATGTAGCTGCTAATCCATTTCAACAAATCACTATAAATCTCCAAGCCATCAAGTTTTTCAATTAATATAGTATGATCAACATTATCGAAGGCCCTTGATAAATCAGTGTAGATCACGTCCACTTGTTCACCCTTATCAACAGACTCACTTATTTTATTAGCAAATGTATAGAGATCAGTAGATCGGCACTTTATGAAACCATGCTGTTCCGGTAAACCTTTATGGTTTAGATACTTGGACACATGATGAACCACTAATCTCTCAAAGACCTTATATGGACAGGAAGTTACTAACAATATACCTTTTACCACTTTTAAAAATTTTCAGAAACTTGGAAAACAGGCATACCTTATTATAAATTAAGGAGAAAGGATAAAAAATAAATTTAGCACATTGTTTATAAAAAATAGGAGAAATCCCATCCGGGCCTTTACCTTTATGTGCGTTTAGTGGATTTAATTCATTTAGAACTTGGAACGGAGATATCTCAAACTTGGAACAGTTAGACAGGAACTATTTTGGTTGAAACGGGAAAAGTTATTAGTATTGCTAACATTGATATCACTATAAATACTTCGAAAATATTTAGCAAATAAATTTGCCCTCAAGGCATCAGTAGAGGCACTGTCAGAATCAAGAGTTAAAATATCAGGAATAGTATTAGAGTTTCATTTACGTTAATTAACATATGACCAAAAATTTCTTGGATTTTCAGAAATACTACTTTGTATATCAGACAAATGTCGTCGGAAAAGACTATTAAAGGCAATTTTGAAGTCAGAACGTGCATTACCAAATTTCACATGATAGAATTTAGAATGATATTTATCTGCTGAGCATTTATCCTTACGCTTGCTAATCTTAATAGTTCGTTTAGATACCCACGGTAGGTAGGTAGTTAACACCGTCGAATATACCGTTAAAGAACCGACATTCTTAACTTAACTTTGACAACACCTTTGACAAGTCTAACCATATTGTGTCTCTTTGATGTTATTATAACATATCCTTTGTTCGTCGACGTCTTTAAGTCAAGGAAATCATCCACATCTGTTAAGTTTGTTCATAATCATATAACTTCTAGAGTAGACTGGTCTTAGGTTAAATTTACGAGTTGTCTCCTTTGCTTATTTTTTTATATAGCAAACAGCACATTTCCAATGGATGGTGAACTGTTATCCGAGGGGATGTGGAGTTTAATTGGGAGAATTTTGGTCTCACTGTGTAGATTAAATCCTTGTTTCTCCATCTGTAGGTATTGTGTTTCTGCCACCTCAATTTCTAACTTATCATAGAATTTGAGGTTCCATGTGATGGAGTTCGTTGTTTTTTAAAAGAATGTTCTAGATTTCTTCCAGCCAGTCATTGAGCGTTGTTTTTTAAAAGAATGTTCTAGATTTCTTCCAGCCAATCGTAAGCCAGTTGTTGAGCGTGGATTGTTTATTTGATCGAGGGACCCTATCAGCTTAGCGATTGGCGACAGTATAGAAATCGGTCTGTTTGATTTGATTGATCTACTATTTTTCCTGGTTTAAGCAGAGGTATAACTCGGCCGACCTGCCACAGTGTCAGACTTTCTAATCTGTAAATAAAGTTATTTACGTGCCTTAGTTAAATTGGTGACAGACTAATCTGATGTAAGGAATTTTGCAGCAAGTGACCCCGGTAAACAAGCGGGAACACGTTTATCAAGCGGAAAAGTCGACGGACACAGTCCTCTCAGAGGTGGTCTCTGATATTGAAGAGACTATCTCTACTACTATCACTTTTGGTGCTTTTCTTGACATAGAAGGGGCTTTCGACAACGCCACTTTTGAATCACTCCTTAACGGAGCTGAAAGGTACGGTGTGAAAAAAAAACACCTAAGGTTGATACAACGGGCGCTGAAAGATCGATGTCTTTTTATTCACACGAAGGACAACAACACAATCGTGTGAAGCGTGGATGTCCATAAAGGGGCGTTCTATCACCCCTGCTGTGGAACATGATGATAGACCAGTTCCTAATTGAATTAAATGATAAAGGGATAAACACATACGGCTATGCCATGCTGTTAGTATTCTTTTGAAAGGACACAAAATAGGGTATCTCTGCAGAAAAATGCAGAATGCCCTGGACATTACCAATAGTTGGTGTCGGAAGAATGGTCTATCGATCAATGCTTCTAAGACACAGCTCGTTTCGTTTACCAACAGAAGGAACTAAACAAATTCACTGGTTTCAATCGGTAACAACACATTAACACACCAAGATAATGTCAAGTATCTTGGTGTTACTCTTGACAAGCGGCTCAATTGGGCTGTTAACGTTGAAACAAAATGCGCAAACGCAACTCGAGTTCTGTGGCAGTGCTGGCGGGCTAATGGGGGTTGACTCCGAAAATGGTCTAAAAGCTATATAAAGTAGTTGTTAAACCAGTGTCAGCTATGGGTCCCTTGCATGGCTTGCGATAAAAAACTGGAGACGGTACAAAGTTTGCTTGCTAGTGCTTTCCGAACAACGCCTACAGCGAGTCTGCCGGTTTTATTAGGGCTTCATTCTTTGTATACATTTGTAAGAATATAGGCTCTTAAGGCTAGAAAACGCTCGAACTCCTGGGAACTATCAGAGGAAATCATCAAACGCTAGTTGTCCATGCAACTGACGACACAGTAGAGGTACTGTCTGGCGAAAGCAGTATAGAGTTGTAATTCTAACGGTAGAGGACCGGTCTGCAGCTGATTTCTTATTGGGCAGTGCGGCCAACACGTTGGACATCTACACAGATGGATCTCTCATTGGAAATGGTAGAGGAGGTGCGGTTTGCTTCAGAACAAAAGATTTAGGGCTCCAAATTCCACTTGGCGATTACTGCACAGTCTTCAGGATGAGGTATTCGCCATAAATGTAGCATCGAGGCGATCGGCGAAGCTTAAGTGGTCTGGCAAGATCATTAATACTTTTGTTGAACGCCAGGCTGCTCTAAAAGCTCTGGGAAACTAAACTACTCTATTAAATCACACAAAAGGGAAGGTAGGTTCTAGGTCCTTGAATTCTCTCGGGCTCAAAAACAGCATATCACTGATATGGACACCAAGGCATAGTGAGAATCTTGGGAACGAAAAAGCTAATGATTTAGCAAAGAGCTCCGCAGGGAGGCTCATAGGTCCTGAACCAAAAATAGGTATGTCGAAGAATATCAAGGATAATACCACTAATCGAACAGGTTCTCTTTCGATCCACTAACTCGCAATGGAGGGGCACAGAAGGCTGCAAGGTTTCCAAGATGTTCACTCCAGAGATGAGCCGGCAAACCACTAAATTTCTGTTAAATCTGACCCGGTCATACACTCATACTGCAGGCTAATGGTGGGACTACAAATAGGTCACCATTATGTGAATAAACATATGGTACGGCTTCGAGTATAAAATGCACCAACATGCCGTTTTTGTCTTGAAGAGGATGAAACAGTCCCTCACAATATGGCTCCAAAGCGTCATGTTAGGATCAAACTATCTAAGGATAGAAGATTTCTGCAAAACAGACCATTCAAGGCTATTGGCTTTTTCAACAAAAACGGTCTTCAGCTATTGAATATGAGGATGGAATAAAGGACTTAGCAGTCTATGTACATGTCAGGCTATGACTACCCAGGCCTCACCCAAATAAAAACAAAAAATAATAATAAAGGGTATTGCAGACGTTAGCTTTATTTTTCGCATGACATCAGCTTAAGTGAACTGCATCACAACTTGACTACTACTGAATTCTACTCAAGATAGTCTGTTGGCTGTTTGCGCTATGGGTTAGATATGTTTGGTTTGATATAGGTTTTGGTACCTGCGTTGAAGTTTGTTATTTCAAGATGTTTTCTATATTTTTCGCATATGTGTTGGTTGACCACGGTTTTTTTGTTGTTTTTATTTCTTTTTCACGGGCTGCTTGGATCTGTTTCCCAAAGTTCGTTTCTTACATTTGTTATACGTGTTGCTGCATCAGTTGAGAAATAAATTCTAGTTTTTCGGAGTAGCTGCCTGATGGAATGAAACAATTGTTTCTTAGCATATAGATTCGATGGCTAGTGGGTTTTTGCCAGTCGAGTCTCTCGAGATATGATTTGATTTAGCGCTGGTTTTCATACAGGGTTGGAAGTTAGTAAGGTGCACTACTGCTGTTTGAAGTAATTCGTGTAGGTAATCGAATATTTACAAAATAGTTACAAAAAATCGTGTATGTGGTAGATGATTAAATTGTTCATCGTGGTATTTGACGTCGCAGTGAATGAACTTTGCGGAGAACAATTAATTTGTTAGTTAAAATGCAATATTTAAAATGCAATATTTAAAAATATACTTTTTACTGTTTATTTTTAAATTTATTTATAATAATAAAACTTCCTTATAGTAACAATTTGATTTTTATTTTTTATTTTAAAGAATATCGATTTCGACTTACGTCATCCTCAGTTCTTAAATTATTATATATAAAGTATATTTTTAAATATTGCATTTTAATTCAAAAGTGACAAAAGCACACAAACAGTGAATAATATGGAAAACCATAATAACACATATAATTTGTTAGTGTTCTAAATTATCATTGTATTCAGATTTGTGTCTTGTATAGCTGCGATTTAAATGCTGTTGTTTCCCATAAAGTGCATAATTTCAATTTTTTCTGAGTCCATTACAGTTAAGGTGCATTTCATAGATGCCGAAATTTTGCTAATGGTATATTTGATTATTGTGTGTTGCTGGAATTATTTGTATTTCAGGTATTTGAAAAAGCATACAGCGTAATTTTACTAGAATGAGCTGCTCCCATAGCGATAAAACATCTTTACAGAATGATATAATAAATATTGTTGATCGTTGGCCGGTCCTTCTAGGTAGATTCGGTCCTTCTAGGTAGATTCGGTCCTTCTAGGTAGATTCGGTCCTTCATGGTAGAATCCATCGTTTTTGAAACCATTTTCTCTACTCTTTTACAACAGTAGTTGAGCAGCTGACTTCTGTCTTTCTCAATGGATGCTCGTTCAGTCTTTGTTTCATTCCGAGCCGATAGCGATATTTCCTGGATAACACCACTCCCCTTTTCTGTGTGGTGATCTTCCAAATCGATAGCTAAGATATTTCCAGTCTACGAGATGGTTTCCTTGAATTTTTCTTTGATATCTACTGCCAAGACTATCCTAATATCGGGATTTTAGTACTTCCCAAAACCGGCCATAAAGAGTAAATAATCAAAAAAACGTCTTATTTTGGACCTGGGCCAATTAAAAACTGTTTTAAGTTTCAAATCAGATCTCTTGGTTTTTGTTTATAAACTGTTTAGTTTGAATAATAAAAACTAAACTGAAACTTTGAATCTATCACGCTAACGGTGTTCAGCTACAAGCTAGACAAAGAGCAACAACCACCGGCAGTTCATCCCTAGCTGAAATGCACTTGATAGTGGTTTTACCTATCCATTTGTAATCACAATTACAGTACATGTTTTTTTCTTCGTAGTTAATTTCCATAGAAATAAAAACATTAAGTTTTATTAAATTATTGGAAACATTATTTTTCGATAACAGCAAAATATACAAAAAATAAAGTTTGATTGAAGTTTTAGTGAGAATTTTTTTGCAGCGTTATGCACATTTTGAATTGAGCAATTAAAATTCAAAACAAATTTAAAAGAATTTTAAATCGTTTTTCCCGTTTTGTGTGAAAATAAATAAATCGCTTTTTTTTTTAATATTTAGGACTCAGAAAATCAACGTCCAGCGAAACGTCAATATTCTTCATCACTAGAATCATCCTCATCACCAAATTCTGAGGAATCATCTATAACATTTAGTAGTAGTTCGGCTACAGCACCAACATCAATTTCCCAAAATTCAATTCATAACAATAAGAAAAATAATTTCTCACCTGACAATCAAACATCGTCATCCGATTGTTATTCAACAAATGCAGAATTTGATTTAGCACAATTAAGTAGTCCACCTTCATCCGTTTTAACATGTGACGAAAATGTTGAGAATTTAGTTTCTGTCAATCAAACAACGCCACATGGAATAAAAAGAACTGCCGGATGGAAGTAAGTTGATTTATTTTTTTTGTGTTAAATTAATAGTTCTGATTTGGTGAGAGATTTGGTTTCGTTCTCGATTTTTTTTAATTTATATTTTTTTATTACGTCTCTTTTTAGACAAAAATCGACATGTATTGTAACACCATCATCCGATTTACGAATATGTCCGTTACCTTCCATGTCATGGGCCGATTCAGAAGATGTTTGGAAAATAATGTGTCGAAAAGATGCAAAAGCATCACTAGATCGTAATCCATCGATGTTACAATATCACCCAGGACTTCAGCCACGTATGCGAGCAATATTATTAGATTGGTTAATTGAAGTGTGTGAAGTGTATAAACTTCATAGAGAAACCTACTATTTAGCTGTTGATTATCTAGATCGATTTTTAACAAAAGCAACAATGAAAATAAATAAAACACATTTACAATTAATTGGAATTACTTGTTTGTTTATTGCGGCAAAAGTTGAAGAAATTTATCCACCAAAAATTAGTGAATTTGCGTATGTTACAGATAGTGCTTGCACCGAAGATGATATTATACAACAAGAGTTAATATTATTGAAAGCACTTGATTGGAATATAAGTCCGGTAACTGTAATGGGTTGGTTAAGCGTTTATATGCAAGTGAATACAACAACAAATCAAAAACCAATGTTAAAAATAAATAATTCAAATAGTATTAATACGTCACCAGTTAAATTTAGTAATCGTAATGATGATGCGTTTGTCTATCCACAATTTTCTGGAATGGAATTTGCACATACAGCACAATTAGTTGATTTATGTACACTTGATGTGGGACTTGCTAATTTTTCTTATTCCGTTATTGCAGCTGCTGCGATGAGTCATACAATGGATAGGTAATTATCTATATTTTAGTTTTATTGTAATTTATAATTATATTGTTACAATTTTGTGTTTACTTTGGATTGCTTTCGTTATTTGAGAGTTAACGGTAAGTTGTGCAATATAAAATATTATGACAATTATTTTTACTTCACCATAATTTGTGAAGTTTTTGATAATATACATAGCCAAAAATAGATTTTTTTTTACGTTTGGATACCCCTAAATGCAAATCAGTAAAAGAAAGTAGATCTGTGTGTGGGCGGGTTTGTGAGTGGGCGGATAACGTAAACGTAAAGGATTCTAATAAAACTTTAGTACATGGCTCGGGTTTCTATGTGAATGGACAATCTTTTTCATCCATATTGGATTATTGGATGAAGGTCTTCCGAAGACATTTATTTTTCTTAAATTCTGCATCCCAATTTCCGGTTGTAAATATTAAAATTTTTATGTTCTTGATGCCAACAGTGATGGAGCGATTTTAATAAAACTTTAAAATATGGGCTTTGTTGGATGATATTTGACAAAGGGATGGCGTCTTTGTGTCTCCCAAAGAAGCCTATTTCCGGCACTTCATTAAAAGTTGTAACATTCGATTAAAATATTTTTACTTCACAACAATTTTCAATCGTTTCAATCGCGAAAAAATTTTGTTTTGGACCATTCTCTATCTAAATAGCCAAACAAAATTTTGGTGTAGGGGTGGATTTGACCTTTCTGCATAGTATCTTGATGAAACTTTGGTAAATGATCCAGGTTCATTTGAAAATAGAAGATCTGGATTCATTTTAAATTTGAACAAAATGGCGGGGGGTCGCCCAAACACCTCTAAGTTTAAATCTTCATTAACTTCTAATCCTGGCTTATGATCTTATGTTTTAGTGCTGTTTCCAATATTTGTGCATACAAACTTCCGGTTTGACACTTCCAGTTAAAAAGTTTTTTTCAGGTGTTTATCCCTACTGTAGCCTACAATTACCGATCGATGGTGTTTTTTTCCATCATGTTTTGTATGTTTGTTGGGAGCACACATCATTCGTTTGTGAATGAATTTTGATGACACTTTGGAGAAAGATGCAAATATGTATGGCAAGCAACTGTTTTTGAGCAATATTGAACAAAGTGGTGTGGGGTCTCCCGAGCATTTGTTTTTTTTGAAAGCTCAATAACATTTGTACCTGATACTCGAATTGGATGAAATTTAATACATAAGCATTTAGTACGGTTTACAAATTACAACAGTTCAGCATCCCAACTTCCGGTTTTTCACTTCCGGTAAAATATTTTTTTTTGTAATTTTTTGAAGTTTTTCCAGTGTCTTTATGCACACTACAATAATGAAATGAAGTGATTATAATGAAACTTATGTGATTATAATGAAACTCTTTTGGTGGAACACATTGATCAAAGTGGCGGGGGTCTACCATACAACTGCTGACTTTTCACACTTAGTTTTTAAAGTTTCTTGGGAGCATACAGGCTTTATTCATTAATCAATTTAATGACAGTTTGAAACAAGATGGAGACTTAAATGGCAAAGACATTGGGATAAGTGGTGGGGGTCTCCCGAACACCCGTTTATTGTTTCACCATTTTTGCAATGTTTGTTGGGAGCATACAACACTCGTTCGTAAATGAATTTCGATGACACTTTGGAAAAAAAATGCAAATATGTATGGCAAGGAACTGATTAGATTTTGAGCGATAGTGAACAAAGGGGTTGGGTCCCTCGAGCTCCTGTGTTTTTGAAAGCTCAATAAACTCTGTACCTGATAATCGAATTGGATGAAACTTGGTGCATAAACATTTAGTACGGTTCTGCAACACAACTTCCGGTTTATCACTTCCGGTTAAAAATTTTGTTTACTTTTTCTCGTACAACTGAATATATATTTGTTGCGATACTACTACGGCTTTCTTTAATATTGATATTATTAGAACAACGCAAAATCTATAACATTGGTTAGACTTTAATTAAAGTATTTGATGGATATTAGCTCACTATGTATCCAGAACACTATGTTTCCAGAGCTGTGGTGAAGTCAGTCTATGCATCAGTGTCGCAATATTTTTTTATTTGGAATCAAAATGAATAGCTTTGATGTTATTCATTTTGATTCCAAAACCACGTAGAAGATTGAATTAATATTCTTTTTTAACTTTCCGTAAAAGATTTTAATCTGATAATTTTTAAACGAATAACCTTGTTTCTTCTTAGCTTATATAGCAGAACTAACTAATCATGAAGTAATCGGTATCTTTTTTATTGACAACATACACAATCAAACTACAAGGAATTCAAATCCAATATACTATTAAATGCAAACCCAAGATATTCCAATGTGTTTGTAAAATAGTTATTATAGTTTCGAAAACGATTGTAGAAGTGTCTTAACGACTACAGGACTGTTCTTCAGTCAGACAGTCAAGTCAAACGCAGGTTTTTCGATTGCGTAAATTAAAGATCAATTCGCACGATTCTAGTGTCATGAAACAATTAACTTAGTCATTTCATTTTGTTTTCTTATTTAATTTCGTAAAATCTTTAAATTAAATTTATCTCTTTTTATTTTCAGAAAACGAGCAATTTTAGCATCTGGTTTAGAATGGGAAGATATAGAAACATGTTACAAATGGATGGAACCATTTTTCCATGTTATATGCGAAGAAGGTCAACCATTATTTTTATTAGAATCAAATGATCAAGTCAAACAATCGTATGGATTACATCATATTTGTCCTAATTTAGTTCCCGATGATTCACATATACTTCAAACTCATACCATCTCCTTATCAATGTTTGTAAGTTATTGTAATTAGTTTCTATTAAAATATAATTTTTAATTTTGTTTTTAATTTATTTAGGAAAAAGTATCGCTTCGGAAAGAACAAATAATAGAATCCGAAATAACATTTCCAGAAATATCACCCGCCATTATAGATACAAAATGTCCTGAAGGATTACTCACACCGCCGGCATCAAGTCGTAAACCTTTAGACACAAATTTAATTGATGTGGAATCAGAAAATCAACATGTCCAAAAAATATAGTTTCAAGTAGGTACTTGTTTTCCGTTTAATATAATTATTTAATTTATTTATAAGCGTATATAATAGATAGAAGGAAAGTTATTTGTTTAAATTAAAAAAATATAAAGAGACCACAATACGTTTAAAGTAATAATTATGTTTAGTTTGATTGTTTTTTTTTTGTTGTATAATAATTATATAATATATATATTTGTTTTAAATGATAAACTCTAATCATATAAACTTTAGTTAACTAATCAATTGAATTTTTGGTACAAGATTCTCCATAAATATTTTGTTTTTTTTTCTTTGTGTTTTATCGGAACTGTTGTGATATTGTCATCAATTAATTTTACGTAATAAGTACTATCAGTGAATAGATTTAATTAGATTTTGTTTTGTTTTTTTTTAATGAAGATAATAAACAAATATGTATAGTTAGTTACGTTAACATAATTATTATAAATATATAAATATTTTTATTTATGTATTTGAAGTGAGAACATTTTTATTTTAAATTAATTTTTTTTGCCGAAATTTATAGAACAAAACAAAAAATTATCGTTTGAAATAACTTAATTTACAAAATGTTTTTATCAGGAATATTAACAAAAATTATTATGATTTCTTTAAAATATGATATATGAGTAGAATACGGTTTATGATTTTTTGGTAACTATTGGAATTAGTTATATTAATTTTATACTAACTAAAAACTTTTTCGGTGAGTTGTGGAATCAGTTGTCACTATAAGTATATATCTTCAACCATTTGGAAATAACATTATTGTTTTATTTTTCGTTTAAATTTTTCAAGATTTTCTGAATTGAATTAATTTTGGTCCCATGAGCCGGACATGATAAAACAATATTTTTTTTAAATATATAAACAAGTAAATATCGTAAATAAATAAATATGTGGTCTATAGATTATTGCAGTTTACCACATGCTGCTTTACTATCTCTAAACATGAAATAAATTCGTCTACTTCCAATTTAAAAACTCAAAAAATGACTTCTCGAACTATTCAAACTATACAAATGTCACAAAAACTTAAAATGGATGGATTTGTCTCGAACATTTTAATTACCAATTCAGAACAGTCAAAAGTCAACAGTCATAAGCTTCTATAAAAAAATCCAATTAGTTATTTCAATAAATCCTGTAATTTTTTTTTTAAATATAAAAAAATTTTTATTTTTGTAAATATTCGGTCTATTTAAAACACAACTTTAATTTATTTTATTACTAATAATTTACTGAATATTTCTTAAATTACGTATTCAAAAATTAATATTAAACAGTTTTTTTGGTATCGTTTAATTTATGTTTCATTTATCGTTATACATATTGATTGTTTAAGTGTTGGAGAAACTCATTATTTTAGTGTGTTGTGCGCGTTGTTGTGTTCAAAAAAATTTCCATTATTCTTTGGAAAGCGTAGATAATTTTTCTTATAAATAATTTAAAAACACCGGTTGTGCTTTAGGATAACAAATAGAAATTTATTAAGTATTTTGAGATAAACAAAACACTGACCTTAGCGAAATTAAACTTACTTCAGTTTTTATTTTATGATAGAGGATATTCCGTGAAGTATGAAACTTTTAAGTTGATTGGACAAAAACCAAATTTTATTCTCTATTGGGTCACTGTAGTGTAATCTACTCTAATTAATTTTTCGCTATATTTCTACCAAAAATTTAATGCTTAGGGTTTTAGAAAAATTTTATGAAGGATCGACTGCCACCTGTTTTAGTTCAACAATTGTTTGGTATTGATTATTGAATAAATTTATTTTCGAATTGTTCAGTCACATGGACTGACTTAAATTCATTGAAGTACAGGTGCACGAATATGGTACAATTGCTTAAATATTAAATGACTAATAAAACCAATTTAATCGATTGGGGTTTTTGTTCTGCAGACAGAAACGTTTTATCCAATTGGCTGATTAAACTTTGGCATTCTAATCTTCTTGTTGTCGTCGGAGTCTTTTGTTTGTTTGAACTTTTTTCTTTTGATGTTTTATGTGGACTTATTACCTCATCTCTTAATTGTTCAGATTCACTCTCGTGCTCTACAATAGTAGAGTCGGAAGTGCCAAGATTTTTAATTTCTGGTGTTATTAAAATTGAACGACTACGAAGGCTTCTTTTTTGACTTGGTCGATCACTACTTCGACTTTGCGTTGGTGTCGAATCGTGTGGTTCAGCGCTGCCCTCGAATTCTTTATTACTTGAAAGATGGATATTGTTTTTCGAAGTGCCAAGACTTTTAATTTATGCAGTTTTTAAAAATTTACCACTACGGAGGCGACTGGGTTGATCAACGTCATTTTGGTGTGGTGTCGATTCGTGTGGTTCAGGGAAGCCCTCAAATTCTTCATCAGTTGAAAGATAGATATTGTTTTTCGAAGTGTCCAAATTTGGAATTTCTGAAGTTTTTTTTAAAATATACGTATGTAGGCTTATTAGATTTTTGGATGTATTTTGATCAACGCTTCGACGTCGATTTTCCTTTGGTGTTGAATTTTTTTCAATTTTTCAATTTTTCAAAACTTCTTTTCTGGGATAATAAAAGAGATTAGACAAACTAATCAATACCTGAGATAATAATTAAATTATACTCACTGTAGCACCGTGGGCCACGCCAAGAACTTCCCGTAAGATTAAAAACTAACCAGTTACTGGATAAGTTATACTAAAATACCAAACATTAATAAAAATATACAATATAATTAAACTGCAATAAATACAAATAAAAAACGAAAAATTACAAACCAAGAATATTAGCTCAATTAGGGTTTTTAAAGCCTAAAATACGCAAAATTTAGATTTCTTTATTATACGACACATCAATTGTAATAATTTGAATATGTGTGTAATCATATTTAAATTTAATATTATACTAACACTCAGATTGCAAACTAAAATAAGTTGTCTAGACCGATTCAGAAGGTATTGAAAGAAAAGTATCAAAAATGATCTCCAACAGTCCACACAGTAACCTAACCTATCGGTTCGATAAAGGGTCAGCATTTGTTTGATGAACACCGACCATTATATATAAGACACCTCAAAAGCAAATTTGTTCTATCTCATGTTAACTGAAACATTCAACCAAAGATTCGTCAAAAACACTTCATATCTGTGGCTGTTGTAAAAAATAGAATAAAGCTATTTAACCGAAAGTGAAAAACCGGAAGTTGCAAAATTACTATGAACATTACAAAAACCTTATGCTCTAAGTTTCAACAAAATTGATTGTCAGAACTGAGTGTTATTGAAGTTTAAAAAGGCGGTTGTGTAACTATCCACAGACATCCTCTCCGACCCCTTTGCCAAATTTTGAAAATAGCTCATATTTTCCATATTCAAATAAACCCAAATGCGTTTGCGGCTCATTTTAATTCAAAAGTTTCCTTAAGATCTCATGGATTTGCGTAACGAAAATAACACATATTTTTCAAATTTTCTTAAAAAATTTAAAAAGTAAGATAGCAATTGTTTATATAATTGTCATTATAAATTGTTGACATGATGACAAACAAAATGGAAGGTAAATGGTCTTGATAACGTTATTTGTTCTCGTAATAGCTACAAGAATAATTTACAGTTTTTCGGAAACCACTTAAAAACAAATGAACTGATTTCGTTAGAAAAGGACTGGGCTGTAAGCTACGCCAAAATGCATCGATTGTGACCATGGCCGTTGAAATCGGATCATCCGTTGTTGAGAAAGCGTTGGACAAATATTTGTTCACATACGACGATACACACGCACATACGTACACACATACAGACTGCTAGCTAAAAATAGCCTAAACAGCTTCAGGAGGTCTTGAAACGTAGAGATATCATAAAAATTCCGATTTCGAAAATCGACCCAAAAACAATAACTTCTCATATCGGGAAGTTAATAAACAGTTGACCAACTCACGAACCTCTGACCTTTTTATCAAATTTAGAAAATAACTCAGACCTTCGATATTCAAGTAACCCTGGATGCGTTTGCAACTCATTAACATACCAAAGTGTAATAAACACAGACAAACAAGTGGACCAAACTACAATAAAACTAAATCTGCATTGTAAAACGAAAGAAACCGCAAAATTGTTGACTTATATTACAAATAAAACTTGATCCTTTGTGTTATCACACTGTTTCCTCAATCCACACACAGTTTCTTCTAATTCCAAGTCCTACTAATATACCATGTTTAACATTACAATTCCTTACTAAACACTAACGCCACTATCATATTCCTAACTAATAAAATAACATCCTAGTATTCAGTGATCCTTTGTTGGGGTTCATTTTTCTTATCACCTCCCGTAACCATACAGTCAGCGTCAAAAAAAAGTGTACAGCAAATAGTTCAACATTTACGGACTAATATATCTTAAAAGAAGAATGGAAAAATAAAATATATTTCATTTTTAAAAAGTGTATTAAGTATTAGTTTATTTTAACAAAAACAAAAATTCAATTATTTGTTGTTATCCTTGTAATTTAAAAAAAAATTGCAAAATGCTCTGATTTTACGCGTCAAAAAAAAGTGTACACTCTCACATTGTTTGATTGTTTTTGTTATAACGGGATTTCCGATTTTTTCAACTAATTTTATTTTGTTTTGTTGCATTGTCGATACCTTCGTGTCAAAGATCCGTGCAGTTATGATTATCCCAATAATAATAATTTAATATTATTCAACATGGCCAAACAAACTACAATAGAAACACGTAATTTAGTGGTAAAATTAGCATCTCAAGGCAAATCTCTGAGGGAAATTGCTAGTATTATCGACAGAAGTCATAATATTGTGAAAAAAATACTAGTCAAATTCAAACATTTGGGAAGTGTAGAGATCTTCCTCGTTCTGGCAGGCCGCCAATTTTGTCAGTTGTGGACAAAAGAGCGATAGCGCGAAGGGCTAGGGCTAATCCCTCTGAAAGTGCAGTCAGAATAGCTGAGAAACTCACAGAAACATTAGGAGCAAGAATAAGTGCCAGTACCGTTTGCCGTGCTCTGCATGAAAATGGGTTACATGGTAGAACACCGAGAAAAAAATCAGTTAATTCTAAGAAAAACCGAAAAAAGCGTTCCGAATATGCAAAAAAGCATATTTTTATTTTACAAAATGTCTATTTTACACTCGTCACTGAATAAGCACTTATTCCAAATAGTAATATCTTCAAATATATGGAATCATGTGATTCTTTTTCGGCAATTCCAAACATTGTGGCAAATTTTACATATTCTACTTTTATTGGTGTAAAATATTTCTTATTTTAATTTTTGTCTCAGTCTCTTTTCTTGTGGCACATGGATTGGGACTTGAATTATTGCATTTTTTTTTCTTTTTGATTCAACACCACAACAAGAATATTCATCAGGTTCAAAAACTGTAACTGTTGTTTGTAGAAATTTGCAGTTAGCATTGTTCAAAATAATACACATGATGTCTCTTAAATGACTCTTAAAACATCATTTATTTATTTTATTTATTTTCGGCAAAAAATACACAAATTAAGACTAATATGTCTTATTTACAATTTGTTCGGATCAAAAATAAAAAAACAAACAGCCAAACAAGACTAGCTTCAAAAATAACAATTCAATACAATAATACTAATAATAACAATAATAATACTGTTCTGTTAGGACTTTTCTAACAATATAATATAACATAAGCATATATACGGCACGGGATAAACGGATTTCTCACACGAATCCGACCTTGCGAATCTCTTATCTATAGGCGATTCAGCCCAACATTAAAAAAATTGAAGTTAATAATAGTAAGAATATGAACAATTAAAGGATATCTATAAATTTATAACAATAATAAAAAAAATAGAGACATGTGTGCAACTCACACGTGGTAGAAGTGAAACCTTCAAAAATTTTGGCTTCAAGATGATGAGGCGAATGTAAATTTCGGGAAGAGGATAATTGCAGGTTTTAGTAATGACTAATGATCATAGTGATACAAAGTTTGATAATTATTTTACATTTTATTCATTCATATATATTACATAGATTTACTCAAACTCAGAGCTTACCTTTTCGATAAATGATACAAGAGGCTTATAGTAACTAAAGTAGGAAATAAATACTTTGGTATTTATTTAGTATTTCAGTCGCACTGTATCAACAACAAGATCAAAACAGTAATTGACGCAGTATTCCAAAGATATATTGACCATATTAAGACCAAAGTATTTATTTCATACTTTAGTTACCATAAGCCTCTTGTATCATGTATCGAAAATGTAAGCTCTGAGTCTGAGTAAATCTATGTAATATATACGAATAAAATGTAAAATAATTATCAAACTTTGTATCACTATGATCATTATACTCTTCCCGAAATTTTACATTCGTCTCATTATCTTGATGCCAAAATTTTTAAAGGTTTCACTTCTACCATGTGTGAATTGCACACATGTCTCTGTTTTTTTAATAATCGCGACAATATTCTGCATTCGTTTTCGGCATATTTGGAGAATTTTTTATAATAATAATATAATAGGAACGCACCCGTGGTCAATCTTCTAACCTTCCGGTAACAACAACAATAACAAACTAAGGTACCTACTACAAATGAGTTACTAAACATATTACATAGTTACCAAAATGATAAAAATATAATATTTAATAAAAACACAGATAATTTTTTTAACGTTTAAATTATAACTCCGATCTAAAATAAATAAATAATAACGACAAATTTTTCAACGGATTCGCAATTTCGTAAATGACATTTTTAATTCATAAAAAACGAACTCATCCTAATAAAAATCTTTATAAAATCCAACCCTTAAAATTATTATCACGTGATATTAACGTTTTTCGGAAACATCAAACAAAACAGTTTTTCATCAAAAAAAAAGTTTTGTTTCCTTGTTTTAATAATTTAAGAGTATATTTAAAATTCTTTGGGATTAAATAAAAAGTACCATTTGAATTGTTTTGTGATAGTTAATTGTAATTGAATTAAAATCAATAAGAGAAAATTTTTTAAAATCAATAAGAGAAACAAAAAAAATTTCAATTCATGGCATTATGTTTTATGAGATTTTAATTAAAATACGGCCA
This sequence comes from Diogma glabrata, assembly GCA_963693315.1. Taxonomy (NCBI): domain Eukaryota; kingdom Metazoa; phylum Arthropoda; class Insecta; order Diptera; family Cylindrotomidae; genus Diogma; species Diogma glabrata. The sequence goes on along the minus strand of OY856186.1, from coordinate 4,902,129 downwards.
ATAAAATGAACAGTTAAACATCCATATAGTGATTTTCGAGAATTTCATGATAAATTAGTGGAAGAAAGAAGTGTTTCGAAAAATTTATTGCCACCTAAAAAGGTTAGTTTTTAATTTGTAAACTTGTGCTTGACTTAACTAAAATTAATTGTAAATATATGTTTTCTGTGTCAGTAATATTTTTTTTATTCCACTTCTACAAAAAAAGGAAAATATTAAAAAAAATATTCGCTGTCTCTTTTTACTGTTAAAATTTTGTTTCATCCAGTTTAAAATCACAACGATACTAAAGAAGTTTTCACTTCAAAAACTTGCTTGTCAATTGTTGAAGTGATGGACTTCCATTCGTTGCTGCTGGTTTCTTTAATTACAATTTTCTCCCCTTGTAACTATTCCCACTTGATCTTGAGTAATTGGATTTTTTGAGTAATTGGATTTTTATCTTCTCGTTTGGTCCAATGTATTTTATCCCCGGTTGAATTTCTCGTATCTACTGGACAACTTACTGTCGAACAACAAGTTAGATCATCCGGATGCTGATAATGTATGAGGTGGTTCTGTTGTACTATCAAAACCACTATATTTTCTTCCAACGGTACCGCAATTTCGTGTTTATTAACAAAATTTTTTTTATTTCCTTGAGCGAGTTTGTAGTGATGATATTAATGGACCCTCAGTTTGTTGTAACACAACCTTTGCTTCAATCTTTCTCCACTTTTAATTTCATCTATCACTGCTAAATTATTTCCAGTTTAATTCAGTGTATAATTAGTGTGTCGATGATCTGGCCCCAATGTTACAAACATAGGAAAGGACGCCAAAGAAGAAGATTACCCTTCCACACTACTCCTTAACTTTTGTTAACAAAACTTTTATTTTCTTTTTAAATTTATTTTTTTTGTTATATTTTATATTTTATTTTTCCACAACAAGAATTGGAATTTTTGTTTTATTATATTTAAAACTAAACTTGTTTAGTTTTCGTTTTCCTTTTTGTAAATCCAAAAACGTGGATTTAAAGAACTTATTTCTTGTAAAATTAAACAAGAAAAATCATTTAATTACTCATCTCCAATAACACATACCAACTTACAAATTAACTTACTACAGTTCAATTATGTTCCCCGATGTTCCCCAACTCACTACCAATGCCAGTGCACGAAGTGCAATCAAAAAGAAAAAATATGCAATAATTCAAGTCCCAATCCATGTGCCACAAGACAAGAGACTGAGACAAAAATTAAAGCAAGAAATAGAAGCAGCAGCCAACATGACAACTCAAAAGCAGCATTCAACTAGTGGATATTAAGCAAGGTTACCAAGAGTATTGAAGTGAGCCAAGCAAAGATTTTGGAAAACATGAACAGAACTAGCCTCTCTGATTGCCAAAGGCAAACCATTCCAGAGCCTACAAGTTCTCACAGCAAACGACAATTCCATAGCACAAGAAGTATGATATGGTATGATAAGATTCCTCGTTCGATTAGAGATAGTGAACGATAAATTCTCAAATAAATACACAGGCTGACAATATTTGACAACCTTCAAGAACAACCCAAACTTAAATGAGAGCGAAGATGGATGATCCCGCTTCCTGAGTGAATAGATGAATCGAATACAAGAGTTAAAACACAGCTTTAACCTATTAATAACACTCATGAAAGAAATGTGCCGATTTTGGTAGAAAGAACTGGAATATAAGTTAATGCAAGATAAGATGCATCGCTTATCACCAAAATCGGTGAAATCCGTTGTTAAGAAAGCGTTGGGCAAACTTTGGTCCACATACAATGATACCCGCATGCATACAATTCATGTCAATACAAATAATTAATTTAACTTTTTTCAAAAAAGGGTCTGATTTCAAAAAATTATAACAAAAATTGAAACTTTTTTCAAAATCCGAAAAATATTCTAAAAATTATAACAAAATCAAAAATTGAAACTTTTTTCAAAATTCTAAAAATATTCCGTCCAGCAGACAGACATACATTTTTTCGGTCTTTCAGACCGAAGTAAAATACCAAAAGACGATCTAGGTGAACTATCATGGTAATGCCCCAGAATCCTGTGAAATGTTGACAAATTAAACTATTCGGTAACCATAGCAATATTTTTGATTTAGATCTTTTTTCATAGTTTTTCATAATCAACGTGGATCCTTTGGTTTTATTTACAACGATATTGTTGTCGATATTTCTTGTGCTTTTGGATGAGGCTGCCTGAGCTGGATTAAAAATGGCATAACAAATGAACTGCATTCTCTAAGAATTATGAAAACAATTAACTAGTTTTGTACAATTCTGAGTTCTTTTATGTAACCATAGTAATTAAATGGTTTCCGCAAACCTTAAATTATTCCCATTCCTACTAATTCAATATTTAACATTCTTAGATCTTACTAACACACTAACCAACCAATCCAACTTACTAAAAAACTAACATATTACCTAGACGATCCAAAATACCCGCGTTACTCCATCAAACATTCTGTTTATTAACACCATCCGTTGTTTCTTTTATTTTTTTTAATATCTTTAAACTAACACACCAACAGAAACCTTGTTCGTGTAACTACATTAAAATCTTGAAAGATGTTCACTTCATTTGCAGATCTAATTCAATCCAGTACTGTTCCAACCACCCATATTGATCATTTTTTAGTTACTTGAGAAACCAACGATTATTTTTACAGTAATTACTTTGACTTGACAGCAATATGTTACATTCCTCGTGAAGGTAATCTCAGTGAGCCATCAAATGACATCCGATTGCGGTTCGCAAGGCTGGGTTTTGTGTTATTTGTATGTTATTCCAGTGAGTGTCAGCGTAATTTAAATAGGTCTTCCTATTGCTGTGTACGTTGTATATTCTTTTTTTTCTCTTTTATTTCTGTTAATAATTACCGGTGGATTATTTCACCAATGACTGGCTAAAAATATAATCGGTTAAGAGATTCCTAAATATAGATGTGTCTGGAGTGATTCGATATCCCGTGTCGTATTGATTTATTTGTTTATGGAAACAATTTTTTTTGTTATAAAAAAGTCCAAGTGGATGCACACTTTGAATCACAACACACGATTTGATGCTACGATACGAACTCGTTGATTTTAATTTTTGTTAATAAAATTCTGCAACCGTTTGTTTTTATTTTATTTATAGTAATTGTATTTTTTAATATTAGCTTGGCACGTCAGCAATACCAATAGCTTGGCACACCAGCAATTTTATAAAAATAGATGGTATTTTTTTGGCACGTTCGCCACCCCTGGTCTATGGTATGAAATAAGTGTCCTATGGACTATTCATAACCTTATCAGTTCCCGGTACTGCAGATAATGCGGTTGCTCTTTAGATAAGTTTTGTGAATGATAAAGGCAAGACCACCACCTGTACATCCCTCTATCGAGACTTATAATTCTATAATCACAGATATTATCACTAATCTTAGATCTAACATTTAGTTTGAATTCTTGTAACACCGCGATTAGAATGTCGTTATTGCACATATAGTTTATTATGTCATCCATTTTGTTTATGAGACCATTGCAATTTAGTTTCCGGATGTGTGTTCATTTTCGGTAACAAGTTAACCATAAGTTATAGAGTATACCATGATAATGACACAATATTGCTTGCTCGAAGAAATGGGCTTCAATATAACACTTTATACTAGCTTTAACCCTTGAGAAGACAGTGCGTCACATGATCAAGGAATGTGCCACTACCACTAGAATAATTGGCAACCCCGTATTAATTGTGTTCCTAAAAATTAAAAAAAAAATTGTCAAAACTCCTTAGTCCCTGCTATTGACATACGAGTTAACGTGAGATATCACACACCACTGGCAATAGCAGGGACATATCACTAGCCAAAATGATAAGTGCTGGGGGATGAACTGTATTTAGTCAACGGTATCTCCCTCAATCTTAGCTGTGGAATAATTCTTGATGATGGTACGCTATTGCTTGGCAATATTTCTTTACAGAGAGAAATCGAGCATTTCTCAAATTCATCGACTTTGTTATTATTTTGGATATATTTTGTTGTTGTTGTGTCGATTTTTGTTCTTGTAATTAGGTTTTATGACAGTCCTAGTTTTCGATCGAGGCAATGTAATAAAAAAAATCATGATTTGCATAGTATTAAACCCACTCATTTCTCATGAAAAATCAAATTTTTTCTTTATTTCAAATCTCAAAATGTTTTGAATTTAGATGTCAATAAAAATATTTTAGTTTAGTTGTTTACGATTTTTGTTTTGTTTATGCTTACATTTTTGATAAAAGTGGTTTGGCGTCTTTCGGGATAAATTTATCTTTTGTTATAAATTTATTTGTATTAAAAGTGATGTATAAATTATTCATTCATTCTTTAGACTGTTCGGTTCGTTTTTCTATTGGCTGCGCCAGGATAGTGAAAACTGCCATCCGATTATATACTTTTCACTACTCTTTAATATCATGAAATTTTAATTGCTATTTTTTGTTTTTGTTGTTTTGTAAAAATCGCGAAAAATAAATTTAAATATAAATTCGGTTCTATAAATAGGAATTGATAATAACCTCACACGATAAAAATAAAATTTATAATAATAATATAAAAAATTATTTAAGACTGAATAAAAATTTTACTATAGAAAAAAATTGACAATTAAAGAGGACTTATTCACTTAACTTGGCCAAAATGACTATTTTAATCTATAAACTAAGTGATGTCAATACAATGTTTTTATAATAACAGCAAAAATTAATTTTCTAATGTAAAATAATTGTCAAAACATTAACAATCTTTAATGATAACTTTAAAATAAAGTGGTTTTAATAATAATAATTATTGTGAATTTAGGAAATAAAAATATTTAATCAATATTTAAAAAATAATTATTAGACAATTAAGTCTGTAACTAAATTTATACACTAAATTTATAAATTTAAAAAAATAAAAATCTAATACAAAAAGATTCGTGAACTAGTAACAAAAATGATTTATAGTAAAAAGAAAATTAATGCAAATTAAATTAATTTAACCGTAAAATATTCAAAATATGTAAATATAGCTTTAACTAAAATAAACTTTTTTAGCTTAAGGAAAATAAATAAAATTGAACAATTTTTACAAAAATAAATTTTGAAAAATTTAATAACAAATAAACGATTTTTGTTTGCTTTTGTTCTGGTGCATCTGGAACTACTGCAACAATTGTGAATTGACATCATTCAAGTTTTAAGTAAGTTTTTTTAAAATTATAGATTTAGATAAGTATTTTTTTTATAAATAATTGGTGGAATATAAATAATGATAATAATAATAAATACGGAACAAGAAATGTGCTAACGGTAATATTTTATGTAAATTCTATTCGGAATGCGACTGCTTTTGTAGTGGGAATAAGTCAGCGGTGCTGGTCGGCATAGGGCAGCTTTACTTCTAATGTAGACATAAATCAACTTTGCTTGTCGGCATATGCCAATTTTGTTTGTCGTCGTGAGCCAGGTTTGATGGTCTACATGAACCAGCTTTGCTAGTCAATCTGAGTCAGCTTTATTTTGGTCGGCTTAAGAAAGCTTTGGTGGTCAACATGGACCATGTGTCCATGACGACATAAAGCAGCTTTGCCGGTCAACATAACTCAGCTTTGCTGTTCGACATCAGCCAGCGTTGCTTGTCTACATCAGTTAGTTTTGCTGCCCGACATGAGCTAGCTTTGCTGCTGGACATAAACCATCTTTGCTGTCCAACATGAGTCAGGATAACAAATCGATAAGAGCAAGCTGAGCTTATCGATATTGACTAGCTTTGCTGGTCTGTCTTCGCTGGTCGATATAAGTCAACTTTGCTGTGCGAAATCAGCCATCTTCGTTGATGTCAACATGAGCCAGTTTTCTGGTCTAAAAGAGCCAGTTTGATTGTCAAAATGAGCCAGATTTACTGATCTAATTGATCCAACTTTGCTCCGCTGGCCGACATACGCCAACTTTGCTGGTCGACTTGAGCCAGCTTTGGATGATGCGAGTCAGGTTTTCTGGTAGACATGAGCCAGTTTTGCTGGACGACACGAGCTAGGTTTGCTGTGGTTCTCACTAAAATGCCTTTGTTTCAAAACGGATAACTCGTTAGGAAGAATTTTAAGTTCGTTCTTCGCCGAAGTATTCTTGTTATCAACCTTAAAAAAATTTCTTGGAACATCTGTTTCTCTGTTGTGGCAGTATTATACTTCTATTAAAAAACCATACTCACCATATATTATTAATGTTGAATTAAAACAAAGCGATATCTTTTTTATTAAAAGCAACAGACAAAACAAGGACATTTCAATCGCAATTTACATAATTCTTCCATTCCCAAAACTTTGACAAAACCAAGAAGCACAGACAAAACAATTAAAATATTACATTTATTATATTATTGCTAAAATATTTAAAAAAAAAATAATATATGTTTCTTCTATTCTAAAATCGTTACTCGTAACCATATGGACGTTACTTATCTCTTATAAACTAAAACATATATATATTTCTTAACTATTAGTTTAAACTAAAACAAATTAAAATGCTATAATATATAGATACTAAATCTTTTATATACAATCAATTATTGGACGGATACTGATAGTTTGAAAGATGATTTCTCATAATGTACAACTTACAAATAATAAAAATAAAATAAAGCATAATAAAATTTAAAAATTACACCTAAATGAATACTATACGAGTTTATACTTACACTGTAAAAAATACTAGATAAAAAATCTAAAAATAATTTTGACTTATTTTGTACTTCTTTTTATTAGTTTTATATTAATTGTTTTTAAAACTATATTAGAATGTCATTCCTATAATTATAAACTAATATATTTTAATTTATATGAATATATAGGCACTTTGTGCTGGAATAAGTTTTACTATACTAATTTTGCTACCATTCGCTTATCATTTAATTCTTGATCTTAAACTTTTTCTTAATTAATGTAACAAAACCTTTCACATAAAATCAATCTCACACACATGCATACGATTGTCAATATTAAAACTATTTTTATAATAATCAGTAAAAGTACGTTCATGGGATCTCTACATTTATAATGCATAGCTATCGTTATTCAATACAAAACTTAAGTAGTTAAGGCAGTTAATGGTGGATCATAATATTTCGTTATACAACTTATCCAATTAAAATAAAATTTATGCAAATAAAAAAATTAAAAACAAAACTAGTTCACCTAAACTTCAGTCTGTGGAATACCTTCGATTAAATGTGTTCGACTACTCTTTAACGTTGCCGTTGATGTTGTTTTTCGTGCAGCTGGAACAGGTACAGAACTTACACTTGATGCTGGACTCTCGATCGGACTGCTTGTTAAAACTTCACGTGGTTTTTCTTTTTCATAATTTCGAAGTAAATTTTTATTATTCTCATATTTACTCGATGGTTCGTACCGTCGTGGCGGTTCATCAAGAATACGTTCTGAATATTTTAAATTTTTTTCAAAATTCATATCTTTTACTGATGACGGTGTCGGTGAGATTGTTGATTCTTTTAACGATATTCCACTACGTATCGAACTTTGACTTCCAGTTTTTGTGGTTTGTGTCATTGCGAGTGAGCTTGGTGAACGTAATGATGCGGTTTCGATAGGAAGTTTTGTAAGCTTACCAGCCGGTGAATCACGATATTCGTATAAATTATCACGAGAACGTAAGGGATGGGCTTGTGTTACGTTATTTTCTATTCCTCCATCACCACCGTCGTGAGTTTCGTTCATGAAAATATCCCCATCATAGTAGCGATCGGATTGCCTGTAAAATTAAATTCAAAAATAAAATTAATAACAATTCCATACAAATAGAACTATGACTAATTCCCCACCCGCACCACGTGCAAAATTCATAATATTTTGAATTTTTGCCCATACCTATAGGATCATACCTCTTTGCATTTCTCCATAGAATACAGCAGATAACAACTAATACAATCAACAGCAAACACGCCGCTGACATACTCCAAAAAGCGATTTGTAATGGTTCTTTCGGTTCCCACCAAAATTCTGTGGATGGTGGATATGTTGGTACTAAAACTCCAATAACTGTGGGAAGATATTGGGTCCAAAATGCACACTCAGTTTGCCGATAATTCATTAAAATCGAAGAATTGAATGTTGTATTCAAATTTAGGTATTTCAATTCACCATTTCGAGCAAGGTCGTAATGGAGTCCTAACACTTGTTGAGGTGTTGGATTCCTGTAAACAGAATAAGTATGAATATTTAAATTAAAAACAAAATTCACAAAATAACTTACCCAAATCGAGCAAAATCGCTGTAAGTTTTCATAAAGAAATGACTCATATTTCGATCATTATCAGTCCAACTATTTCTTTGTAGTCTGGCTCGTTTTGGTAGGAACTCAATATCTAAAAATGGTCCCCCAGCCAATAAAAAGTGTTCAATATCGTGAGAATATTTTCTCCAATTTGGAAAATTTAAACCCTCAACCGTTGTATTCATGACATACATATATACTGGCACCTTTTCCGTGACCAATAACTTAACAATATGATCAGTCGGAGCACGGTACAAAAAATCCGACCATAACTATCGAAAAAGAAAAATTAATTCAATTTATATTAAAAACGTGAAACATTCGACCTACATGTATATATTGATCTCTAATTAACGATTCGTTCCTTGGATCCGGCCAATAAGTATACATATACTTAATCGCTTCATAAACTCCATTCAAATTTAACGTATAATTATATCGTAGAACCAACTCTCGAATTTTTTGATTATAGAATTTGCTATCAACCTCAAAGTATGGTGCTAAGCTTTCATTTTGTGAAACCAAAAATGCGGCTTCTTGTGTTGTAACTCCCGTCATATAATGCAATCCACGGTTAAATTGTCTTTTTTTAATTAGTTCTTCAGGTGTTTCACGTAAGAATATCCAATCTTTTTGACGCCAGCCTTCATACCAATCATCTCCAGGATATGTAAAGTTAACATCAAGAACTGGTGCCCATGGAAATGTTCCAACATGCGGAGCAAATTCGGCATCACTTAATTCCTGTGCACTACGTCCTTGTCGGAGACAATTTACAAGCTTCCATGATGATTCGATGGAACATCCAAGAAGTGATCCATAAACCCGACTCGTATTTTGTACCCGATATTTATCAACAATCAATGCCCAATCTGCTGTTGCTGATCCAGATTGTGCAATTACTTTTGTGACGATATCACGAGTTTGTGGTGCAACCATTAACAAACCAGCAGAAGCTGCACCAGCATCAGGACCAAAAAGGGTTATTGAGTTCCTATCCCCATTAAATGATTCAATATTGTCACGAACCCATTTCAAAGCCATAGCTTGATCTAAAATTCCGTAATTCCCTGGAGAATTTTCATCACCGGTTGATAGAAATCCTAAGGCACCAAGACGGTAGTTGATCGTAACAACAACAACATTATAAAATGTTGCTAGAATATGACCGGGAAATATATTCGATGCACCACGTTGAAAATCACCTCCATGAATATAAAACATAACAGGATATTTTTGAGCAACGCCTGATTTTGTGTTTGGTGAATATATATTTAGGTATAAGCAATCTTCATGCATGTCACGGATTGATTTAGTAGCACCAACATATCGGATCGGTTGAGGACAAGCTGGTCCAAAATCAACGGCTTGTAAAAGTTGCCATCCACGATGTGGACGTGGTGGTTTAAAGCGTCCTTCAAAAGTTGGTGGTAATGCATATGGAATTCCAAGAAAAACATCACAATGTCCAGTTTTTTGGTCGACAGTACTATGCCATGGACGAAAGAAGGAATTTGGATTTGGATTATCATAAAGATGTACTTTGAACCCTTGAACTGGACCATAATTTGTTGTAACGAAAACATCACGTTCTAGTAGTAAAGAATCTGGACGTTGTTTCCCTTGGATATCTTCTCGCCATCCACCTAAAACTCCTGGAAATGGGGTTTGAACGCTATTAGGATTTCGCTGCAAAATGGAATTCAATTTAGTAAAAGTTTTGATTTGATTGATTTGAATGACTTACAGGATCGTAATGAAATCGATCATCTCCTTGTGGTACTCCTTGTGGATATTGTCCTACATTAGTTTGTCCTGGATATTGTTGCCCGAATCCTCCTGGTTGATAGGTTCCATACCGTCGATCGTTGTATGAATAAGTTCTAATAAAAAAATGGAGATACTAAGTAAAGCTAGGTATAGAAATAATAAGAAAATAGGAATTATTTTTCTGGACATCTCAAACTCTGTTATTCAGCATTTTTTCAGTAGATTATAAAAAACTTTGTATGCAAAAGATTGTTTTTAGTCAGTTCTGTTTGTCGACATGAACAATTACCACATGCATTTCTGACTGGCACTGGCAAAAGGGCTGGTCACATAATTGCTGGTTTTACCAGAACTCGTTCCTGTTATTATACCAAGGAAGACTATTCATATAGGACTGATATTAAGACTTAAGTTGACTGATATTAAGACTCGTTAAAGTAAGTAACCGAACCATTTGGAAAAGGTATGATAATAATGCGCAGCCGATTTTCAGATTCGTTCATTGTGAAGTTATTGAAAAGGCGATATTGGTACTGGTAAAGGTAGGAAACATTCAACGAAGTTATTCCGGTCATTCTTTCAAACTGTTGGTTGGTTGGATATGACTTAAATGATCTGCGAGTCTATGCTGAAATAAATTACGCCAAAAGTAGGTTTTAAACATTCTTCCAATATCAAACACAAGTGACCATTCATCTACACCACTAATGGCAAACTTATAAATTTTTTTTCGATATTCTTTACTTTACAAGAAACTTTCTGATGAAAAGAAAATTCCAACAGACAATTCACGCAAGTCAGACGCAAGACTTTAAACCACGTGAAATTGCCTGTCGCCTGAGATTGAATCAGTTAAATTTCTTGGGTCGATATTGAAAATATTATCATCAGCTTAATTCCTTCCAGAGCCGAACAAATGACAAGTGTACAAACAACTTTAACGAATACTCCTTTAGAAATATTTCACACATTGTGTGCGCAGTACAATTGACAGAGAAGAGCTTAAGATCTATCCGACCCGGTTGCCCTTCAGATACCTTGTTTAAGAACTAAGTCCTTCCAGATCGGTTTTTAATAGAGTAGCCCAACTGTGGAACATAATGCCTTTCACCGTTTCCCCGATAATTTTGCCCCTCAAATATTTAGAGAAAACGTCTACCGTTATTTGAAACAATTAGTATATAGTGTTATCCTTCTTATTTCTTCCATTTTCAACAATTCCGTCCTAGTTGTCGTTTTATCTTTTAGAGCCCAAAAATGCATATTTCATTATATCACACATATTATGGATCAGTTTAATGTTGATTCGCGGCGCTGACAAAATTGTTTTATAAAAATAGTATATTATGCAACGATCATGTAATAACGATTATTAATACACGAGCATTAACCGCGATACGAAACGAGTCGTAGGCAAGTTTCGTATGGTATATGCGAGTGTATTAATAACATTACATGAATGTGGCATACGCTATTTTTTCTACACCCGATAAATAACGGAGAACTATAAAAGAATTAATCATCGATTCCTCCACACATATCGGAGAAAACAGAAAACGCAGTACAAAATATTTTACCCCAAAAATCTAAGAAAGTGTACGAAAAACTATATCAACAATTGCAATTTTGTGGAATTTTTTATAGAAATACGAGTAATTACTGTTATTGTGTTCCACACAAATATAAATATAATAGTTAATCAATAGAAACCCATAGTAAAAAACCCATACGAAAATTTCAACAAACGTCAAATACATAGCATGTTTGATTGAAAAACCATGGGTTTCTATTGATTAAAAATCTGTATCGTAATGAACATCTGTATCGAAATGGATATCATTATAAAACGGATTTTGGCCATATAAGTGTATTTTTATAGTACGGGTGTAGAAAATAGAACTTTTATGGCACGCAAGTTTGGAACGCTTTGCAATCACTGATCTACACAGTAATAGTTCGAATTTTAGTCGAGAGAATATAAACGAAGGCAAAACTTCCAAATACTAGTAAATGTTTTTTCTGGAACCAACGCTGATGCGGATTTGTTAAAATTAATAATTTTATTTTTAGCAAAACACTGTATTTACTACTTCAATAATTAATTATATTGAAGTAGGAAGAAAACCCTGATACGTTAACGTATCGGCACTCACAAACAAACAGCAATCTAATTGTGAGTTATTAAACTAATATATAAAAAGCGTTTACAAACCTATAATCCGGATCTCCTGGATTTGGTGGAAAATAATCAACTCCTTCTCTCGAATAAAATCTTGGATCTCTTGTAGTCCATTGTCCGTTTACACATAATAACAAATTACTTACAATCACAACACATATCACAAAAATTAAATTCTTAAGAAATAAATTATTTTGTCTAAAACATTTTATATTAAAAATTTTATTTTTATTATTTTTTTTCACTATGTTACTATAGCAACCATATATTGTTGACTCTTTCTTTGTTGACTCCATTTTACTATTTGATTTTTATTTATTAACCGCATTCCAAAAGCTTTTAGTAAATTTTGTTATTATTACGTCGTTATTTTTACTGTGGTTGTTGATAGTATTTGAACTCAAGCTAAAATGAAAGAAAATAGATTTTTTTTGTGTTATAAAAAAGCTGTTTGTAAAAATAATTATGCATATATTTATTTATAAGAAACTGGTTGGATTGGTTAAGTTGAATTGGTAAATAAAACAAAAAGTTAAAGAAAGCAACGTAAGTCACCAGTTTTAGTCATGTAATGTCTGTACTCATTTTGTATGACGTTTCTGCATTTATAGTTTTGACGGTTAAGTATATGAATTTATATAATTCAATTTAAATGATGACACTTAGCGAGGTATGTTATATCTTTTGTTCTGATCAAGGATTTTAAACACAAACATACTCAGTATGTAGACTATACAATGGTACATGAAAACGAAAAAGAAATTAGTCGGAAGTGACCAACAGGAGCTTCAGATGGAAAATTATTGAAATAATTTTATTAGAAGCGTTAACATCAAAATTCCCCAAAAAGTCTAGTAAAAAGTAAAGTAATGTCATTTTATAACAAAGTTCCAATAAATCACTCCATTGGTATAGGCTATAGAGTAGATAGAGACATACCCACGAATATAAATCAGTCTCCAAACACAAAAACCTCAACAACAAAAAAATAACTTAATGCATATATACGTCATATTGAATCTATAGCTATAAACTTTACTGTTACAAAAACTAGTTTTGTTTCATACAGAATTAATATCAATCTTAATCTCATTAACATACATAGACAGAAACTAAGTAAAAATTTGATCAAGTCTTGAACATTTCTTTATTTGGAGAAAGTTCTGATTTAAAAATGCAAATCCAAAATAAAGCTCCAAAAAATTTGTTTCTTTAAAATTTGTTTCGGTACTTTTTCTACCGTTAGGCGCGAAACAAAAACAAATTAAGAAAATTAAAATAAAGTACAGTAAAATAATCTTACAGCATTTATAATAAAAAAGAAATTATTTTTATAATTCGTTTCCGTTTTTCATCAAAACGAAAGACTTCAATGCAACATCTTTCTCCTCTTTATTACGAATAATCTACAAAAAATCTATTTACTCATTGTACACTGTAAAATTTCTTGTCATTTGAATTAAGGTTATTCAACCTGATTTCGTATTAAAGAGGTGATTTTAATTACTTTGTAGCCTAGTTGATATTTTTTTTTTACAATAAAAAATAATTACATTTGGTTTTAAATTACATGAAGGTAATTGAATTTTTGTTAAATGTGACGAAATTTGTATAAAATTCATTCAATTTTCGATGATTAATTTCGTATAGAAATATTATGCAAATGAATCATTTTATATACAAATTCATTTTATTGGTTAATTTTTTTTCTTCGAAACTAATTTGTTTGCTCTTCTGATAATAATACTAGTAATTCTATAACAAAATCTATTTTGTCGTCTTCAATATGGATGTTATGAAAAGAGTTTTTAGGTGGGAAATTTGAAGGTTGAATTTTGAATTATTTTTTTAAACATGTGATAGAAATTTGATCTAACAGATTTAGAGTTTGGATAAAAATCATAGAAAACCATCCTTAACAGCATTAACTTAACAGACATCACATGACCGATAACAAAGCAATCGGTAAAATGGAAGAATCAATCGACCAGTTGCAGCTATCGATAAATGTGAAATTAAAGTCTCAATGAATCGATAACCTATATCAGAGTTGGAACGGATATTCTAGACGTTTTGCGCGTACAAAATAACGATACGTAGTCCTTGATTTTCCAAAACCTTTAATATTTGTAAGACCATTTTTTTAATATTATGTGGATTGAAATAATTCAATTTATATGCAACGTGAGATATCGAAAGTGGAGATGAAAACAAGTTATAGGCTTGATATTTTGTGATACAACTTAATACCATCGCGGTAATTGATAAAGACGTCGAAAATTTAATTTAAATTCAAAATATCTGAATGAATTAGTTTAATTAGTCTGAATGGATCAGTTCTTTCTATGAAAACATATGAATGATAATTGAAATATACTGTCGCCATTTTTAATACTAATAATTATCTTTAATTTAAAACTCATTAGCATAAAATTTAAGGTCGCTTTAAAACTTAAATACAACTATAACACAACCTTTTATGAGTCATTAGCTATACGCTATCAAAACCCGTCGTTAAAAAAGAATAATAGGGTTCTAATTAAGGCGACTACCTTAATTTGAATATTTTATCACTTATTAGATTTAACTTAATTGCAGTCGTTTAAATAAAAAAATAATAATATTTACTTAAGTCAAATAGTAGTATTTTATTGAGTAAGTGTTTAATGTTGGATTTTATTTTATTTTTCGAGCAAAAGTTTACTAAAATAAAACAATGATTTATTTTGTACCATATTAATTCCTAACAATTAAATAATTTATTCAATTTCGATGCTATTTAATTGTTTGATATTTTGAAAATGAAATGACATGCGCTAAATTTATTGTCTTTTATATAATCAGAGCGAAAATGTTTTTGTTGATTTTTTTATAAAATACAATCAAAAAAATTTATATCAGAGTTCAATAAAATCAAATAAATTGTATGATTGTGTTTCGCAATATTCGCGCAACCGAATAAAATTTACAGCTGTTTATTTTATTCTATTAAGACTATCAACGCACACAATTATATCTTAACACTTTATAATATCTTTTTATACTATACTCATATTTGATAAAACAAATAAAGAATCCAACTATGTATCTAGATGTTTGGGGAAAAATTTGCGAGCGACTCACACTCGTTGGATATTTAACCCACCCGAAAAAAAATAATCATAGTTTCTGTCGGATTTACAAGTTTTTCTCAATTATAAACCTTCGAGAATTCCGACAAAAATGTTGTAAAAAACTGACAGTTGATAGCCCAATATAAAAAAAAAATTTGAACCGAAATTTTTCTAATTTTTTTTATAATTTTTTTTCATGTTAATGCAGTTCAGACAAAAGTGCTACAGTCATAAAGTAAAACAACATACAAAATTATAAATCAGCTTTAAGAGTAATATCAAACTAACTAAGGTAAAGCTTTTGAGATGTCTAAAGCGATAGTATATAATTCACAATGTTTGTTGGAAGC
Organism: Diogma glabrata; assembly: GCA_963693315.1. NCBI lineage: Eukaryota > Metazoa > Arthropoda > Insecta > Diptera > Cylindrotomidae > Diogma > Diogma glabrata. The sequence goes on along the minus strand of OY856186.1, from coordinate 4,886,392 downwards.
ATACAGCATTCGTTCGTGAATGAATTTTGATGATACTTTGGAAAAAGATGCAAATATGTATGGCAAGGAACTAATTAGTTTTTGAGCGATATTGAACAAAGTGGTGAGGGGTGTCCCATACACCTCTTTTTTGGAAGCTCAATAATATCTGTACCTGATAATAGAATTTTTTTTAATAAAATGTGTTGTGTAATAGGGTTTAGAATATGTGTCACAACAACACATAAATACCTTTTAAGACCTAGGTCTAGACCTGGGTCCCACAACAACTGGCGTTCTGAGGTGTAAATTAACGCTTTTTTTAAACATCTGTGGGTTGTAGCCAACTGAGACTAAGTGTTCCGGCAAACTATTCCATTTGTACGCAGTTCGGACAAAGAAGTCTCTCTGCGATCTGCCAGTATGACAGCGCGGGATCTTTACCGTTTCACTGGTTGCGGCAGCCGATTGCCGAGTGGAACGGGGGTAAGAATAAGTTTGAGGCATGATGCCGCTGATTTCATCTGAGCACTGCTGATGACGATATTTGTAAAAAACAACGAGGTCAGCAACAGTGCGACGATGTTGTAGGGAATCAAGTTTTGATGTCAAAGTTCGATCACCTACAATTCGTATAGCTCGCTTTTGAACAGAGTCCAAGAGGGCCAAGATGGAAACAGAGGCAGCACCCCAAACTTGACAGCAGTACTCCATACAAGGACGAATATAGGACTTATAAACATGGAGCAATTGGTATGGAGTGAAAAATTTTTTGCATCTATTTAGGAGGCCGAGTTTTTTAGACGCGCTTTTTGCCATCGCCATTACATGATCGTTCCAGAGTAGGTCATTTGAAACTGTGACACCCAATAAACGAATGTTTTTACATTCACCTATTGGTTCATCCCACATACTAAATAAAATATCTTTGGGGAACTCTGTCTTTAATCTGGAAACAATCAACAGCTGTGTTTTGGTGGAGTTGAAATTGACAAGGTTTTGGTCACCCCAGTCGGCAACTTTATTCAGGTCTTTGTTCACGTTTATGGCAGCGTCTCTCCGGGCAGGATTAATTCGTTCGTGTATTTTACCTTTTGAAGGAAGGGGCTCGAACGACTTGTGCAGAGTACTATCATCTGCAAAACTATTTATTGGGTTGCTGGTGATTTTCAACAATTCGTTGATATAAATCAAAAATGGGTTGGGGACAATACTGAGCCTTGGGGTACACCAGCGTTAATTAGTTTAGACTCAGAAGAATATCCGTCTAAGGTTACCGAAATGTATCGGTCGGATAGAAAATTTTGAATCAGCTTCACAACATTGGGATGAAAACCGTACGCAACGAGCTTGTTGATTAAGTTGGCATGCCAGACTCGATCGAATGCCTTGGAGATGTCTAAAGCGATAACGTATGTTTCACCACCTTTATCAAGTATGCTGTTCCAACAATGCGCTACATAGTTTAATAGATCGGTAGTTGATCTTTTGTTTCGAAAACCGTATTGGCTGTCGGATATTAAATGATTTTCTTCCAGAAATTTTGAAATATGTGTATTAATATAATGCTCATAGACTTTGGATAGGACCGATAGTAAAGCTATTGGCCTATAATTTGAGATATCGGATTTTGGTCCCTTTTTGGGGACGGGCTGGACATTTGCCAACTTCCAGCACGAGGGAAATATACCAGATTTGTAGGATTGGTAGAATATTTTAGTTAAAGTTGGTGCAAGTTCTTTGGAAAAGGTTTTTAAAATAATGGGTGGAATATTGTCCATTCCTGATGCTTTGTTGATGTTTAACCCCTTTAAAAGTTTAGCGACTATTTTGGGTTTGAAGTGAAGTTCATTCATATTAACTCCTGAAGACTGGATTTGGGGTATTTCTTTAGGAGTTTCCAAAACAGTGGAGTTCAGAGCAAAGCGTTCAGCGAACAAGTTAGCTTTTCTTGCGGGATCATTGACGATTAAATCACCATCAATAATAGGGGGAATAGAAAATTTTGTACCAGAATTTAAAGAATTAATGGCACTGTAGAAACTCTTGTCAGAAACAGACATAGACGTAAGTTTTGAGGCTTTCGCTCTGTCAATTTCGGACTTTTCGTTTGAGATAATCTGATTGGATATTTTGTTGGCCTTTAGATATTGGGATCGATTAGTGGGAGTTTTGTTATGAATCCAAATATTAAATGATCTACGTTTGTTTCTAAGTGCCGTTTTGGCAGCTTTCGAATACAAGTATTTTTGTTTGGGTTTTACTATGGAGAAAGGGACAAATTTATTGATAGCAAATTGGATGGTTTCTGTAAAGTTTTGAGCAGAAACATTTACATTGTCAGTGTAAAAACAATGACGGTCGAAAGGGAAACCATGGAAAAAATTTTGAAGACCACTCTTATCCATTTTTGAGTAGTGAAATATTTTACGGGGTTTGGGAGCTGTAGTTTTAAGTAAATCAGTTTTGATAACTGATGAGATTAAATAATGATCAGAATTTCCAATACTACCTTTCGCAACATCGACACTCGTAATATCTGGCATTGTGGTAAGATAGAGATCTAGTAGAAAACTATTATCACCGCCATTACGGGGAGTGAAAGTCGGGCTTTTAACAATTTGGAATAGGCCCTGAGACGCGGCAAAAATTTCTGCCAGTTTTCCACTATTGTCAACATCGTCGGTCGATTTGGAGAATTCCAACCATGATTTGTTGTGGACGTTGAAGTCACCGGTAACGATAACTTCACAATTAGGGGACTTTGCTCTAATCTCGTCCATAATTTTTGTCAGTATATTAAAAAAGTTTGGGTTACGTTTGTTGGGGGACCGGTATAAAGCTATTGTAAAAAAAGTCATTTCTGGAAGACAAATCTTTAAAACCATTGTATTGAAGCCGTCACCGTGTAGTTCAAAATTTGGAAAGCGCGTGTACGCAACACTCTCATGAATGAATGCGCATACGCCCTGATGGAGTTTGAAAGCTGATTCGAGCCTATATTTGGAATTAAGCGATTCTATAAAGAGAAAATTTTCAGAAACTTGTGTTTCTGTAAGGAATAGAATGTTCGGTTTGTCGTGCTCAAGATGATGTTGCACGTGGTCATGGTTAGCGTTCAATCCGCAGATGTTTTGAACATGTATTTTAAAATTTTTTATTGATTCATATATGTTTTGTCCCTGCAAATTCCGTGGACATGCCGCTTTATGGGCGGGTGGATTGCGCAAATTTGCTTTACCACTTGCTTTACCAATTGGATGAAACTTAGTACATAAGCATTTAGTACGGTTCACAAAAGTTCTGCGTCCCAACTTCCGGTTTTTTACTTCCGGTAAAAAATTTTTTTTGTAATTTTTTGGTTTTGACATGATTGAAAAAACTCACAAAATTTCAGCTCAGAAAGAGGTGGATCAGTCGTTTTTAAGTTTAACTTCATTTTAGCTCAACCGAGCACGGTGAATCTGGGTCTATGTGTTAAAACACACAAACTGAAAAAACCAACACCTCCTCATTTAGAGATTTATTGTATAGTTTTAAGTTTATGTGCTTTCCCTGTTACCAATTAGTGGACAATTTGAAAAAGAATTTAAGAAGCTGAGGCATTAAATTGGTATTTCATTTCTACATGAATTCTTTTAAATTGTTGTTTGAGTTCTATATTATTTAAACAGAGCGCTCACAAGTGCTTTAAACAAAACTAGTTCGTACCAAGTTTTTTGCAACTAACTTTTACTTGCAATTGCACGAAGCGATCTTTGATTGTGTAAAATAAGTGAGTACAGTGAAACTATTCTTAATTCCACGAGCTATATACAAAAATTTTACAAATTTATTTCGCTTCCTATTAATTTTTTTAAAACAGCACCAATCACGTATGTCGATTGGATATGGCATCCCGAGAGCAAACAAAATAATGATTGATATTTGAATTTCTTAAATGAAGCCAAACAATTAGCCAAAATTTTGGAAACCGAAACTAAAATTCCTGACATTTTTCTTAAGGTGCCGCGGCCGTAATGCGAAAGCTTGGCCAACGTATATATAGTGCATCACATTTCAACACACAAGAATCTTTTTAGACCTAGGTCTCTCAATACACGGAGGGATCAGTTTTTGTTGATTTGTAAATTTTTTTATTTTTAATCTATGATTATGACAACTCCGAGTACTTCAGTCCTCCTATTAATATACGAGTTAACGTAAGATATCACATACCACTGGCAATAGCAGAGAGATATCACTAGCTAAGATGATGTCTCACGGGTGTGGCGGATGAACTTTATACATTCAACGGTAGCAGCCTTAATCTTACTTATAGAATCTTTCCTGATGATGGCTCTAAAATAGTGCGCCACATGATTAAGCAATATCCCAGTGCTAAATTATTGGTAACGAAATTTTAGTTTTGCTCGTGTAAATTTTTTTTAAGCTCCGTTCTACAAGACTCTGTTTGTATTTTAGGCTAGTAGTATTCCGAGAGCCGGCAATCCTGAAAGCTCCGTGATCGCGTATTTGAAAATTTTTAATAAAAAATATTAGTGTACACTTAGATAAATAAGATAAGCTTTGTCAGCGTGGATTTAATTGGCCGAAAATATATTTAAATAAATTATGTATTAACAAATGGCCATAATATTTTACCGTCATCGCGGATTTTGATAAATCATATCATTAATTTGATGTTAAATGTCATTTTCGAAAAAATCGGTCCGACCAATGTTTTTTAGCCGGAAAGGTCTGGCATACCTATTTGAAGGGTGTGACAGGGAGCACAATTTCTCCGTTATCACGGATACCTTTTTTGATTTTTTTAATTTACGCGTTTTATTCTCAAATTCAAAAATATCTTGGTATGCGTGCTTAGAAATTGCCGGAAGTATCGCGCATACTAGTTTTTATTGCATGGTTGATGGTTATTTTTGGTCGATTTTTAATAAATGAGATTGGAAAAAGGAATTAAGGAAACATTTTAATTTGAATCAATTAAACAAATAATTAAAATTCATACAAAATTTAATGTTACACTCAAGCTTATTTACTAAAAATCATCCACATCATTCTCATCAAAATTATAATTTCTTTCCTCCTCTGATTCTTCACTTGCCTTCTCGTTTTGTTGGTTACCCAAAACTTCTTCTACGGGCAAGAGCCCCTGTTGATCTCACTCCAGAACAAACAATAAATGCCGATGCTGCAAATTCTTTAACTGGAATCTTTCATCAACTCGATCTCGGCCAGACAGCGATGGGCTTTAAGTCGCAGTATTAGAACAAAAATAAGAATCTAGATTATACACAACCAGACGACATTACTCATGAATTGGAAATTAACAGAATAGCCAAACACCGCAAGGCATTCAAATCAATGAATCCGTTTAGCTCAACAATAAATCCAGCTAATTTATATAATATTATGACTGGTAAAGCCGTTTCTGATGAAAAGTGTCAATTTTTATTAAATGTAAAAGAAAATTCGAGATTCGAGAAAGCCATTAAAAATATAAAATATTAAACTTTGCAAACGAATCTTTAAAAATATCTCACAATACAAATGATGGCAAACGTATAACACAATCCAAAGGGAACGTGATATTTTCGCTCGATTGTTGGGAATAAATAAATATGGAAACATGTCGCTTCGAAAATAAATAAGTATGAAAACATATTTAAAACACTAATTTCCACCAGCATTAACATATTCTACAGAAGAAATATTTAAAACTGATAAATCAACATTGGCTGGCCAAAAAAATTGTATTTTCAATAGAAACTTCGATTCCAAGCCACATAGAAATTGAAATTACCGACGGTTTCCATTTACCTCACAATTTAGGACCATATATACCCCAAGCACTGAGCAAGATTGCAGAATTTATTTTAAAGAAAATATGCAACACTACCGCTACCGAATTTTATTTGATTTTTGATAGATATCTATCTTCGTCTTTTAAAGATTCAGTTCCACAAAATAGCATTTGAAATCGCGTGACCTTTACAAAGCAGACCAGGCAATTAAATGAATTCAGTAAACTTGAACTATTGTGGTATGTTGCCCCATCAGCACCGTTTTGATTAACCAACAAAACGAGGAGGCAAGTGAAGAATCAGAGGAGAAAAGAAATTATAATTTCGATGAGAATGATGTGGATGATTTTTAATAAATATAAACTTGCAGGATTGCCGGCCCTTCGCCTATAGTGAGCTGCTTTTTGTTTTTATTTTTTGCTTGTGTTTGTTTATCCATCGATTTAATATTGCTTTTTTACCCATCTTCGTAGTAGTTTTCCAATTTGTATTATTATCGTGAAACGACGTACATATTGGCGTTTTACATTTTTTTTATGTTTTCCTTTTACAACTTTTTGTTTTATGAAGCCGATATCATGAGTTTGAAAATTTAAAAATGAGATTACTTTTAAAAATAAAATGTTTTGTAGAATTATAATTTACTAAACGAACTGTGGTGATATCTCACGTTAACTCAAATTTCAATAGCTGGGACCAGAGTACGATTACAAATCAACAAAAACTGATCCTTCCACGCGGACAAAGGTTAGACCTGCTTGGAAGTTTAACTTTTGAGTAACAATGCTATCATATAACTTCTCTACGGAACACTGACGGTAACAAATTAAAATTTCGAATAAAGGGAGCATTTTCAGTGCTTCCTCCCGCCCATCCAAGCATATCCACGTCTATCAATCTACCACAACAAAAAAAATTGTGCAACAGTTCTTTAAATGTTTTTTCTTTATTTACCTTCCCAAAACTAATAAGTTATATTTCTTATTATTTTCTTACCATCTTTTATTAAAGAAATATTTTTTTTTTATATTAAAAAACAACAAACAGATAAAAAATCAAATAAAAAAAACAGGTTTTTACTTTTAATACGATTGTTTCGTTTTATAAGTTTTTAACTTTAACGAATAATAATGATGACGACATTAATATATGAGGTGTGCATATATCAATTATGGAGGAGTCAGGTAAAATGCAAACAAAACTTTATTTCTTTATATAGAAATAAATTCGTGTTAGTTTTTTTTAACTATTATTTTTTATGTATATTTTCACTTTAGTATTTTATTCACATTAATTTTCACCTGTAATTTTGTTTTTTTTTAATCACATCAAACACAAGACGGTTACAAAAATAAAATTACCACACACAATAATATTATAATAAAACAATATGTCGTAGGTAAAATTATCTTATCGACCACTCATCAATATTATATTTTGTATTAACGAATTTATTAGATATATATTTAAAATATTTTATACTCCTTTTGCTCTATAACGACAACGCCCAAACCTAGAAACTATTTGAAATTAAATTTTAATAATTACACACCGTTTTCTGTTTTATATGCACGTTTTGATTGATCAACTATACACTGAGGAAAAAAACGATCAATATTATTGAAACATAATAATTTCAAAAATCTAAAGAAACACAAAACTATTAAGCTATATATTAAAATTCAAAAGTTCAACTACATTTGGTGAGCTTCGTTGACCAACTGGAAAAATTTAATACATTTTGCGGTAAGAAATGATATAGACTGACTTCATTGTAGTTTTTATTTTTATTATTTTTTTTTCTGTTTCTTATTATTAGTGTGTTTGTTAATTTTATTATAAAATAATATTATATGAAAGATATTGTTTTGAATTAAATTAGCTAAGATATTTAATTGATTGAATGAAATGTGTTTATGAATTAATTGTTTATTCAACAAAGTTAAAGTGGAGAGAACCAAAATTTTAGTTCCTCGCAAGTGCTACCGAGTAATCCTAATGTAACTAGACGATGTAGTGGTGATCAATAAAAGTTACTGGATCAATAAAACCAATAAACTCATCGACGAACTTTCTGTTTGAAGTTTCATTAACATAGCAACATAGACTATATTCCTACTAATCCCTTTATTTTGCCGAAAATTAAATTAAAATGTTCTAATCTATTCCAAAGATGTGGATAGGGTGCCGGGTGACCAATTCACTGGTGGTGACTGTCACCAGTTGTTAGCGAAACGGGTGCTTCGCGATCTGAACTATTTTGTCTTGATCATATTCATCGACCTTTCGACCATTAACATGAAAAAACAATGCGATTGTGAATTTTTTTTAAATAAATGGGAATCACCTCAACGAGAATGGTAAAAAGCTCGTAAAAGAGAAATTTGAATAGGATCAGAATACAAATTTTCAACACAGACTACAAAAAATTGTTTGAACTTCTTTGAAGAGCTGGATCTCAAAACAACAAAGTCACGTTTTCCCTTTGTTTTCTATAAATCAAAGTTTTATAAATGATTATTTAGAATCCACCAACAAATCCAAATATATGCGTTTACATTCTACACTTTTCAAATATAAAAGTCTAAAAAAAGGAGGGGGTGTGGAATCTACCTTAATTTTTTTTATGATTAATCATCGACGGGAACTGACATGAAGTTCAAATTAATTCTTAATTAAATTATAGATCTTAAAAATTATTTTATTAATGAATTAATATTTTTGTTATTTTTGTAATAAAAAAACAACAAACTTGTCACAAGTGTGACGAAAGTGTGTGAAACAAAAATTTTTTTTTAATTAAAATAGTAAAAACAATGAAACCATGGAAAATTCAAAAGTTTTGTAAAAGTTGTATTGTTCTTTCCACTTATTTTATAGAAGTTAAAAGAAAAATGAAAATTGTTTACAAAATAGGTGAATAGGTTAGTAAAAAAGTCATAATTATACTTACTAGTAACATAAGCTATTAAATCAAGTCTAAATAACATAAAGAAACAAATATACAAACTAATATGATATAATGTGTATAGATGTAACATAATATGCGAGTGAAAAAAATCGAATTTTATTGATAAACATATGAAAGTTTTTAGTAAATTTAACCGATTCTACAAGTGTTTTTACAAGTACAAAAAATACGTAACAATCAGATAAGATTTTTTTTGTTATCAAATAATTATGATATCTTTATTTATTTTGATTACAATTGCGAAACTATAGCAACCTAAAAACACAGTCACAAAATTTCTTATCTTTTTGTTACGTTTCTAACTACATATATTAATATGGAAATAAATATTTAAGAAGCTACAAAAATCAATTTCATAAAAAATATGAATCATCAGGTGATTTGATGAATAACAATATAATTTAATTCATATTTCATGTGAACGTTGAAAATTAAAAAAACAATAGAGACTATATATAAACAGCTATGTAGAGTGGAAGCTACAAAACATTTAAATTGCCTCTTACCATTGGTAACAAGTTAACCTGTGTTCTCATCACTTTGTATATAATTTTGATTTTATAAGTGTTGTTTTTATTTTGGCTTATAATCAGTATTTTTTCTCCTTAGGGCTTACAAATCTGATCAAAAATTAATTTTACATACAATTTAAAAATGGTACCAAATCCTTAATGATTCTAAATAATAGCGTAGAAAAATTTGATCAATTAAGAAAAGCAGAACAGAAATGAAACAGAAGAGGTGAAACTATCTCTATTAGTCAGATTGTATGTTCCTAGCCAACCAACTCACACGCCAAACATCATCCACAAGTTAACCATCAATCATTGCTGGATTAAAACAAAGTCAAACAACATATAAATCAGAATATTTTGAAAAGAACTGCACAATCGTCAAACAAAAAACAACTTATATTAATGAATGGGAATCTTTATTGATCATAACTATCTATGTCTGGGGCAGTAATCATGAAAATGGTAGAGGTGATGAATTAGTGAAAATCCTAGATCAGTTTCAGGTGGTACGATCGTAAGCTTATAATAGCAAAAACAAAAAAAAATCAGCTTTTTAAAATCCAGATGTTTTGGCACTCCTAATGTATATGCTACCTACAGACGTTTAGAAGATGAGGTCAAATTTCTCTGCAAAGAAAAAAACACGGAAAAGATGGCAGACCTTCGGTAGTTCCCTAAGTAACCAATCATCCTTATCAGATATTTGGGGAATGGCGAAATGTTTTAAAAATTCTGCTACGACTACAACAACGCTGGGTGGGTTAAATGACGCGTTGCCTTTAAACTTTGCCAGAGAACTAGGTAGGACCAGATTTTGTACCAAATAAGATAAACTTCAATAATTCTAAAACCGGTTCCTCAAACGAGTAGCTCTCAGCTCCGTTCAACAAATCGGAACTAGAACTAGCAGTAAACCTTTGTAACAACACTTTTCTAGGCTTAGATAGAGTTAAAGCAATTCTTCTGAAAAAACTACCGACCAGCTGGAAACGTATTACTTCATATTATAGATCAGCAGATACAGATTATAGATCAGCCTACCAGAGTGCCTGACATTCCTGAGAAAATAGTAACTTACTTGGTTTGTTTTTAACAAATTATCCTTACCTGGTACAGTTTAAAGTACCTAAAGGTGGTTCAGATCATAATTTGATCTCTATACGCAGTTAAATTTATAAAACCCAAAACAAATTTAAGCCAATCCTTGCCTTGTTTGGGATTATAAAGCTGCGAATTGGGAGGGTCTTATAGATTTTTTAAGCGGTTTTCCTGGAAACGTAATTGTCTTACCGGCCAAGACTTAAACATAGCTGCGTTAAATTCCGGAAACTATTCTTGAAGGTTTGCGGAAATTTATTCCCAATAGATTAACCGTTCCTAAGACTGATCTATGGTTTTGGAAAAAATGCAAAAAGGCAATTAAAATTAAGAAAAAAGCTTTCCAAAAGTTAATCAAAACAAGACTGATGAAACCCTTGAAAAAAATCTCTTTAATAGGAAAAAGTCCGTTAAGTGCGAATAAAATTCGCTCGCTGAGGGTTCCGTGAAAGTGGAAGAACAAATTGACAGAAATAATTTTAATAAAGTTGTGTTGTGGGCTTTTATTATTGCTAGACCATACAGTCACATAAAATTGATTTTATACTTGTAAATTTCAATAGCAAAATCAATTGAAAATTGATTCAAGATATACACAAAATGTTACAACTCGTTAAATATTAGCAATTTAGCAGTTTAGGGTAACTAAGTAGAGATTCAATTACACCAACTTGTAAATGGTTTAAATTGGAAAATATACATTATTAATTCAAATAACAATTCAATAAAAATTGAAAAATAATTCAAAAACTGTGCACCGTAAAATTCTTAAAAAAACTACCAATGTTTCTTAAATTAAGTACTCTTTCATATGACACCCCCCTCGTTAGGATCAAAAATGATTATTTCACCCTTCCTAATCTCCTCCCCTCAACATACAGAAAAATAATATGTGACACTCCGCTATAGTTTTCGTTCAAAGTTTACCAAACTTTCTTTCTCTGTGAATTTTTCAAATTTTTCTGTCAATTAAGCTCGAAACTCGAAAAACTGTGCACCGCAACATTCTAAAAAATATTAGAATGTTTCTAAAATTAAGTACCCTTTCATTTGATATCTCACATGACTGGGTTTTAAATGGTGTTTTCCCCTTATCATTCCCACCCCTTTAACAAATACGATTATGAGTATTTTGATTTTCCTTATATTTTTCGTTCAAAAGTTACCACTTTTTCCATATTTTCAAAAGCTTTTGAAGTTTTTTTTATTAAATAGGTTTGGAACTAAGTACAGAAAGAAAACATGAAAAACACGATGATGCTATTTTATTCAAAAAACTGTGTAGTGTAAAATTCTAAAATACATTTTTATAAAGGATACTGAATTCAAGCCCTTTCATATGATACCCTATTTGACTTGGTAAAAAAATTTATTTTCTTCAAGGCCTTACATAATAGCCCAGTAAAACAAACGGAAACCACTTTTTTTTTGTTTTATTTTGTATTTTCACCATGTTCAGGGGACAGGCTATTTTTATACGCATCTTAAATTTCAGGTCCATAGTATTTATATTTTCTTTATATCTTCCACCGATTTTAATACAAAAACACATCCGTATAAAATCGGAACCCTAAACAGTATATAAAATTGCTAAACACCCAACTGGTTCACGGAATTTCTATAAAGCGGTTACGTCTGCTGTCCAAGGTTATTTTTGAAGGTCTTCTCTACCTCCCATAATTGATAGAGATATGCCGGTCATAGATCCAAAAGAAAAAGCTAACCTTCTGCGAAATTATATTTCTCTAGAATTAATACTAGCAAAGCATCTAGGTCAGATCGTATTCCCCAATTATTCTGAAAACCTTTGCCAGGGAGTTAGCACCAATCCTACACTAAAATTTTTTATTTGTCAATGACGTAAATGTGTTTTCTGGATTATGATGAAACGCAGAGCGTACTATTTTGAAATGAAATTTTAAGAAATTTTCTTTCTTTTCTTTTTCCCTAAAATGATTTTATTATTTAAATAATTTTGTCTATGGTAGCATATGAAAATTGAAAAGTCTATTTTCATCACGCTTAATCCCCTGTGAAAATTGGTTCTTTTCCACTGTAAAGAGAATAAAAAATTAAAAAGTGTAAAAAGAATAACAAATTGTTGTTGCTATGGTATTTTCATTAAATTTAAAAATAGCTTAAAAAATAGTCTCACTGGAGGACCATTCGGACCAAGAGCCCTCACATTCTTCTCTAGAAGCGGTGATCAATTCAGCGACCTTTTCAAAGTTATATATTTTGGTCATGACGTCACTATGCTTATCTATTTCTGGAAAATCTGTGCGTAGTCTATTAAGTATGTGACCATGGCCGCATAGTTTCCCTTTCTTTACCCACGTTCCTGCCACATACAGTCTGTAGACAGCCCTTTTAGCCATGTACTCTATATGTAGATGTAAAGGAGCCAGATCCAATATGACCTCCAACGTCAGTGTTGGTGTGGTGCGCATAGGGCCAGTAATAGCTACAGTCTACACATGCCATTCTCTGTAGTATTTTATTTAACCTTTCTCCGTCTTTGGCCACCAGACAACACATGCAAAAACAAGGTTTGGTCTGATTATTGCTGTGTATATCCATAGGATAATTTTGGGACTAAGACCCCAATATCGACCGAAGGATCGACGGCATTGCCAAAAAGAAATGACTCCCTTATTAATTTTTTTAGTTTAAAGTGTATTCCAACTTAACCTTTTGTCGAGAATAATGCATAGAAACTTAACCTCCCTACCGCATGGAGGGATCAGTTTTTATTGTTTTGAAAAATTTTTTTATTTTTGATCTACGGGTATGACAACCCCGCGTACTCCAGTCCCTGCTATTGACATACGAGCTAACGTGAGATATCACATACCACTGGCAATAGCAGTGAGATATCACTAGCCAAGGTGACATCTTAGGGGTGGTGGCGGATGAACTGTATTCAGTCAACGGTAGCACCCTCAATCTTAGCTGTGAAATAATCCTTGATGATGAGACGCTATTGCTGCCTTGAGGAAACTAGCCTTCATATAACTATGTGTGGACTTTAATCTTCAAGAAAGACAGTGCGTCACAGGATCAAGGAATATGCAACAGGCTGGATTATTGGCCACTACATTTTTGTTTTGTTTCAGCAAATTTTTGTAAAAATTTGCTATTTACCTTTTAATTTACTTTTATTTTCTCTATTCTATCATAAAATATTGGCCTATGTCATATTTTGTCAGTGATAGGATTTTTTGTTTAGTTATCCATTCTTTAACAAAAAATTTTAAAAAACAAAAAAAGAAAGATTTACGTCCATCAACACCTCTGAACGTATGTTGTTGTGGGACCTTGGTCTTAAAAGGTTTTTATGTGTTATTGTAATTGTAATTGTAATTCCTACTACACAACACATTTTATTAAAAAAAAAAAAAAAAAACCTCATCTGAGTAGATTAACTGCATACGGAAAAGATACAGACTTGGTGTTGCAGGTCCTTTTCTCTTGTTGGTAAATAGGACTACCTGTGATTTGGAAGGATGGACTGAAAGTCCTTGCTCCCCACACCACTTTTCAACCACCTTCAGTGAATTTTGCATTAGATCCACCAGAGTGCGAAGGTCTTTCCCAATGTCAGTATGGCAATATCATCAGCGTAATCCTAAGAATATGGTCCCGCATTATTCAAATCCTCACAGAAGAGGTGAGAGAACACCACCCTGTGGACAACCTCGTTTGACTGAAACTGAAACAGTAGTATTACCCATTTCAACAAAGGCAATGCGGAAGCTCAACATAGACACAATTCAATTTGAGATCGTGCTACTAATTCCATGTAGCGATGCCACTGATTGATTCGCAGGTGGTATTATCAAAAGCATACTTTCTATGTCTCTTATCCCTTCGTGCTCTTTCAATTTTAGTCAACAAATGATGCAGCAGTTTCTACCGATTTTTCAATCTGGCATGCATGCTGACTGGTACTTAGTGGAAACTGTAGTAAGGCGGTATGCCTTATATAACGGTCAACAAGTCTTTCCAGAGTGTTGAGGACAAAGGAGTTGAGAGTTATCGGAGTACATATTCGTCATAACTAGGTACATATTCAGATTACATTTAAAATTTTGTTTTATATAATTTTATTTCCACTCCTTTACACAACTTTGAAGAAAAACATATCACTTGCATTACCCTTAAAATTTTTCTTCTTTGAAATGATATAAAAATGGTGAAACCGCACCTTTCTAAATTTTATAGCGTGTTGATATACAAAAATATAAGGGTAAGTTTCACAAAAACTATATATATATTTAAACATCTATATACTTTAGTTGCATAACCGAAAGTCGAAACATTTACAACTAAGTTAAAGTTCTTTAGCTTAGAAGAAGAATTATCAGACGAGTCAATTTTTAAATCATAAACTGAAAATTTTAAACCATTTCATTCATAAATTTAATGAATCATTTATTTTGTAATTCCAAAAAAGAATAAAAAGTCATCTAGATTCTAGAGTATATAACAGAATCAATTAATTGACCTTTGACACTCTATAAATTGGTCGCATTGGAGAGGTTAATATATATTTCCGAAATACAATTAATTGAAACAAATATTGTATGTTGTATTCATCGTGTTCATGAATTTTTTGTTGTCTTAAAATTAAATTTCTCGTTGATTAGTTTTTTTTTTGTTAACTTAATAATAAATAATTAGTAATTTTTTTTATTAGTTTAAATCATTTATAATTAAAAATTATATTTGTTATAGTTAAAGATGTGAAATATACGATAAGAAGTTTGTATGTTTTATGTGATGTTGAAAATGTAGATCAAGGTTTTTCTCTGTGAGGTTGGTTCCTTTAACATAACAGTCATACGCCACCATATCGATTGTTTTCTGTTTGTAAAGTGATAGACATAATTTTGTTAGTTACTACAACTTGTTAGATCTTTACCCATAACACCGACTTATAAACATAACAACCAACCAATATTTTTTCTGTAGGGAGAACTGGATAATTTTATTGTCTAACTTATTTAAATGAACTCCTAAAGTAATTAATTAATTAAGTATAATCTGATGTTGATCTCACTCATATGTAAAAAATTATAGTTTTATGATTTTTCTTAGCGAATTTATTGAATCAACTTGATTCATAAGCATTACTTATTGTTTTTTTTTTGTATTTAGAAAACGTAAGAATTTGCTCTAATTAATGTTTGAATTTTTTTTTGCTAAGGATAATTTAATAAATATGTCACGTTTTATAAATGTTTTGATTTTGTTACATGTGTTTATGATTATTACGTATAACATAAAGTTAACGGTCGAAATAAGAAGTTCTTTGTTTTCATTTGTTTATCAATAAATAAGATTGTTTGAATTAAATATATAAGCTTAAAATTTCGAACTAGGAAGTAATTATTTGTTATACTAAACCATAAGTACTCTATCTGATGTACCGAAATGTCTAGAAAATTAGATCTTTAAAAAAAATAATAAATTGATTCGTTTAAATTAAAACCATTGAGAATTATTTATGTTGCCACGTTGTTTTGGCACTGTGATCTGGCTTATCCGAGCTATAGCTGGTTTCTTTGCCGCTATTATATATACCGTAAACCCGTTGTCATATATAGCAGGAGTGGGGACCTTCGTTTAATGGTCCCGGTCGGCGGCTAATGCTTCCTTACCAGCATCCCCAATCCAGTACGTCTTCAGTGTACCACGAAGGATGGATTATGGTGGGTTGAAACTAGGTTAGCGTGACAACTTCTGGGCACCTGTCGCCCCCAGTTGTATAAAGACTTATAACAGGTATAGGCAAAGGCTTTTTGGTGACTAACTAGTACTATAACTACTAACTAGTAAGAACAACATGAAAAAATATTTAACTAATTTTTAAGTTTTCTGAAAAAAATATTTTGTTTTCACCTGTTTTATTATTATTTCTTACATCCTATCATTGGCACATATCATATTTTATTTTGTGATAGGATTTATTGTTTAGTTACCCATTTTTTACCAGGGCATATTTGACAAAAAATTTAGCATGCAAATTCAAAATATTTGTGGATTGAATGCTAACCGTGCCGCCGTGTAACATCATCTCGAGCATGATAAATCGAATATTCTTTTTCTTACAGAAACATGTTTTTGAAATTTATTCCTCTGACGTTATACTAAATCCCGAATATAGCCTTGAATAATTTCTTTTCTCGCAAGAGCTTTATACCGGTCCCCAAACACACATGGATGAAATTTTCTAATTGTGTTTTGGGAGGTGATTATCACCGGTGAACGTCCACAATAAATTGTGGTTAAAATTTTCTAACGATAGACGACGACAACAATGAATGGTTCAGAAATGTTTGCCGAGACCTCAGGACCTTTTGCAAATTGTAAAAAGTCTAACTTCCACTCCTTCAAATGACTGTGATAAAAGTTTTCTCTTAGATCTCTAACTCTCATCTCTGCCAGATATTACGAGTGTCGAGGTCGATCATGACCATTATCTAATCACATCAGTTATCAAAACTGATTTTCCAAGAACTAGTGTTCCCAGACCCTCTTAAAATATTTCAGTTCTCAAAAATGGAGATTTTCGAAGTTTTTTTCAACGTTGCTCTTTTGCTCCTTATTGTTTTTATACCGACGATGTAAATATTTCTACTCAAAACTTTACTGAAACCATTCAAATAGATTTTAACAAATTCGTTCCCTTTTCAACAATGAAACCACAACAAAATATTTGTTTTCTAAGGCGGCGGAATATTTGGATTAAAATAATCCTGAAAATCGATACCAATATCCAAAAGCCAGTAGAATATCAAACCAGATAATTGAAAACGAAAAAACAAAAATTGACAGAGCGAAAGTGTCAAAACTTTCGACTATACCCCATTTGTTTTGACAATAGTTTTTACAGTGAATTTATTTCTTTAAATTCTGTTAACAAGGATAGAAGCCTCCTATTATTGGGGGTGAGCTAATCGTTACTAGCCTTGCAATTCGCGCAACACTTTGTTTCAAGCTCGACAGTTTCACATGCTCCAAAAGAAATGCCTCAAATCCAGTCTACAGAAGTTGATATAGGGAAGAATTACATTTAAACCCAAAATGATCGCAAAACTTCTAAAGGGGTTAAACCAAAACAAAGCCTTCGGTCTGGACAACATTCCTCTTGTTATTCTAAAAACATTTTTAAAAGAACTTGCACCGACTCTAACCAAAATTTTCTACAAATCGTTATGCATCGGTTGTTTTTCCTTTGTGCTGGAAGGTGGCAAATGTCTAGCCTGTCCCAAAAATGAAACGAAGTGTGCCAATTACTCCCAGTGCTATCTAAAATATATGAACACTATATTAATTCACATATTTCCAAATTTTTGGAAGACAACCATTTATCTGACAGCCAAACGGTGGTTTTAGAAACAAAAGATCAACAACCGATCTATTGAACTATATGTATAGGCAGTCTTTGCAACAGCACACGTGATAAAGCTGGGTAAAAATACGTTATTGCATTAGACATCTCAAACGAATTTCATCAAATCCGGTATGTGTCAACTTGATCGTTAAATTGATTCAGAATTTTCTATCTAAACGATAAATCTATAGATGGTTTTTCTTCTGAGTCTAAACTAACTAACGCTGGTGTACTCCAAGGCTCAGTTTGTTCCCAATTCTATTTTTAATCTGTATCAATGAACTGTTGAAAATCACCAACAATCCGATAAATAGTTTTTCAGATGATAGTACACTGCACAAGTCGTTCGTCCCCCTGTCTTCAAAGGCTAAAATAATTGAACGAATAAACCCCGCCTGGGAGAGACTCTGCCATAAATGTAATCGAGGACTTAGAAAAAGTCGCCCAATAGGGTGACAAACATTTGATCGATTTTAATTTCATAAAAACACAGCTATTGGTTGTTTTCACGTGGGGCGTTTAAATTGCAAACTGACGGTTCTAACATATTGGATGAAGAATAGGGCCATTTTACGCCGTTCGAATATAGATCAAGATAACGCCTATAATCGGGTGTGAAATTCCAATTCAATTTTTCTATCATTCCAAACACTTGTTAAGATTTTCGATTAATCAGATTCGGAGCTAATCGAGGAAAGAAAACATACAGAAAAAGTCATTATTTAAAATTATACAAAAAATGGTGGGGTGCATAATTCCAAAATACACTTTTTAGAAATACTGAAGGGAAGCACTTTCATATGATACGTGTCTCTTACCTGTATTCATTTCATCGATTTTCGTTTTGCATTTCACTTAAAGACTTAGTTTAATCGATTATTGCTTATTATATGGGTGATCAGCTGGAGAATCGAACCCGGGACCTTAATGGGATTTGAAAATAATGAATCAGCAACCCAAAACGATCTTATATCACAAACCTGAATCTGGATAACAGTCTCGTATACTTGTAAAAATTGATTACCGTTTATAATTTTTAATATATTACATTTTTTATATATACACCAACCACAGCTCTGACCACATTTAATTATCAAAAAAAATATTTATATTTTGTGGATTGATGAAACGAATCTAATTTTTCTTATCAAAGATTGTTATCATTTGTGTTTTGGTTACGTAAGTTACAAGAAACCACAATTGATTCCCTTAAAACATGCAGTGTTTAGCTTTAAACGTTAGTCTGCGTGTGATTGTAAAAGACGTAACATATTAGATAAATTACTTAAATGCACGCATTAGTAATCGGGGCTGGATCCGCAGGAGTTTGTGCTGCAAAAACTTTATTGCAAGCAGGAATTGAAGTAACTGTGTATGAGAAATCAAATGAAATTGGTGGAACATGGATCTTTACTGATGAAGTTGATAAACCTGAAACTGGGTTTATCGTACACTCAAGCATGTACAAAAATTTGATTATTAATCTTCCAAAAGAGGTTTTGAATTTTCCTGATATACTATTACCGGAGCAAGATATCTCATATATTTCTTCGGAAGATATCTTAAACTATATTCAATTCTATGCGGAACATTTCAATCTCGAAAATCATATAAAATTTCAACATAGAGTAATACGGGTCACACCTTTTAAGGAATCGCAATGGGAGGTATGTATTTTGAATATAAATTCTTGAAAAATTCAACAAATTTTTAAATAATATTTCTAGGTTCTTGTACAAGATATAAAAAATAAGAAAATTTTCACCAAAATCTTTGATGCTGTTATCATATGTAATGGACAATTCTTTGCTCCTAATTTTCCTCATATAACTGGAATTGAAAATTTCAAAGGAAAAGTTTTGCATAGCCATAATTTTCGAAGAGGAATTGAATTTCAGGATCAAAATGTTTTATTAATTGGTGGTGGGCCAAGTGGAAGTGATATCGCAGTTGTTATTTCAAAACATGCGAATCACGTTACATTAAGTCATCATCTTAAAGATCCTTTAAGATCGAAAAGTTTACCGGATAATTTCTCACAAAAACCTGATGTAAAGGAAATCAAAGAAAATGGCGTCGAATTTGTTGATGGTACAGTTGAAAGTTTTGATGTGATATGTTTCTGTACTGGCTACCGACACGTTTTTCCTTTTCTAAGTGTGGACTGTGAGATAACGGGCGAAGGGAATTATGTACGGCCGTTGTATAAGCATACCATAAATATAAATAAACCAACGATGTCGATTATTGGACTACCTTATCCTTTGCTTTCATTTCGTTTATTTGATTTACAAGTAAAATTAATTTTCATCATTACCAAACTGTAAATGAAATTAAATTTATTTTTTAGGCAAAATTGATTGTTAAATATTTATCCGGTGAGAATGTGCTGCCAAGCAAGCTAGAAATGTTAGATGACACGCAAAAAGATGAAAATGAACGAAACCAATTGGGGATTAAAAAGCGAAACTGGCATCACATGACCCATCGAGAGGAAGAATTCTACAGTGAGCTTGCAACTACTGCTAAAGTTTCACCAATTGATCCGGTTATATTGAAAATACACAAAACCGCTTTAGGGAGAACCGATGAAGATTTCATTGACTCTAAAAATGATCGTTATAGGATTATTGACGATGAAACTTTTATTAGAATTACTAATGGAACTCGATTTATCAATAGCTAAGGTAACTTGCTTTAAATTTTTTTCTAGTAAAATAAAACTCAAATATTTTCAATGGATTACATTTGCGTTATACCATGAGAAATTCTTTTATTATTTTAACTTTGGGTGTTATGATTTTTTTATCCACAAAACTGTCACACGAATTCCATTTGGGTGTAATAAAGTTACTTCTATGAAATTACTAACATTGAAGAGTTTTTCTGAAGAGAAGGAGAAAATAATATAGTAAAGGGGGAAAACCTTAATATTTTTCAAACATTTATTCTCGAACACATTCGTAGAGTTAAGCAATATCTCATCAAGCAATATTTTATTTTGATTTAATTTCACTTAGATTAACAAAAACCCCGTCACAAAATGGCATTTAAAAATTGGACACCTAAATGAAAGTGTTTTAACCGCTTCATAGACCCATATTTAGTTTTCTGTCTTTCGTTTAGAAGATCCAAACTCTAATTTTAAAGTTAAATTTTTTAGACACTACAAAACACAGTTGGATTACTTGTTAGTCTGAACAGATTATGTTAGAAATAAATCTAATTTAGAAATTTATCATTTTTGTTACTAAGTATTTTATATTGATAAGCATCGAGTATATCCACTTCTACAGACACCGAAGAAGAGGTAAATCAGAACCTAACTGTATATCCATATCGAATGTAGACCAATAACATTTCTGATAGTTCAACGTGAAATCGCGTAAAAATTCTTTAAAAAGTTATATTTGTTGTTTTAACGTGAGATCAATAAAATCAAGACAACAAATGTCTCATGTTCCGAGTTCCACAAATTTTTCCGTCACCAGTTTTACTTTAGCTTCACCAATATTTTTGTAAAGTAGATCATTCAATTTCATCGTTCATTGGGTTTTACAAAAAGGTCGTTAATTCTAGAATATTAAGGATGAGATTATAAACTTAGGCAAGGTAACCAATTTTTTTTAACCGAAAATCTGTAGACCTTAAGTTCCTACCACCGAATTTCATATCATCGAATGATTTTGTAATTGAAAAATCATTAGATCAATATACCAGATCACCGATAATTCGTTTCGTCGAAAAGTCATCGAAACATTATATCATCGAAAATCATATAATCGAAAATTTAATTCATAAAATCCAAAAATCATTTGATTGGAATTCGTAAAATAGAATAAGAAAATCATACTATCGAATTCATAACATCGAAAATTTTCGATATAATGAATAAATCGTTGTAACGGAAAAGAGGGTATACCCTTCTCTGAGTGGGATATGCCCTATAACAGTGCTAGGTGTATTGTAAATTTAATTGTCGAATATTTTCGATGTAATGATATTTCGATTATATGATTTTATTCTATTTTATGAATTTCGATCATCTGATTTTTCGATGATATGATATTTCCAGTCCACCGAAAAAATTTCGGTGCATCGATCTTCCGATGTAATGACTTTTCGACAGGGTTATGATTTTCGGTTGTTTGATTTGTTTTTTATTTATTGATATTTTTAGACGTAACGATTTTCGATGGCATGATTTTTCGATGATATGGCACGATCCGAATTTTGTTTCATTGGCAATCAGTTTTAATCAAGTACATATGTGCCAGTAATTAGTATATACAACCTTTTATGGGTAGTATCATGATACCATCGGTATATAATACTTCTGTGGTTTACCGCCAAAAAACTTGGGCAAGTGATTTTCAGTGGCTATTCTCTCGTCGTCAAAGATGTGTCTGGTATAGAATTGTCCACATGATGAACATGATGGAAGACAACAGTAAAAACAATAAATTGAATTCAAAGATGGCTGCGTACTATTTAAAACATCTCTGAAGACAGAAATTGACAGATTAGTTTTAAAATGAAAAAGAGGACAAGGTTTATTCCAAATCGATTAATCACTCCTAAAACTGAGCCTTGGTTCACGCGGGATATTGATGAGGCAGTGAGAAATAAACGCAAAGCATTTAAGACGTGTAGTCCAGATGAAATCCAGAAATATTAGTAAATACAAAATAGACTTGGACAAAGATGCGTTTATCCAGAAGAAAGCAAAGAAATCCGCCGAAATTCATAGCTAAATTAAAATCTTATGGCATAGACTATCTTACTGTTTCATAGATTCATAGTTTTCTTACAGGTCGCCAATTTTATGTTAATTTAGATGGTATCACATCCAATATTTTCACAACCAATGCTGGGGTTCCCCAAGGTTCTGCACTCTCACCAGCCTTGTTTCTTCTTTACATTAATGACTTACTTATTTTCACAGTGCACCCAATCCATAGTTTTGCTGATGACAGCACATTGCATGCATCACATGCATCTCCTAAATTTCGATCTCATACTGCAGTTACCACTGATAGAGAACTGCTAATTGATTCTATCAACAAAGACCTGGATCGTATAATGGAATGGGGTGATCGTAATCTTGTTTCATTTAATCCAACCAAAATTAAATTATGCCGTCTTTCACGAATAGAGCGACATAAAATTTTCCTATTAAGATAAACCATGAGGAATTGCGTGAGGTTGAATCAGTTAGACTTCTTGGAGTGGATATTCAAAATAACATGAAATGGAATAAACATGTGTTCAATCTCGCTAAATCTACAATACAAAAATTAGGATTCTTGAGTCGATGTAAAAAGTATTTCAATACCGATCAAATTTCGCTAATCTTCAAGTCCTTTATTCGTCCATGTACGGAATACTGCTGTCATGTTTGGGGAGGTGCTTGTCAGTCAACAATAAAATGTCTAGACTCTGTACAGAGAAAAGCAATACGGTTGATTGGTAATACTGAACTAACGGACCAGCTTGATTCACAGTACAGAAGAAATGTGGCTGAATTGTCAATCTACTATAAATATAACTTTAGCGAATTCTTCTCTAAGGAAATTCTAAATATAGAGAGTTATTCCATCTATTTGTTGTACAAATACCTCGTTGTAGAACTGTGTTCTTCCAGAACGACTTTAATAGAGTGGCCAAATTGTGGAACTCAATGTCCTCCTCTGTATTTCCCGATGAAGAAAATGTCCATCGTCATTTAAAACAATTAATATAGCTATCCCCATATCCTCATCTTTTCGTTTTCCTCATCTCCTTCCATCTCCCTCCTCACCTCCTCCCTACATGGTATCTTCGGATATTCAAAGAGTCTGAATAATATTTCATATTAAGTGTGCTAAAAATGTCTAACTAATTAATAAAAAAAAGCTAGGAGGACACTTTAAGAGAAGGATAGAGCCTCCAAAAGAAGGACTGTCCTCCTTAAAGAAGGATGGTTGCCGGTTGGTCACCTTAACTTAGCTAATGTCTAAATGCCAGATTATTCTTCATGATCGCCCAAAAAAAGGAAAAAAATGGCGTACTGTGCAAATAACATAACATAAAACTACAATTGTTTATGAGAATTAACTTTCTTTCCAATTCCTGTGATTCCGTTGTGATGAAAGTAAATGTGTATCCATTCTTAGCAGTGTACAAAATTAGTTATCCTCTGAGCGATTTGACCCCCATCTATTACTTAATAGCTAATCTAAAAGTAAAAATTTTTGTTCATAAAAATAGAATTCTTTTATTTGCACACAAATAAAAATAAGCTTTTCTAAACAAATCGGAAAATATTTTGAAATTCCTAAAATTATTTAATAAATAATATATGATCAATTAAATTCAATCAACCTCGTGATAAAACCAAAGACAACATAAACAATCAACTATCAATTGTTTTGTTTTGCTTCTTCCATTCTCCCTCTCAATTCTCACAGTCATTCTCTACGAATTATTTTTTCATTCATTCATTCATATATCGTCGAGGGTGGATGTGCTAGTTATTTTTTATTTTGGTTTTAATTTTCATTCGTCTTGCATATTCGAAGGCGAAAAGACTTGTTAAACTTTGGTTGAAATTGGAATAATCAAATAAGTGTAAAACTAATATGAATTGATATTAATTATATTGTAAAACATAAGTGAACAATAGTGATTGCATAAAGTGATTTAATTATTTTGTGTTTCTTGGTTTATTTTTGTGAATAAAATAATTATAAAAAAATGGCGGATGAAAGTTTACAACTGCCAAACGATCAAAATTTGGATTTTCATATAATAACATTATTCGATCGTTTGGAAGCCTTACGAAAAGAAAATTTGGGTCCAAAGTTTTTAAATAGCACAAAACCGAAGTTCAATATGCAAGCTGAAATAAGGACATTAGAATTTTGGAGGTAAAACAAAATCCTATTATATTTCGTAAAGATCATTGCAAACCAACCCCCTTCATTTATCTGTCTTGCGATATATATCACAAACACATCTTTTTTTTGTTATAATATATTGTCGTAGATTTTTATCTTTAATTTATTTATTTATTGTGTTCAATTGTTATTTTATGAATTTCTAAGAAAATATTGAAAAGAAAATAAAGATTGAAATAAATAGAAGCTAGGAAATAAGTTTATAGAAAAAAAAACGATAACTTATATTTACACAATTAATTGTAAGGGTATTTTTGGGAATATGGTCAGTAATGTTGATATTAGTCATTTGTGACCAAAATCAAACGAACCATTTGCAACAACATCCATTACATTTCTTGAACCCTTCAATCAAACTTATTCCTTAAAACCATTCCTTAAAAATTATGAACCATAAAAGTTGAATTCTAACATGTTGCCCAGTAACCTAATTTTTTTTGTTTCTAATATTGCTCAACTTAACCCCTTTTCTTTTAATTTTCGTTTCTTTAGTCTAATTTAATTTGCTTGAACCCTTTTCATTACATCATTTCTTAATCATTGAAAACATCTGCTTTAATTAGAGATTATTTTATCAAAAGGTGTTTTCAAAAAGTCATAATTAGAAAAAAAAAAATGAACTCAATTGACCCATTAATAAAAAATATTATTACTTCAGGCACATTTTGTTTTCTTTGTTTTAGATCAATCATCTCTGAATGTTTAGCATCATTTTTCTATGTATTTATTGTATGCGGCGCCGCTGCAGGAGCTGGTGTTGGAGCTAGTGTATCATCGGTATTACTAGCAACAGCATTAGCATCAGGATTTGCAATTACAGCATTGACACAATGTTTCTTACACGTATCAGGTATGTAGTTGTAATTGCTCTAATTACTTTAATTAATTTATTTTATCTTAAAAGAAATTTAAAAAGAAAATGTTTTTTTTAATAATTGACGGATTCTTTGTCGGGAAAGATAATTATGGTGAAATATTTTCAACCGCATTTGCTAATTTTTTTGGTACAAAAAAATTTGTAATTCAACAAAATAATTGTCGTCACAATCATCATTAATTGCTTCAACATTTTTTACTTTTACATGAAATTTTCTATTTGTCGTTACATATGTTTTTGTTATATGATGTTGAGTGAAACCGGGCTTTTTAATTTTTATTTGGGTCAGCTTAAATTTTAATCAACTACATGTTAAAATAATAACGGTTAAGTTAGGTATTCAATAGTTTCGTATTTTGAAAAAGTAATACGAGGAATTGATTGGTGACATTGGGATATTCGTCAGACCTTCACAATCGAATTTCATGTTTGCGACATTCAGTTCATTCAGTTAGATGTCATGAATGTTCAAATGTTCGATTTTCTTAAGAAAGAATGTAACTAGGGTTTCGTACTTTAAAAAAGTTACACCGGATCCCTTATGGTGAAACTTTGGTGTCTGTTTGAAATTCTAAATACTTAATTGTTTTTCTCTCAAGCTATAATTGTAGTCACCAGGCCCTCGTCGGTTTCATTTGACCACATATTTTATACTTCGTGGGCCTCTGTCCTTGACGAGTTCGACAACTTTTGTATCTGCCAATTTTCTCGATTCGGCTCGTTTTTTCGTTCGGCAGACGCCGAAACATGATTGCCCGAGGATCTTGTAAGTTTACTACCACAATTTTGTTTTTTATTAATGGGGGAGGGGAAGGTGGAATTTGCTTTAGAAAACGAGGGTAACCTTATCCGACAAAAAATTCTCCTATTGTCGAGTCCGACAACCAAAACATGCCCAAATGTCAATTGACGGACTCGGAAATAGGAGACAAATTTTAGTCGGGCATGGTTACCATAAGGGTTGCATAAAAATCTGA
This sequence comes from Diogma glabrata, assembly GCA_963693315.1. NCBI lineage: Eukaryota > Metazoa > Arthropoda > Insecta > Diptera > Cylindrotomidae > Diogma > Diogma glabrata. Next base: position 4,859,831 of record OY856186.1, on the reverse strand, counting down.
TTTCAAAAAAAAAAATAAAAAAAATCGGATTTATTTGATTTTAAAAAAATTTAGTTTAATTTGTATAATTTTTGAAGAATATCCACTCTTTTAAGGAAGTGGTCCTATATGATATATCTATAGAATATAGACTATATTTCTATGCTACGTTACCTACTTTATATAAATCATTAGCTTCGGTTGTATAAAAGTAAAGTAACAGTTTTTAGTTACTAGATCTTTACACTGAAATACTGATTGTTGTTCTAGCGACATAAAAATGGTGTCTTGTCAAACGCCCGTGCCAAACTAAGATACTTTGTTACTGCTTGCTTTAGAGTGATGTAATCTGTCATGAATGGTGAGCGCATCTTGCATTTCGATAATCCTTGTCTGAGTACTTATAAGTTTGAAAAAAAATCAAAGAACATTTGATAGTGCCTGGGGTGCCTGTACAACCAAAACTTGAATATATCCGGAATTCTGATGTCTGGGACAATGCCAAAAAGTAGCTTATCACATTCAATGCTTTCGGCAAAAAAGCCACTATGATTGTTCTTATACTTGTCAGTTTTTAGCTCAATTAATCACATGGTTGTATTTTCTACTATTCAAAAGTTATGTTGGGACTCAGTTAACGATCTCGAGAGCCATGGTAGCAGATTTAAAAATATTTTTATATTAAATTGAATTTTTAATTTATTTTGAATTTGCCCAAATTTTCTAAAGAATTTCTAAAGGGGAATCAGTTTTTGTTGATTTGTAAATTTTTTTATTTTTGATTTACGGATGTGACAACCTCGCGTACTCCAGTCCCTGCTATTAACATAAGGATTAATGTGAGCATACCACTGTCAATGGAAGTGAGATATTACTAGCCATGGTGATATCTAAAGAAGGTTGGCGGATGAGCTGTATTCAGTCAATGCTAGTGTTCTCAATGTCAGTTATGGAATATTCCTTAAAGATGAAACGGTATTGCTTGCTCGAAAAAACGAGCTTATATAGATCGCTATATCTAGTCTTTTTTTATTATGAGAAAGAAAGTGAGTCACATGATCAAGGACTATACCAATGCCACTTATTGGCTTATTGCCAAATCAATTTTAGTTTTGTTCGTAAAAATTTTTCTGAACTATTTGATTTTTATATTTTTATATTGACATACTTAAATCATATTTTATTATGTGATAGGATTTATTGTTTAGTTGTCAATTCTTTAAGAAAAACTTAAAAAACAACAAAACAATTGCGTCCATCATCACCTTAGCACGCATGTTATTATGGAACTTTTCTCTTAAAAGGTTTCCATGTATGTTTCCAAAAATTATTTTAAAATTGCTTAAAAATTTTAGAAATTTCTTCAATTGATTTAAATCAATGATTTTTTTTCGGATGACGGATTCGTCAAGGGCCTAACGAATGTTGTAATGATTGCACGACAACTATAGGGGTCGGCTCATTATTATTAATAATGTCAATATTATTTTTTAGGTTGTTGAATAGAAATTTTGAGTGGGTGTCTTTTAAAGGTAGTTTTTTCCAATTTCAAAGTAATTTTCTACCGCACAGTTTCCCGCAAAAATTTTTTCTCTGCTCTGAACCAAGTTTTTTGTCGCACTTATCTTTTAATTTAATTTTGGTGTGTTTGTTTATTGCAGTATTACCGAAAACATATTTTTAAATTTGTTACTCTGTCTTTGGTTTCCAATCCAAAAGAAGTGATTAAAGGGATTAACAACTAAGGCTATTATATACACCTAGGCCTCGCTTGGTACGTAGGTACGTTCCGTTTTACGACGCTTACTGAAACAACGAAAAGTGAAAAATCATAAATTTCATTTCTCACGTGCAAATCGCCCTAATGACCAGCGAGAGACAGATTATGATAACATTCGTATTGGTATGGCAGAATTGCGTTCCACAATGAATAATAATGAAGTAGATAGGCCTAGAATGGAACGAGTTCGGGCACACCAAACACAACAACAGTGAGCACGACACAATAAAATAGAGCGATTCCGCAGACGCAGTGTTCCTGTAAACGAGTAGCATTACACTATGATCCGGAAATAGATTATCGTGCCGACCAATCCGTAACGATTGAAGAAATGACAACCATTTTTCAATATTGTAAAGCGTTAAAATACAGCGGTGAATCTACTGGATTATGTTGTGCTGGTGTTAAGTAAAATTGCCACAATTGTTCCCACCACCAGATCCATTACGTTCTGGGGTGAGAAATGACTAAACATTTGTTGGCCAACATCTAAAAATATGTTGCCAGGTGATTTTCATCAGACTCTTCCAATTATTTCCCGATCAACTGTTGCTGACAAACTAAACGTATGCTTAAAATCATCTAATTTATGGCGGCATGTAGACACTCAAATTAACAACTAACATGCGAGTGTTTTTGCAACAAGATCAAACTGCAATTATGTTTTCGAAGCAGTTATTAGATATTGGAAATGGTAAGGTCGCAGTTGACACCTCGTCCGGATTAATTACACTACTCACGGAATTTTGTCACTTCGTCGACTCAAAAGAGGAGCTTATTCAGCGTGTTTTTACGGACATAGAACAACAGTTAGGACATATTTGGGTGAGTAAACGAGCAATATTAGCGGCCAAAAATAAAGATGTAGATGATGCAACCATTCATAATTTTCTTACCGAAGAGTTGTTTTCATACAAATCAGTTGACACAGTTACAAACTAAGATGACGTCGTCAACTATCCCACAGAGTTTTTAAATTCCCTGGATTTGCCTGAACTACCACCTCACAATTTACAAGCGATTTTAAGCGTCTACAGTTTCCCGTCCGTCTGGCCTTTGCGATGACCATAAATAAATCCCAAGGCCAGTCGTTGAAAGTTTGCGGAATCAGCTTGGAGTTTCCCTGTTTCGCGCATGGGCAATTATACGTCGCGTGTTTGCGAGTCGGAAAACCATCGTCTTTATATATTTACGCGCATAAAAAAAAGACAAAAAATATAGTACATCAAAAAACCTTAAATTGATCAAGTGTATGTATTGATTAAGAAGTGCTGTGTTGCATTTAATGTAAATAAAAATTTTGTATTAAGTTTTGACAATATTTTTCAAAAATATATGTAGATGATACGAAGTTCACCGGGTGGGTCATCCAGTTAATTCATAAAAAATATTGCAAATTATTTACCAAGTTAAACAAAAATAAACAAAACAAATTCATTATTCATCTTATTCAATTGTATGCGTAAATATAAATTCTAATGCTGCTGCTGTTTCATGCAGTTTTTCTTAAACAAAATATTTTTCGTTGGTCAAATGAATATCATTTTTTTGTAATTCTCTGCATCATCAATTAAGCTTATTGCTTGGGTGCTCTAGGATTTTTACTGTCATGTAAAACAGGCTTAGATTTAAAATTGCCAGAGCAATTTCCGTCGAGAAGAAGAGTTAATTTACCTTTACTGGCTTTAATCACTAAGCATATTTTTCAGCTTTTGATATAAACGTTCTAGATGGTCTAGATGGACATAGACAATAAATAGAACAAACCTGATGAAAAGAAAAAAATATGAAAAACTTTTTAGAATAAAATTAATAAACGACGCAACTTTGAAAAAATCGACGCAACTTTGAAGCAACGCAAAGCGAGGGCCTAGGTGTATTATATTTGTTATTGGAAATTTGTTTTTTTTTGTGTTGTGTTTCACCTCTTAACTCCGACCGTAACTAGCGAAAAAAAAAACCAATAATTATGTGAATATAATTTTAATACTTCTATAAGCTTTTTGGCGAATTTAATATTTTATGCCTGAATTTAAAAAATTAAAAAACGTTCCAAAATTGTATAGACGTAGTGTTGCTTGTGTTCCGATATATACCGGATGTATACCGATTCTACTTGTATACAAATCTTCTGGTCAAGAAGTCTACCTAATTCTACCGGTAGGATCTCTTTTTTTCGTAGATTTGTTTTTTTATTTATCATTTTTCATTATTTATATATGTGTATTAATTTGATTTTTATTAAATAGTTATAATAAAATCAAGTAATCGATTTCCCAGCCCAGCCGCAATGCAATGTTCTATGGTTGTTTCTTAAAATTTAAAACAGAAAAATTATTTAGAAAAATCTTGATATTTACGTTTAACATTTTTGCTTTCGCAAATATTAACATTTTTGCTTTCGCCATCAGAAGCAAGAAAACTGTTGGTTGAATTGATCCAGAAACAAAGTTGACCATCGAAGAAACATAACCATCTCTCCTCTTTGAGTAAAATATGATGTGGGGATAATTTTGGTGGAAATGTGTGAACTCTCTGGCATCTATGTCTAATAAAATTATTATTGAGGTGCCGGCTTCTTGATGTCCATCGATAAAAATGTTTCACTGCACAGTGAAAAAATGAAGCATCGTTTTCTTATAGTGCATATGGGTACAATGCTGGAGCAGTGATAACCTTTCTATAATAATTCTCTAATTTAGTTTTTGGTGTTAATTGATGTTTTTAGGGTTCCGTTTTTTATAACGAACCCTATTGGTGAGAGTAAATCGTGTTTTCACATTATTTCGATTATATCGAATACTATAAGCCCAATGAACCTGAAGCACAAGATGTGGGATTGAAAAATAAATAAAATGATTTTCGTTTGTTTTACAGGACTACGATGTGACGCCTTTGAGAATATACATTTTTTTATCGAGTCAAGTAGGGTATCATATGAAAGTGGCTTCCCTTCAGTATTTCTAAAAAATGTATTTTGGAATTATACACCCCACCATTTTTTGGGTAATTCTTAATAATGGCGTTTTCTGTATGTTTTCTTTCTTCGATTAGCTCCGAGCCTAAGTAATCGAAAATCTTAAAAAATATTTTGAATGATAGAAAAATTAGTAAGCTTTTTAGTGTTTACACCTCCCATCCCCTAAATTATGTCGTTGATTAACAGAATTGAGTCGTTCCTTAGGTACCATAAACAGCTATGGATAACATTGAACCTGAAGTAATATTTTTTATATCATTTCGATCAATTTAGATGAGATTGACATTTACTGATATTTACGATGAAACATTTATTTTTTATTTGTATATGCTCTGGCAATATAAACCCTTTACAACACAACTTTATGTCAATTATTTTGATATTGTGTTCTTTACGGAACACTTGGTGAGCGAATTTTATTCGCACTTGTCTGACTTTTTTATCGGTATATATTGTGATTGTTTTTTTTTATGTTTCTTAAAAATGGTAAACAACATCATGAATTCTCCATACAATATATGTGGTCGTCATGCAAAAAATCGGTGAATTAAGTGATTTTTTTTTGTTGATTTGTAAATTTATTTGTTTATCTACGAGTGTGACAACCCCCCGTTCTCAAGCCTGCTATTGATATATGAGTTAACGTAAGATATTACATACAACTGGCAATAGCAATGATATTCCACTACCCAAGGTAATATCTTAAGAGTTCTGGCGAATGAAATGTGGAGCTAAAAAAACAGTGCGTTTTAATCCTTGTAGCGTTCTGAAATAAAAAATTGAAATAAATTATTAGAAAAGATGTCGCTATGGTTCGGTCCTTAAGAAAGAAAAATAAATTCACAAAGTGGCGACGATTTTAAATTAAAAAATATTTTTTACCCCTGTTTTTCTGAATTTCTTACAAATAGTAAAAAAATGTGTTTACTTATTTGTGTATTCATGATGGTGATCGCTTATAAATTCTAAATTTATTTCGTTGTTGTCATTTCATCAAATATAGGGTAACATTATTGGAATGAATGAAGCGATCATTGTATAATCGTTGCAATATTAATTTATAAGTAAAAGAAATAAAATTGCTCGTTATTTCTCCTCCTTGAGGTTTAATGTGGCTCGACTGATTGTGACTCGTTCGCATTGCTTTACCCAAAATTTCCATTCAATAAATTCATATATGTTTACTAATTTCAAAATCCAAAGTCGTGATCGTCTCATTCAATAACCTGAAAATTAATTTTAACAATTCTTAATCTAACTTACCTTTATTTACCAACAAAAAACTATAAGTTTGTCAACCAAAAACAGCAACATATGTTTATACAACTGAATCACGTTAAAATCCTTTTTTTATTGTTGATTTATTTTTTATTCTTTTTAATTTTCAAGGTGCAAATATAAATCCAGCCGTAACAATAGCATTAGCAATTGCAAGAAAAATATCACCACTACGTGCAGCTATGTATATGACAGCACAATGTGGTGGTGGAATCGCTGGTGCAGCACTATTATATGGGTAAGTGAAATATTTTTTATAAAATAGATTATATATGTATTTAGTTATATTTTAAAAAACAAACATTCCAAAAAAAAACTTCAAAATATAATTATATGGAAAGGAAATTTAAAAAACTAAATGAATTACCGGGCAGGGCAGGTGGTAGAAAATTTATTGAAAACAGAATACATACAAGTATGAGTAAAACGGACACGTGTTGTAGATGATGTCAAATCGGTACATATAAGTTTATAGAAAGTATATATATGTATGCGTATAATTTACAGGATGGAACCAATTAAACATATATTATGTTTTTTTTCTAAACTTATGATAATTTTTATGAAAAAAATTTCCAAATAATATGGGCTATGATTATGAAAATATAAGTTTTTTACATTTCTTCTTAAGGGGCATTATTCCATTTTTTGTTTTGAGTTTTTCGAAATTTATATTAGTTAGTTTTACGTGCCAATAGATTTACAAGAAGACGCCAGATGGTTTGAAAAGATTTACAAAAAATTATACTCATTTATTTTTTTTGTGTTTAAGATTTGTTATACACTTATAAAAGATATCGCTAGAAAATTTCTTTTATTTTGTTTTTTTACTAATGTATAAACAAAAACAACTCTTTGGTTGACAAATCTCAATTAAATGTAATTTAAAATATTTGGTTGTATGACGGTAATTATTAATAAGTTTAACAAACAATTTAGAAGTTTTGTTTTTAAAATAAAAAAACCTTAAAAACCTTTCAATCACAACAACATGCGTTTTAGGGTGTTGAAGGTGAAGGTGCGTTTTAAGGCGAAACAGCGTGTCACCATCAAGGAATATTCCATAACTAAAATTGAGGGTTCTACCGTTGACTTAATAGAGTTCATCCACTAGCATTCCTAATATATCGCATTGGCTAGTGGTATCTCATTACTATTGCCAGTGTTATGTGATATCTCACATTAACGCATGTCAATGGCTGTTAAGCTGATAAGTTAAGTGTAAAGTACTCATGTAAGTGGTTTAGTTTCTTATCTTGACTAGTCACAGTATAATTCTTTATCGTCACCTAGTTTTTGGTTACTATGGCTATTGTGTCCCATTGGCCAGGTAAATCAAGTAGAAATAGTAAACATATGGAATTCGTCGAAATCTCAAATCTGTCAAACAGAATTGAAATCGATAATATCACAAAATTGATCAAATCAAGTGTTTTAAAGTAAAAAGCAAGCTTATTTCATCAATGTTTATTTCTTTCACTAAAGAAAAATATCATTGTAATGGGATAAATTTTTTTTTAATGATATACACTTAAAACTCTACAGATGGTAATGCCCAATACAATTTAAATGCCCTAAATTTAAGTAAATAACAAAATAATTTTGATTATGAATAAAATTCATTCATTAGGTTGTTTTTATATGCAATGAGAAACAAAAATAATATGTTTATGTTAAACTATGCAAAAATGTATCTCATCTTTTCTTCTTTATTTGTTTGTAGCAAAGAAACATATTTGATTTTGTTTGAAAGATTTTCAACAGTTGGGAAACGTCAACAGTTAGATTTGGTTTAGAATTATATGAACATTTTTTGTTGGATATTTGAGTGATGGAACGATTTGTAAATGTTTTAGAAAATTTATGTTATTATGTGTAATTTAGATGAAACAGGTGAGAGGGTTTTATTTGATAAATGGTTTGTAAGAAATTTGGTCAGACAGGACAGTTAATAAGAAGCTTCGCCGCAAATAAATAAGAGTATTATAGAAACCGAAAATAGACCTAAGTTTTGTGGATGTGTCAAGTGTTTTTGTTTGGTAAGATATACTATAGGTATTGTCGCAGGGACTATACCAAATGAAGAGACTCACCAGCTAAAAGGTAAACCAAGAATTTTCATATACGAGCAGCCATACGTATATCACCATCGACTACACAACATAGTCTTTCGATACGAAAAGTACAGTCCTGCTCGGATCTATGGTTCAGTTAAAGGCCGGACACATCCTAAAGACGATAATATACGAAATAAACTAATATTGTATACATAGATATAACGGAATTGATATTTCGACAACACAAATATATCTAGTTGAACTTAACTTATATATCGACAAATTTAAAGTTACGGATGATGAATGTTTTACACAAACGATGCAATTCGTGTATAACAACCCAAAACGTCGAAATTCGATTTTAAAGTTACCCTGAGTTTGAATTTCCACGAATTTTTCGGACTACCCTGTTCTTAGCCTAAAAACTATAAACTTTTTTTAAAAAACACGCATTTTTTGTTTCACCTATACTACTCGTTTGCTAAGCATTAAGGCCATCATACATAGTCGCAGGTTCATCGTTGGTTGTCCAGATCACGAAAGCCATTTAAAACTAAAATGTTTGACCTGAGATGCACCTTTTTAAAAATTAATATCTTTAGAAGAAAATAAACGTTATCTTTATATTTTGGAATGTTTTAGGGTAAGGGTAAGGCTGGAACTTTAATAATTAATAATTCAATAGCCCTACATTATCAAAAACAGAGTAGCGCCGGTCTTTCATTGAAGGGCTGGGACATTCTGTATAAAGAAGATCCTGACAAAACCGGGATCTCCTGCATAGCTTCACACCAAAGTCTTGATATGCATCTTCTGGCTGAATTATACTCAGGTGATTTAACCGTAGGAATGCTCAGTTATGGAACAGCTACGGAAAAAGGCGAATACTCATTGTGTCTGCCTATCTTCCGTACGACTCCATTAGTCCCCCGCCAAGCATAAAAACCTGGATATTATAGTCAGCTGTGACGCCAATTCACATCACGTAAGCTGGGGTAGCACCAATAACAACAGCAGAGGTCAATTTCTCTTAGAGTACTTGGCTACTACTAATTTGGAAACTCTAAATTCGGGACTTTTGTTAACTCCCGATGGCAAGAAACCATAAACATCACTCTATGCTCCAGATCTCTTCTAGAAGACACCAGGCGCTGGAGAGTATCTACGGATATATCCATGAGCGATCACTGATTTATAGACTTTCATGTAAAGGCGATCCCAGCCGAGGATAGCGTCTACCGGAATCCAAGACAGGGCGATTGGGTGTGCTTCAAGGGCATTGTAGAGGAGGAACGGGCTCTTGGAAGCATTTCCAAAGTCCGGGCTATTGAAGAGGCCGTGGACCAGCTCAACGATCTATTATTCTGGGCTTTTGAGAGCTCGTGTCCCGAAACAACGAAGTCCACACAAGTCAGTTTGGTGGAACAAAAACCTTGATTAGGCCTTGAAAAAGGATCCTTAAGCGAGACTGGATTATAAATTAAATTATCCAATGATACTCACACTGCTTCAAATGAAGAAACTTATACAGCACTGTTTCAACACCATTTTCCTGGCTGTGTACTTAGGGAGATTCCTTAGGGGACTGCCGCGGAAAATAGCTAAAAAGTAAAAACCAAACCGAATAGATTGGATAATGCTAAAAAGAATAGTATCTTCCGAGGCTCTGTCTTGGGCTATCGGCTCCTTTAAGCCATACAAATCTCAAGGTCCAGACGGAATATGGCTTATTATGATACAACATTGTCTGAACATAATAGGATATAGGCTCTTAAAGATCTTCGTGGCCTTCATAGCTCTCGGCTAAGTACCACAGGCCTGGAGAAATGTGATATTTGTATTTATCCCAAAACCAGGCAAAATCAACTATTGTGAAGCGAAACATTTCAGACCGATCTGTCTTTCCTCATACTTTCTAAAGTCTCTGGAGAGGCTGATCGACCGTTACACCAGAAATGTCTGTCTAAAAAAAACTCGCTAAGCAATACGCAACACGCTTATCAAATAGGAAAGTTTACGGACACAATTCTTTCAGAGGTGGTCTGCGATATTAAATAGATTATCTCTTGAGATACCTTTGGGACCCGTCTTGAAACACGGATCAAGAAGTCTAGTATGTATATAAGTCATTGGGTATTAAACCTACAGACTAGATTAACGTAACTAATATTTAGGACTACGTGTTATTTTTTGAAATAGCACCTTAGTCCTTGGGCGTTTTTATCAACTCATATTTGTTTATACATTTATGAGTAAAAGCGTATCATGGGCATACATACTGTGACCCGAAAGATGTTGAACTATACCTGTGCAGCTCGAAGTCAGGGGAAACCTTGATGGAGGATCGTAGCAGTTCTGCTGACGTGCAAATCGATTTTCCGAATTGGGTGAAGGGGCGAAAGACCACTCGAACCAGGCTATCACTCTTGGCGCTCTTCTTGACATAGAAGAGGCTTTTGACAAAGCCTCTTTTGAGTCACACCTTAACGGAGTGGAAAAGTATGGTGACTGTGAATAAAACAAGGTGGATACGACGTGCACTGGAAGATCGATATCTGTTTATTCACATGAAGGACAACACCACAATCCAAGTAGGTGTGAAGCGTGGATGTCCCAAGGGAGCGTTCTATCACCCCTGCTTTCGAACCTGATGGTAGGCCGGCTCCTAATTGAATTAAATGATAAAGGGCTAAACACAGCTATGCTGATGATATTAGTATTCTTTTGAAAGGAGACAACATGGGGCATCTCTGCAGAAAAATGCAGAACGACATTACCAACAGCTGGTCTCAGAAGAATGGTCTCTCGATCAATGCTTCTAAGACACAGCTCGTTGCGCTTACCAACAGAAGGAAACTAAATAACTTCACTCTTCCTTCAATAGGTAATAACACATTAACACTCCAAGATAGTGTGAACTGTGAAGTATATTGGTGTTACTTTTGACAAGCGGCTCAATTGGACTGTTCATGTTGAGACTAAACGCGCTAACGCAACTCGAGTTCTGTGGCAATACAGAAGAGCTTTCGGTGGCAAATCGGGGCTGACTCCGAAAATGGTCTACTAGCTGTATAAAGTAGTTGTCAGACCCTTTGTCAGCTACGGGCTCCTTGAATGGCTCTCAAGAACTTTTGTTGGGAATGCGATAAAAAAAACTGTAGGCGGTGCAAAAGCTTGCTTGCTTATGTTTCACTAGTGCTTTCAGGACAAGGCCCACAGTGAGTCTGCAGGTCTTATTAGGGCTTCCTCCCTTGTATATATTTGTTAGAATAGAGGCTCTTAAGGCTACAAATAGGCTCGAACTCCTGGGAGACACCAGGGGATGTAGGAAAATTATCAAGCGTTATGGAGGGATCTGGAAGAACACCTGACAGATTTGTCCATGCTGACTGATGGCACAGTACCTCAAACTGCCTTTCAAAAGCAGTATAGAGTTGTAATTCCAACGATAGAGGACCGGTCCTTAGCTGATTTGCTACTGGACAGTGCGGCCAACATGTTGGACATCTACACAAATGGATCTTTCACTGAAAATGGTGCAGGATCTGCGGTTTACTTCAGTAATGAAGATCTTTTTTTTTTTTAATAAAAAGTGTTGTGTAGTAGGAATTACAAAATGTGTCACAACACATATATACCTTTTAAGACCTAGGTCCCACAACAACATGCGTCTTGGTGTGTTGATGAAAGTTTTTTTTTTAAGTCTTTGTGGATTGAAGGCGCTCGAGACTATTGATTCGGGCAAATCATTCCATTTATACGATGTATGCACAAAGAAATCCCTTTGCATTTTATTACTATGACAGTGAGTAATTTAGACAGTTTGATTGTTTGCACAAACCGATTGACGAGTAAAACGGGTAAAAACATATGTCTGAGGCATTATGAACCTGATTTCATCCATATTGAGCTGCAATTTCCACTTGGCGAATACTACACAGTTTTTCAGGCTGAGGTACTCGCAATAAATGCAGCATCGAGGCGAGCGACGGAGCTTAAGTGGTCTGGCAAGGTCATTAATATTTTTCTGTTAGCCAGGCTGCTCTAAAAGCCCTGGAAAACTACACTATTAAGACAAAAATTGTGCAAGAATGTTCTAGGTCCTTGAATTATCTCGGGCTCAAGAACATATCATCACTGATATGGACACCAGGGCACAGTGAGAATTTCGGAAACGAAAAAGCTAATGATTTAGCAAAGTGCTCCACAGGGAGGCTCATAGGCCCTGAACCAGCAATAGGTATATCAAAGGAAGGATAAGATCGCTAGTCGAATAAGTTCTCTTTCGGTCCAATAACTCTCAATGGAGGAGCACAGAAGGTTGCAAGGTCTCCAAGATGTTCACTCCAGAGTTGAGTCATCAAACCACCAACGGCTTCTAGTAGAAAATGATCCAACATGGCGCTTTTGTCTTGAAGAGGTTGAAACAGTCCCTCACATTGTGGGAGAATGTTAGGCTGACTCAGGGCTCAGAAGCGTCATGTTAGGATCAAACTATCTAAGGATAGAAGATTTCTGCAAAGCAGACCATTCAAAACTGTTGGCTTTTTTCAAAAAGGTCTTCAGCTCTTGAATATGAGGACGGCATAAGGGACTTGTCAGGCTATGACTATATGGTCACCTCGGTAAAAAAAAGGTTGGAACTTTATTGTAAAACAACTCAACTCAAAAAATGCTCGATCTACTTTCTTAAGCGTCATCTTTAAAAATTGTATTTCATAATATTTTTAACAGTGTAAGCGTGTTTTTATGTATTTCAATAGTGCAGTTAATTAAATTTTCCAACGCATGTAAGTCAGTTGATATTGGGTGAGCCGTTCTGTTGCAACCGGGCCACCCTGTTCTCGAATTAAATACCTTAAATTTTTCCTAAAAAGACACGTATTTTTTTATTTCACCTATACCTCTGGCCACTTATACGTTTGAAGTTTTTTAATTTTTTTTATTAGGGACAGAAAAACCAGAAAATTAAGATTTTATTTTGTTTGTTAGCCAAAACGGTTTTAAATAACTGTTTTGCTTCAACCATGGAAAATTTACAAACAAAGTATCTTTTCGGAAAAAGTCTTTTGATCACAATAAATATTTTATGCTAGTAGGTATCCCAATGAAAAATTTAGGGTGGTGCATTAGGACATTTGGATTTCTCACAACATGTATCATTTTAATGAGGTCAGTTTCATTTAAAGCAAACCGTCAGATTAAATTCAATAACCTCTACATATTATTCTAATAAAGCTTCTTTAGGGCTAACTACTATCGTTTCAAAAACTTAAGTCCAACGTTATCTCATAACATCTTCATATTTTGTACACATCAAAGAGTATTTTTTATTTGAATTTTAGGATGTGGAAATTAAAAATAAAATATCCTTTATTCGTTTGTAGTAGTCAATAGTACATCTTTTTTTTTTGTTTTGTTCTTGAATTGAATGAAAACAAAAGTTTTTTTTCTATTAAAATATTCATTATTTTGAGTGCCGCACTAAGTTCAGTTTTCTTTTGATTTTCTTGAACATAATAACAACAACAATAAACGAAATGTTATGATATAAAAGAAAAAGAAAACAATAATAAATACTTTCTTATAATGTTTTTAATTTGAATTCAATTATATTTAGCATAAAAAGAACTTGACAGGAAATCACGAATTATTTTTTGTTATTAAATGATCGTCTTTTAATTAACATAAAAGAACAATATAAAGTAAAATTAATTAACACCCTCTAATCCCTATTTCGAATCCTGACTAATTGTGTCTCACATTTATACAATTTTTCCCACATGCTAACCACATGTGATCGTTTCAGATTATATTTATTCTTCTTCTCATCGTCTCTTTAAGAAAATAAAAAAAAATTCATAATGTTTTCTTATCATAATATTTAGTTTTAAAACCAAAGAAAAGAATTTCATCCTAAGAAATACCACTTTTTTTATATTAATTCGTGGTTTTCCTTTAAATTTTATTACTAACGGTGTGGTTTACTTAGATTTTTACTAAGATTTATGAAAATTATGTGTTTTATATATGAGAAAATAATTTTAGTTCTCATAAAAGATTACTAAAATTAATGTTTAGTACGATTGCTGATAAGTCGATAAGTTCTGGAAAAAAAATTCTCACCATTATAATAAAATGATAAAAATGTGTAGGCTGGGTTGTTTGTTATTTCTAAATTGTTTTTATATTTTGTTGTTGTTTTAGTATAATATAGTAAAACAGTTTATTACTTGCTTACGATTATTGTTTTTTTTTTTTAAGAAATTCCAATAAAATACCCGGTTTGTTGGAAATATGGCGCTAAAATAGAAATTTTTTATCAGATGTTTTATGATTGAAAATTGTTTTTGTAATGTGATTCTATAGTTTCATTTTGTTTATGACATGTTATGTTCATCTTCATAGGGATTATTTCATACATAATGTGTCCGATATTTGGAATGTACAAATGAAAATAATTAGTCTGAATATGAACACGTTTTTGTTTATACAACATATTGCCGTCAATGTAAACAACCCTTTTTAGTGCCAGTTATACAAAATTTTAAATATTTTTAAATCCGTATCCAAGTTATTGTAGCCATACTAGAACATATATGTATATATTTCGGTATAAATCAATTTGGATTTGAGAACCCCAGTGGATATAAAAATTCACGATTAATTTTTTTCGAATCACCCTATCTATACCTTTCATAGAAAATGTTAAATCTTAACTTGCAGTTTTTGTTGATTTGTAATTTGTTTTTTAATTTTTGATCTACGGATGTGACAAGCCCTCGTACTCCAGACTCTGCTATTGACATATTACAACGTGTGATATCACATGTCATTGGCAACAGCAGATGGATATCTTTAGGTTAGGTGATATTTTAAGGGTGCTGACGGATGAACTCTATTTAGTCAATAGAAGCATCCTCAATTTCTAATATGTCAGTCGATCAACGTCTCCAAAAACTTCAGCTTGTATAAGGAACTGTTGATCGGCTCTGCAGACCGAAGATCCCTGAGAACCCATCTTCTATTATTTCCAAACACTGTTGTATTATAATAGGCTTAATCCCGTCAGGATTTTATGTCAGATTTGTATGGTTCAAAGGTGCTGATAGCTCCAAAACAGTCGCTTGGGCGATAAAACTCTTTTTGCCCTAATACAGTCCATTCGGTTTGGCTTTCCTTCATTTTCACACTTGCCTGCTAAGGACTATCCCCAAATACGCGGCTAGGAAAATGGTGGTGAATGAGTGCTATAAAGGTCTGTTCATTAGAAGAAGTGTGAGTATCGTTAGATAATCTTTGATTATCCAGTCTCGCTAAAGGATTCTTTTTCAAAGCTTTCATTAGTGCACTACTCTCTGTGATAGTCACAATCGACTCACAGTACTTTTCGTAAGACCTTTTCTTTGATTTACTAATAAGACTTTTGAAAAGTTTAAAAACTTCAATCAGCTTCATCATGAGTTTTTAAGACTCTGTTCAGAAGTTTCTTGTGTGTACTAGGTTGACTCGTTTTAACTTTTAGGGGGTACTCAAAAGCCCGAACATAGTGTTGAACTGGTCAACTGCCGGTTCTATTCGGACCCTGGCAATACTTCCGTTAGAACATTTCTCATCTACAAAGCTTCTGAGACTCACACAATCCGCCTGTTGTGTCTTCCGGTAGACGAGACCCTCGACTGTGATCGCATTTACTAGAAAATCAATATATCTGTGATCGCTCATAGATATTTCCGTAGACACTCCACAGCTCCTGATGTCTTCTAGAGATCTAGAGCGTAGAATGATGTCTATGATTTCTTGCTGTCGAGAGTTAATTAAAGTGTGGTAGCCTCTGGCATTTAGTATTTTAAAATTAGTCTCAGCCAAGTAGTCTAAAATAGGCTGACCTCTGCTGTACTGGTACTTCTCCAGCCCAGTGATGTGAATTGGCATCACAGCCGACTATAATATCCAGAATTGTATTCTTAACATTATCGACCACGCGCATAAATTCCGTGGTTAACAGGGCACAAGTGCACTACTAATGGTGTCGTGCGGAATATAGGCAGGCAGAAAAAGTATCCGTCTATTCTCCGTAACTAAGCATTCCTACGGTTAAATCACCTGAGAATAACGAAGATGCATATCACAAATTTTATGCCATGATATGCAGTTTCTGTTTTTGTCAACAACCCTATTATACAGAATGCGCCAGTCCTTCCTGGAAAGACCGGACAATCTCTGTTTAATGAGGTAGGGTTTCTGAACTATTGATATTTTTGTTTGAAGCTTTTTATCAAGTGAGGCCATGAGATTATATAAGCCACTTATACTATGTTGCAGATTAATTTGTCTAAACTCAAGCTTGATCAGTGCCATCACAACAATGGTTATCGCTTATGTCTTCAAGCTCGATCCAATAAACTTTATATCTATACTGAACCGCACATAAAGAAAAGTTTCGCTTTCTAATTTAATATTTTTTTGGCACATCTTCATCGAAAAGAATGTACAGGAGGTCGTCTCAGATTGTCAATGACCTAGCATGTAGATTTTAGCCAGATGCAACTTCGAGAAATCAGACCTTCATTGCCGAAAGCCTTGCTCCATCCCATGGGATGCAACTTGTAATTGCCTCCACCAACCAGCTGAGAGTTCTTATAAATGAGAGATTCGAGACAATGAGAGTTCTTTTAAACATCGGAAATAAAGTTTCTCCTTTCATCGACGCCCATCAAACGTTGGCAGAGTGCCTGTTTTTTTCATCAGATCGTCAAACAGGTCAACACCGGATGACTGGATTGACAATTGGATAAATTGCTACGGTTCTGGCTGATTATTCCATCGATTGTTTTAACAATTCCGACTAGCCCTCTTTTGACCGCACTAGCAAAGTTTAATGCACCTTATTTGGACCCGTTGTTGTCGTCGACTTTGATGTAATCTTTGAGAACATGTCACCTGAAGCTTTCCTGATTTTGTGCCTCAACACGACTCGTTGAGTTGATCGGAATGATCGGCAAATGAGTTCGTTCGGTCATCTTAGTCCTCATGCCCAAGAAAGATATTGTTGCAAAGAGACAGCTGGAGATAGTAGCCTGGCCTGCAATACCTGTTTGCGGTGAGAAGTCTAAGGAGTCAGCCTTAGTTTTCCTCCTTTTTCTCCTACCGAATTGCAGGCATTTTCCATCATTTTTTGTGAAGATTTGTTGACCTCCGATTCTGGCTGTACCAAATTGGAATTTTACATCCATAGAGTCTTCATCTGGTTATGTGTTGATGTTATGGTGTGTGTTTATGTATTTCTTTTAAATTTTTTCATGTTGGTCCCCCACGATAATGGTAGAGGCGAGTCAAATAGCGCCGCCTTACTTACCAAGTCACAATAATTCATTCGATCCCTCTGTATGGCTGCCACACTACTGGATTAAGTGACAGTGTATGGTTCGGAGTCCCTCTTTTTGATATTCGGAATCTGGCCTGCTAGCGATCGTATTACTAGTAAACAATAATATCGGAACAGGGGTTATGCTATCTGCCACCTACGGGTCGTCCGATAGCTTACACTCCACGCCTCAGGTGATATCTTCGTTTGAATACTCTTCAAACTTAAGCGGCATGATTTAACAAACCGATATTATCTGAAGGTCATTAAAACCAATAAGCTCTTTTGCCACCATGTCCATAAAAGTGCCGAAAGACTTTCGTACCAACTGACATCTTCAGGTCTTACAACTCTTACTTAAGCTAAAACCTCTATCTTATGTTCAGTAATTAAACAGAATTTAACCAATTTCAAGCCAAATCGTATAGTAAGCCGCAACCACCTTTTTGGCTGCTACGACTACTTAACCGTATAGAACAGTGAATAAACTGAAGAACTAAAGATTTCTTAACTACGTTGAATTTCACATCTTTAATGCTGTTTCAAATTAACCTTTTTGGGTTTTGACCCATATTAACTGTTCAAAATTTAGCCAAACCACCAGAAATCCTCTTAACTATCAATATTAATATTTAATTTAACGTCCATTCCCAATCTTCAAACGCTAGTCAAAATAAACTAATAAACAAAATGTTTCTTTAGGTCTAAAAAATAAAGTACGGATTCGGCTCTTTTGTAAATAAATCAACATAAATCTCGTATCATAAAACAACATTAGATGCCATCATTTCTGTTATTCAATATCTTATTAAAAAAAAAAAATAATAAATAGAAACATGTGTGTCTTAAAAAAATACTGCTATCATATCCTTTTTAACATCACCATCCAGCATCATTTAACTATTATGTCTTTCGTTTGTATTATTTTTTTTATTGGGACAAACACATTTCTTTCGATTTTGCATTTTTGTATGGTAAGACAGCTGCAGTTATTTTTCCTCTGCTCCAATAATTTCAAATTTTCATTTTTTTGTTGAAAATTAATAAATCATATTCATTAACCAAACAATCAACTTTTCAAGAACTAGATCTTAAGACAAATATTCATTTTTAATTAATTAAAACTCATTTGCTTGTTTTTTATATCAAGAAAATGTTATATCTCATATTGAACGAAAAAACAACAACCAAATTGATAAATAAACAGGAAATGTGTTAGCCAGGTGTCTGAGAAAATAAGTAATCCTACACCGTTTGCACAAAAAATTAATTGTCTTCAATATTTATTTATCTTTGAGTTTCAAATTTTTAAGGTTGTTGTGACAAAATAGAAAATTTAAGGAAAAAGTGCGACCATATAATTTTTGGTCGGGAATATTTTGAGCGAAAGACATTTTTAAATTTTCTGTACGAGTGATTTCTAGCGAATTCATTCAGGTGTACCATATATTACCGAGAATCGTTCGATAATTTTTTGGTGGATTAAATTCTTATTAGCAACACATGTTATATACTTTAAGTTATAGTTGTATAGTTTATATTCATAGTTTAGTTTAATTTAGTTGTTATAGTTTATATAGTTAAAGTTAATTAATGCGATTTTTGTTGCTGCATCTTGGATATTTAATGCCAGCTTTATAATTCGTCACTTTTAACAGAACGCACGTAAAGCTAGATTTATCAGTCATTCTATTTCTCAAACTGTCCTTTATAAAATTCATTTCTGAAAATAATAACTACGCATATGTGGCAATATAGCCGTCATTTTTTCCTCGTCTGCGATATTTTTCAATAATTTCCGAAACATTTAAATTTAGCCATTTAAAAATTTCAAAATTAAAAAAATAAACAAATAATAAGGTTTGGAGGGTTGATATCTCCCTCTGTTTTTTATATGTTCTTCCATAATTTTGAATCTTCATTTATTTTCTACAAAAATCCAGAATGGACTTTGGAAATGGTTTAGGAAATTATAGACATTTTTTAATAAATCTTTATCGGTAAATATAACTCGAACTTTTTTTAAAAAATTTCTATAATTTCCAAAAAATATTGCCAAAATCCAATTCTTTGGTATTATGTAGAAAAATAATGAAATTATAAAATCATAGAATTATTTTAGTTTCCTTATAATAAGTTATCAAAAAAAATTTAAACATCCGTCAAGTAGTTCTTGAAATATATTAAATTGAACATATATGAAACCCGTGGTTTTCAAAAACTATCCCTAGCTATAAAGGAGAACCACTCGCGACAAAAAAAAATTTTCTACTACAAAATGTTGTTTTATTGTAAATTTAAAAATCTGTGTCAAAAAAAAACGAAGTTAGAGTCGAGTCAAATTCAGAGTCGCAGGAAAAAGCGTAATTTTTCATATGTACGATACGCCTTTTTAAAAAAACACACATTATACGGCATTTGAAACTCCTTATAATTGCTAGCATTTTAAGCTCAAGAACGCATCTTTCGAGATCTCATGTATGTGTTGGCAGTCAAATTGCTATACTTTCAGGGTGAGGTCGTAAGCCTGTAGCCGCTATATTGGTCCGCCATCATGTCATTTCAAAAAAGGCCAGACGGCATTTAAAACAAGACGTCTTAAATTTCTAAATGTGCCATCTGGATTTAAAATAAATGTTGAGGTTTCTACAAGTTGTCTAAATTATGTAAATCTTGTGAAAAATGCCTCAATAACTTATAACGACCAGGTTTTGTCAGATGTCGCACAATAGTTGATTGATCGAATTGAAAAATTTAATTATGTCATCATATATGTTTTTGAAAAAAAAAAAAAAAAAAAACGGAACTGAACAAACTGAACAAACTCCTGTGTTAATTTAACTTGATCCGGTTTATCATGGGATTCTACATTTGGAATGAATTTCTTTAGATTTGGAAAATATTTAAACCTGTTGGATATAAGGTCGCGATTAAAAACTTTTGATTTGGCTTCGAATGCATGAAATAAATTAAACAATGGGAGCTTTGTTAACACCTTGCAGTTAAGCATTTAATTCATTTAAATGTGCACAAAAGTCACTTAAGAACATTATTTTAAAAAGCCATTCGACGTCCATTAATTGACTATATTTTTCAATGATTTTCTCTTTATCAAAAAAAAAGTCTATCTTCGCCTAAACACTCTAGAAATCTTTGTACACTTCACCACGACGTAACCATCAGACGTATACATGAGTTTACCTCATTTAATAATTCGAAAAAATTTTGTTTATTTAAAGTCCGTGCAGATATAAAGTTGACTATTTTTGTGACAAGGTTCATAATATCTTCTAGTTATTTAAAACTCGCCTTCGGACATAAAACCGGCTGGTGTATAATGGAACACCAGAATTGGATGTCCAATAGAGCAAGCAAATAGAGTAACAAATCCATTTGCGAGTCTTGTCCTGTACTGCCAGCTCCGTCACTAGTTTCTGATACAATCTTGAAAATATTTACTTCTCTTTATAACAGCGTTGCAAATATCTACTCTCTTTTGTTGTTGTTGCTGTTATAGGGTGTTTCAACAATTTTTTTTTACTGCATGGTAGCCTACAAATATCGACTAATGTTAACTAAAAACCCAATTCACGAAGAGAAAACCAAAATTTATCATTACATTTTTCGGAGTAATATCATACGTAAAATGCTTTTATCCCTCAATATCAACAAATCCGTTGGTCCGGATGGTATTCCGCACATTATTCCAAAAAACTTTGCTAGACAACTAGCTCCAATTCTAACCAAAATTTCCTATATATCTTACAAAACTGGAATATTCCCCGAGTGCTGGAAGTTGGCTAGTGTTCAGCCCATATCCAGAAAAGGCAGTAAGATTGACCCTAACAATTATAGACCGATTGCAATTCTGTCGGTTTTAGCCAAGGTATTTGAAAAATATGTTAACTACAACCCAATGGAATATAGAGAGGTGTCACGAATTATCGATGATAAGCAGTATGTTTTTCGTAAAAGTCATGCAACAGATGATCTGTTAACCTCCGTAACACATATGTTGACCATATCTCTGGAGAACCATGGTGAAACCATCAGTGTTTCTCTGGACATTTCAAATGCTTTTGATAAAGTGTGGCAGATTAGGGTGGCACCAGAACAAACCCTCTTAACTTTAAGTGGCCGGGGGCACGCCTTAGAGTTGAACGGGGGGGGGGTTGGATGAGTAATGAGATAGGGTAAAACTCCATTTAAAACCCGGTCATGTAGGGTGTCATTTGAAAGAACCCCTAATTTAAGAAACATTGTAATTTTTTTTTTTAAATTTTGCGATGCAAATTTTTTAGTTCAAAAAATGCAAAAATTTCCAAATAAAACCATATACAAACAAGCTGGTGCAATCGTTATGGTTTAGTTACCGTAAACAGCTATGGATAAGATTTAACCTCAAGTAATATGTTTTGTGTCATTTTGATCAATGTAGATGTGATTGACATTTACTACTGATATTTACATGAAACATTTATAATTTATTTTACTATGCGTCTGTTACTATGCGTTTTACTGTGATCTGGCAATATAAAGACTTTACAACACAACTTTATGTCAATTATTTTTTATATTGTGTTCTTTTATATTCACGAAACCCTTGACGAGTGAATTTTATTCGCACTTGTCCACCTTTTTTTGATTGCACATATTATTGCCAAAAACTTTTGGATTAATATTTTTCCTTAAAAACCAAACAAACATACCAATTTCTTTGACAGGAAAGAAATCATAAATGCTAATGAGAGAATAATTAACTTGAATACAAAGTTAAATGTATTAACTTAAAAACAGTGCCAACATAAAGAAAATAGAATGACAACAATGAACAAACACTAAATTGCAAAAATATCCGTTCATAAATTCTCAAGACCATATCAAAAAAAACTTTAGGTTATACCGATCAATTTAGTGATTTTATTTTGTCTTGATGTATTTCAATTAAATCCAATATTTAAAAAATTGAACGCAAAAAACAAACCACAAGCAACTTTTTACCAGATAAAAATTTTAATTTTTTTGTTTTTTATGAATAAATCAATGACAAGTTAAGTAGTAATTTCATAAAAGCAGGTGGTTGAATGTTTTGTTGATGTGTTTTTTAGCAATTTGCTTGTTTTTTTCATTCTTCATTGCACATTATGGTACATAATGTATTTTGGGTTTTGATATCCATATATTGTATTTCGTGATAGAATGAGAGCACAAACATCTTGATTTCTTGTCCATCTTTCTTGTTATCAATGTTGCTATAAAAAATTTTTAAGATAAGAAAATATTTGTCTGCATCTAATAACATACATATACTTTTTTAAGATTCTCTGCCTTTCATCAAATACAGACTTACTTATCTTTAGCATATGATTTTAGATTCGACTCAGATTTTTAATCCATATTTTAGATCCGAAGAAAATAAAAAAATGAGATGTAATAAAAGTTGTTGGTGTTTTGATTTAAGATCTAAAAAAAATATATCCATAAAAAAATATTATAGGGAAGATAACAAAATTGTACCAAATGTTTATCATAGTACTTAAGGGGTTAAAATATTCGAAAGCAGAAGTGTTTATACAATTTTTTCCAGCTTATAAAAGTTATATTTTTTGAGGATATTCGGTATTCACTGTTCAATAAAAAAAAGTGGTTTTGTTATTATTTATAGCTTTACCAAAATTGCTATAAAAATACATAACAAGTTGTTTTTGGCTGTATAACATAACTGGATAATGTCATATAGCTAAAATAATAAATGAATTGCTTTAGTTTTTCATTAAAATGTCATCATAAATATTAGATCTAAGCCTCAAGATTATTGACCTTATTCTTGTTTGGATTATTTGTTAGATTTTGTTATAAGATTTATTTATCTGCGGGTCATGTTAGGGTTGTTAGTCTACAATCTACATATAATATTGAAGAAGATGAGGTTAATTTTAGGTCATATATTTTATGTTTGTTTTTATTTTGTTGTTAGGGACAGATAGGCATAACAAAAAACATTTAATATTATTTATTGAAACAAGTTATGTTTCATAAATTTTTTGGATTTTAACGAATGTTTTTTTATTTCTACCGATAGTTTTGCTCTCATATATCTGCATCGATAGTCGTTAAATGCGGACAAAATTCATCAAAAATAGCTGTTGGTTGTAGAGATGACAAAGACATACGGGAAAGGTATACCCACACAATTAAATTTGGGGTATGTTATGTCTATTTTCAAACAATATAATTTTATAGCAGGGATAACTAAACAATAAATCCTATCAATCCGATTAAAGCCCATACATAGAGCTATATGAAGGCTTCGATTCTTAGAGTAACCGAGTAAGCAATAACGTGGCATCAATTTAATTAACAAATTTTAATCGACAATCGATATATTCATAATATTCCCTTTAATTTACAAATTAAAAATTGTAATGGTTCCATCGAATAAATTCTAAATACCAAAACAAAGATTGAGACAACGTAATAAAATCAAACTACAAAATAAAATTTATAATGACACGAAAATTATTTACGGATTGGTTTCTTTGAAATAAAAATTTAATTTCTTGTGAATAAAATTGAAAAACAATAATTTTGCTCAATTTAAAATGAAACATAATCACTATCCCTCATTTGTACCATGTTAAATTCATCCCTTTTTTATTTTTAAAATATAATTTTCCTCTGGGATAGACAGTTTAATATATACGCTATTTTATTTATGTATATAAATATTATATATAAACAATTTAAAAAATTTCAAACAAGTGTTTTCTAATAGTGAGCCGTTTTGAAAAATTCTCACATCATTACAAATTTAGTGTGGGAAATATTTCCATTTATTGTTTTGAGACTGTGTAGTTATAACGATATTCTCCCTAAGATAAAGGGATTAGTTCTCAATGAATATATCATCGCATAAAAAAATAAATCCCTTTAACTAACCTACATTTAATCATATTAGTTGTTATTTTTTTACAATCTAAACATTTATTCATTTTCCTATTTGTGATAAAAAAAAGGAAAATTGTCAGGTTTTCTTTGAGTTCTATCCAATTTTATCTCTTTTCATAATCAGAGTTTTGCTAAATAATGCAAAGTACTTATTTTTTTATATGAAGTATAATAAGTTCATGGATCTGGACAATGAAAGTTGTGTTTATGTAATATAATCCATAGAATTCTTATTTTTTTTTTTCAAAATATTTGAAATGGCTTTTTTTATTTTTGAAAAAATAAAAATTTAGGTAAATTTAAATTTAGTAAATTCCACAAAAATTTACACAAAAAACAAACACATTAAATATATTTACGACAACCAAAATAAAACTCAATGGCATGTTATCCCTATTCGAAATTAGAATTTATATGTTTTGATTCTATATAAAGTTTGATCGTTGAAAAAGTACAGCATGATCTCGCACTACTAATACGGTGTACTGACTTAGTGCCGACTGTAATAGCGCCGAAAAAATTTTCAACTCAATCTGAAATAGCGCAAAGATGAAATTTGCAATTTGATTACCCTGACATAGTGCCGAGAATCAAAAACCTCGGCGTTATGCCAGAAAAATTTAAAACTCAATATCTCGATTCTTGCCTTTCTCGGTGCTAATTCAGTTTTAAACTTAATTAGTGCCGTAACTCGTAAGTCTTTTGCCATATTGGAACACGAATTTTGAGCACATCGACACACATACCTATTAAATATTTTTAAGATTATTTTAACATATACTTATAAAGAGTAACGTACGCCGAAAAACGTAATGCGTATATGTCTGTAATTTCTCCGTATGTGTTTGAAATACTTATTTAAAGTGACGGTGACGAAGAAAGTCTCCAAAATTAATTCGTCGTTTCGCACACAGAAAAGTTTTGTTTTCATTATTTTGTGAGAATTTCAGAAATAAATACACTATTCCGACTTGGATATTGCCTGATTCACGCATGGATCAACCTATATCATAGGCACAAGGCGACAAATTTTAGAATATTTACTTACATTACAAAATTTCTTTTTCAATTTTAAAATATATATTGACCACTAGCCGATAACCAACATGGCGATAATCCACTATTGGGGTATTCATGATTTAAAGAAAACTGAGAATTTTACAGCGAATTCTTTATAGGCACTGAAAATGCGATCACTACAACCGGTTTTATGCCAACCAAATATTTTCTGTCACAACTCACAATAACCTCAAATTCGGTTGTCTTTCCTTCAAAAACCAAATTTGTAGACACAACAACCGAATTGAATCAAAAATTACTTTGGTGCTTAAAAAAACTTTTGTCATAATTTGGTATTCTTCTGTCATAATTTGATGATCCTAAAAAGCTATACAAAATTCTGACGCTTCGTATTTATTTATTATTATTATTTCGTCGTTTCGCACACAGCCATACATAGATACATTACAATTTTTGTATTAAAGAGGAGGCAGATCTTGTTTGGTCCAGGCGGCCAAGGTTGTAAATCTGGCGTTGATTCTGGCATGCGCTTTTATCCTCCTGACCAGTTCAGGGTGAACTAGAACAAGTCCTAGTAGGGTATTTCATAACCGGCATCTATCAGAAATCAAATATGTATCTCTATTAATGAATACCTCCTGGTTCAGTGAGTATGTCCTCTGATCTGGTTGTCTGATTCAACCCGGATAATTTTAAGTGCAACACGCCGCATTAGATCCTAATCCGATCCCAATCAGTGGTGAGAATTCTTTCAATAGCATTTTTGGTATTAAGTTTTTACTTTAGTTTTATTTTTTGATTTATTTTTTCTGAACGCCAATTGGAGTCAAACGGCTAATTAAAAAAGTATGGAATTAGTGTCGAGACTTCTTAAAACATTAATCGTATCAGTGCTAATTCATTTTCTCTTGAATAAGTGCCGAGAGTCTAATCTCGGCGCTAAGTCAAATACTTCATGAATTCAATCACTAATTAAAAAAACTGAATTAGTGCAGAGATTTTTTAAAAAATTATATTTCGGTCCTATGTCAGTTTAGAAATATCTGCGCTATGTCAGTTTGGAAAAACTTGCGATAATTAAAAAAAACTGAATTATTGCCGAGAAATTTGCTCGGCGCCATGACAGTCGGCGCTATTTCATGGAGCCACTAATACCACCGATCGTGCTTTAAAAAACTTGCATGCACGAGAATATTTTCTCTTTGTATATCAGTATACTATTTATTGTCATGTCATATGTAAAACAACACACAACATTATAGTTACAACTAGTTGAAATATATACAGATTTCTTGTAAGGGATGATATGATCGTAAATCTAAAAACATAAAACAATCAAGTGCAAAAATAAGGTGGAACAAGGATATCAAAACAGGAAATAAACCAACAAACAAAAACTACCACAACTGTTATTTTTTTTTATTTTATCGCGGTTCAATAACAATTGAAATTTAATTTAATTCAAGTGATCTATAACACAAAAAAACGAGGGATTACAATAATTGTATCAATTTCAACCCTTGTAATCAACTTTTTAATTTTTAAAATATATCAGATAATTGTTGAAAAGAGCACTTGTTTTTTAATAGTTTAAAATATAGTCGTCCCCTAATCTTCAATTATTCGCGATAAGTTAAAAAACAAAATATTTAACCAATTGCTCAAGTAATCGTTCTACTATTTAAAAAAGTTGTATTGAATTAAATTCACTTGTTTAAAATATTTTTTTTTAAATTACATAGATGTTAAAGTTTTGAAATTTCACCCTATTGATGAATGTGTATGTTAGGGATGAATAGAAGTTAATTTGCGAAAAACTTTAATTTTGATAGGATTCACAGGATTTCTTTTTAAATGTGATAATTTTAATGAAAATCTCAAATGAAAAATTTTCCTAACAGTGTCTGCCAGCTTCCAACAAAGAAAACACAAACTGGATCATTGTAACGTGTTGTTGTTGAAACTTTTCGAAATTAGTTAAACATGGAAAAAATACGCATATGAATTTTGTAATTATACAAAATGTCTAACTTGTTTTACTCATTTTCTGTATTATTTTTGATTTTTTAACACTCCAATAATTTTATCTCTTACCGCTGTCACCCTTATACTGGTTTATTTTTAGGACTTCGATTGGATTTCCGATTAATCAATACTTCAAATTAAAATACAAAATATTTTTTCTAATTGAATTTAACTACGAAATAATAGTTCATGTAATAATTAATAACAAAATAATAAATTTGCATATAATTAATACTGTATCCCCTGTAATTCCGTTACAGGGGATACAGTATTAATGTTTTCCGTTCTATTGCAAATGGGTACGCTAAAATTTGCGATGTTTTTCAATATGAAATTCACCTTGGTTGACGAATTATCATAAACGAAGCATGTAATAATAAAATTGGTAATTTCGTGCTATAAATTTTCTAACTTTTTTTGGTATTCTTCCTTCTAACTATAGAATAAATAAATAAAATGTGCTTTATTTTAATTTCTTAACCTCTCGTATAATATATAATGTGCCTAATTAAAGTGTACCTTTCCACTTCATCTCTCTTTTTCAACCTCCTCCCTCTTACTCCATCTTCATAATGCCTCTTCCCTCCAACTGTTGTCCTGGCTGTAAGTTCCTAGTTTCCAATAATTCTAGCTCCATCCAATGCGACTCTTGCTCGTTTTGGATTCACCAAGCTTGTTCCAATCTCTTCTCGTCAGAATTCTCTAAATTCGACTCTGATAATTCGCTTTCCTGGTTCTGTGCCTGTGGTACAAAAAAACCTAATGTGAAAAAAAAACGTTAACCCTGACTCGTCTAATTCTGCGATCATTCAGCAACTTTCTCTAATTCAAGATAGACTTTTGTGACGTCCCCAATAATAACCAGTTTTTCTGATCTTGTTTCGACCATCAAATTTCTCCGTGATGATCTTCTATCAACCAAAAAAAACATTTTTTTTCTCAGACAAGACCACAACCATCTCTCCAATGATTTCAGCCTTTAAGACTAACCTCGGCTAATCGATCAAAACCTTGATCCTTTGTCGAAGGAAATCCATGACCTTAAGCTCCAAAATACACGATTACTACTGATATTCTAGCATCTATGCATTTACTGATTTTATTTCTTCTGCCAAATTTTGATCTCACAACTCTATCTTCTTGTTTTTGGTTCACTAAGAATCCTTTATTTTACTTGAATTCTGATCCATGGAGGCCTAATTAACAAAAAGGGCATTTCCATTGCTGAGGTTTTCCCTTCACTCAATCTTACTAAACGTATACATTTCCACGACAATCTTCCCCCAGTTCTATCTCCTTTGGCTAAATATACCCGATCTCTAAAAAAGTCCAAAATCATTTCTGGCTTCTATATTCGGCCTTCGAGGATCCTAATCTTTCCACTGCACGGATCTCCACTCGATTTTGATTGTTCCACAACCCTTGCCTGCAAATTACCATTATAATTCTCCTTCGCTCACTCTTCTTTCTTTTCACTCGTACTTTTCTTTCCCCTCTTGCTCCACGAACTACTCCATTTAAAATCCATATTTTCTATCCTCTATCTATCCTTTTCTTTCTCCTCCTCTGCTTAGCTCTTCTATACGACTCCCTACTTCCATTCTTTATGTCTCGTGATGATCTTTCAAAGGTGGCCACTGACAACACTTATCTTTCCAAAACCCTCCAAAATTTCGCGGTTTCCTTAATTTAGGACACTTTAATGCACAAACATCGTGCCTCCTCCTCCATGCTTGACGAAGTTAGATCGATTCTTTCTGGTTCCTTTCTTAATTTGTTTGGCGTATCTGAAACCTAGCTTAAATCTTGTGTTATGAATGTTGCCGTTGAAGTAGCAGACTATCGTATCCATCGCCACAATCGTCCCTTAAAAAGGGGTGGTGGTTGCTCTATACGGGAACAAAAAGCTCAAATTCAAAAAATTTTTACTTATAACGATTCTGACGTAGAAGCGGTATTTGTTCAGTTCTGCCTTAGGGGTTTAAGTATTTTGGTTGTTGTTACCTACCTTTGCAAAGGCAACTTTACTCCTATCGAACACATTTTTGCCCCACATTCTAATCATTTCCTATATATTATTATCCTCCTTGGCGACTTCAACATCAAACTCCTTAATTCCTCCACCTTATCCAATGCAACTGATATCTGTTCTCGTCTTAGCCTCCACATTGTGCGTAATAGTTCTCCTGCCCAACATACCCTTAACTTCCTGCATTGACTTCTTTCTGGTTAATGATCCTTCTCTTCTCTTACGTAATGATAAGTTCTGGATACCTGGGATTTCTGCCTAAGCATTTATATTCACCTCCCTTACTCTTAACAAGGTCTATCTATATTCCTACTCCCGTTCTCTATCATGACTATAAGAACATAAACATGGATCTTCTCTATGATAATGTACTCCAGGTTAACTGCTCTTCTTTTTGCTCCTCAACGGATGCTGAATTCAAACTCCTGTTTCTTAACAACCTTGTTTGTTCTCTTCATGTTAAGCATGCTCCACTCCGCTCTTGCCTACCTCCACCTCCAAACTCGATCACCTTAACTTCTGAAATGCTTAATATCCGCAATCTTCGTGACCAGCCTTTAAAGCTTATAAGGCTTATCTTTCTTCCGATAGCTGGGAAAATTCTCCCAGCATTGCAATCGTTTTAGTTCTTAGGTATGCAAAGCTAAACTTGATATTGACTTTAAAATATTTTCCAATTTATCCTCCTCTAAAGATTTGTGGTCTAAGCTCTCTTCCGTAGGTGGCCTTTCTTCCTCAATGGACTCTCCTTCCCTTAGCCTTCCTGAACTCAACTCCCCTAACCACTCCTTTTTTCATCTAGCTCCTTCCCTCCTCTTCATCGCAATGATTCAGCTCTTCCTGAACACCATAACTCCTTCTCCTTTCGCTCAGCCTCCCCCTCAGAAATTGAATTTGCCTTCTACTATATATCCTCCAATAAGTTGGATCCGATGGCTTTCCTGTTCCTCAAAATTATTTTCCCATTTTATTCTCTACCATATTCTTCATCTCATTAACCGTATTATCATGACCTCTTCCTTCCCACAATTCATAGAAATTTGCCACAGTTCGTCCCATACCCAACAAGGGTAGTAAAGATTATCGCCTTAGTGTCCTGCATGCGCTCTCCAAAGTCTTTGAGAAAATTATTCAAAACTAGATCACTGTACACACTTCAACAACAATCTTCTTACTGATAATCAATCTCGCTTCTGTAATCACTTAACACCACTCACACTCTTATTGACATCACTTACCTTCGCCGTAGGAACAGAAATAAGAAATTAATATCCAAACTCTTATTACTTGATTTTTAGACCGGGAGGCAGCATTGCATTTTGGTTAGTGATTCGTTGCCGATTGAATTTAATTTTTATAGATAGATTAATTATTTGTGATGTAGAAAATAAGAGTCAGCCGTCAGACTTGCGGGGGGTATGGTTGTGGGGGAGTTTAAACTGGCAAAAAAAACGAATTCCAAAAGTAATTTGATGCCGCTTCAAAATTTGTATTTTTTTTTTTTTTTTTTTTTAATAAAATGTGTTGTGTAATAGGGTTTAGAATATGTGTCACAACAACACATACATACCTTTTAAGTACCTAGGTCTAGACCTGGGTCCCACAACAACTGGCGTTCTGAGGTGTAGATTAACGCTTTTTTTTAAACATCTGTGGGTTGAAGCCACCTGAGACTAAGTGTTCCCGGCAAACCATTCCATTTGTACGCAGTTCGGACAAAGAAGTCTCTCTGCGATCTGCCAGTATGACAGCGCGGGATCTTTACCGTTTCACTGGTTGCGGCAGCCGATTGCCGAGTGGAACGGGGGTAAGAATAAGTTTGAGGCATGATGCCGCTGATTTCATCTGAGCACTGCTGATGACGATATTTGTAAAAAAACAACGAGGTCAGCAACAGTGCGACGATTGTTGTAGGGAATCAAGTTGTGATGTCAAAGTTCGATCACCTACAATTCGTATAGCTCGCTTTTGAACAGAGTCCAAGAGGGCCAAGATGGAAACAGAGGCAGCACCCCAAACTTGACAGCAGTACTCCATACAGGGACGATATAGGACTTATAAACATGGAGCAATTGGTATGGAGTGAAAAATTTTTGCATCTATTTAGGAGGCCGAGTTTTTAGACGCATGTTAACGATGCATGTTAACACCATAACAATTGAAAAAAAAGTGATCAGCTGATTGGCGGATGGGGGATTATAGGTCAGCTCCTCGTATACATCAGTGTAAAAATGCAATATAGTAAAGACCTTTCTGTAGAGGATCTTGATGAAACTTTGGCAAATGATTCAGGTTCACTTGAAAATGGAAGATCTGAAATCATTTTAATTTGGACAAAATGGCGGGGGTCTCCCGAACACCTCTAAGTTTAAATCTCCAATAACTTCTAATCCCGACATAGGATCTTATGGAAACCTGGTATATAAAGTTTTAGTACTGTTTCCAATATTTCTGCATACCAACTTCCAGTTTGACACTTCCGGTTCAAAAGTTTTTTTTCCAGGTGTTTATCCCTACTGTAGCCTACAATTACCGATCGATTTTCATGAAACGTTGGTAAAAGCTTTCAAATAACATGAGAAAGATTTTATCAGCTTTTGCAGTACATTAGATAAAAGGTTGGGGGGTCCACCATACAACAGGTGGTTTTTTCCACAATGTTTTTTATGTTTGTTGGGATCATAAAACATTCGTTCGGAAATCAATTTTGACGACACTTAAAAACTGATTAGTTTTTGAGCGATAGTGAACAAAGTGGTGGGGGGTCCCCCAAACACCTGTTTTTTTTTAAAGCTTAATAACATCTGTCCCTGATAATCGAATTGGATGAAACTTGGTACATAAACATTTGGTACGACCATTTGTTTGGTAAGTTGACCATCTACCCGTCCTTCTTTAAAACTAAAGTTGTTCTTGACTTCCTCAACAACATTTAGCCCCGCTTCCCTCTTCTAGTTTACCTAGTCTACACTATTCCTCTTTGAACTATCTGTCTGATGCCGGCTAACAATCTTGTATGTATTATCTTGTATAATCTTTAATATTTTCATTACATACTTTTGTTTTTATATAATATATATTTTTAAATGAACTTAATAATTAAGATTTGTATAATCTTCAATATGTTTAAGTTGTATAATTTGTATTTTAAAATTTGTTTAATCTACTTGTATCCTTTCTGGGCAAGAATTGGGCCTCGGCCTGTTTGACATCATTCGTTAAATAAATAATATTTTAGTATTACACAAATAATTCGTAAGAAGCTATATTTTTGTTTGTTGTGTAATTTACATGCTTTACTCGAGCATATTATGCGGAGTAAATTTGATAACACTGTGTATTACACCATTCGAATTAAACGAAGAGCATCATTGTACTTGTACACAGGTTTTATTTAAAAACGCAGTGTACACTGTACAGACTAAATTTACACCAGTTGAATAAAAATCGCATTGTATAATTGTGACAGCGCACCACTCTGCACCGGTTGAGTTAAAAAACAGACCAACGTTATATATACTGAAATTGTATAAATGCGTGAAATTCTGAACGCGTACAAATGAGCCACATAAGCGATTCTAATTTTGATTATAAGATGTTAAAGAAGACTTCACAAACTTCATTATCTAGGGTGACCATCTGTCCTCTATTTAAAGGATTTGTTCTCTTTTAGACCTCCGCTCTTTTTGACCTATCTCTTTTTTGCACCATAATTTTTTTTGTCCTATATTTTTCAGTTTATCCTCTAAATGTCATCTTTTTGTCCTCTTTTTAAAATTTTTTTGCAAAAAAACACGAAAAACCTTTACATTTATAGGTTTTGTTAAAATAGATATTTTACTGATCGTGTTAAAAAACAAGGAGTTTTGGTAGTTTTTGAAAACAGATTATCGAATTATGCTTAGTTCATCTAGGACACAATCAAATGGTATGACACTCTTTTCTGTTGTTGAAAGAGTATTGAAATTGAATAAAGCGTTAAAGCCGTATTTTTGTCTATAGCAAAACCACCAGTAGAGTTAAAACTGTTTTCGGAGAATCCATTAAATGAGGCATATATGTTTTTTTACATTCGGTTGTCAACGTTTTCCACCTCAACATAAAAACATAGAAAACGAGCATAGTTCCTTGATTCGAATAATGAGTAATTTAGAATAAGTTCAAAGAGCGCTTGAGGAAGGAATAAATAACAATTTCTTCTCTGGATCACCTTTAAATGTTTTAAAGAAAAATAAAGAATTGGTTGCCAAACTTACGGCTTTCAAACAAATGTAATAGACATTTACGAAAACTCTCTGTTAGATTACATCAAACAATAGACGGTTCGAAACGTTTACAATATTTAAATGGATGGCTTTGATGAAGGAACCAAAATGAGCTACAATATTCAAGACAGTTGAAAATTTAATATTTAACGAATTTTTAAGTTATTTAAAAGTGTCCTCTTTTTTTTACTTGGATTTCCTCTATTTGCTATCGGCTGTTCTGGCCACCCTACATTATCTAGTAGTATTAAAAAAATTATGCACTAAAAAATAGTTAGAACTGAACTACAATTATTTTGTTATGCCATAAATCAATAAAATATTCACACAAAAATAAAACAATAACTTCAAAATACATTAACTTCAATTACGTATAACTGTATTTGTTATAACTTTAACCCCATTTAAATATTTTCGGGATAAACCAAATCAATAACTATAATGAAAACACATTTTACCCTTTTTTTATGGATATGGTATAGACTTTAGTGGCTTACCACTTTTTTTTTGTCGAAAAACTATCATTGACAAATGTATCTATATTTTGCATTTTGAATGTAAATAAATAATAAATATTTTCTTTAAAAAATACGAATATAATTCAATAAAAATATGTCAGATAATTGAATTTAAGAAGGATGTATCCTGTACAATCTACGTTCAACATCTTTCCCTCCCTTCGAATAATTTATTTAGCATACTAAACCACTTAAGAGATAGGGTAAAAAGTGTTTAATTTTGTTTTATTGGGTTAGGTCAGACTCGTAAAAAAGTTATTATACATTTATTCAAATTGAATTTGATAATCATAAAATTGGAACAGATTTTTATAGTATTTGTTTTATATTTTTTATGGATTTTGTGCTTATATATAGGGTAGAATGGTTGATTTACTCTATTATTGTTATTTTTTTAATGAACTGATATGACGATCTATTCATGGATTATGCTATACATACTAATCTTCATAGAAAACAAAATGTGTATAGATGCACCTTACAAAAATTAAAATCAAGATCATATTCATATAAATAATCTCCTATTACATATAAAACATATCAGTAAACTGATATATGCAACTATAAAAAAAGTATAAACGTTATTTTCAATATTTCATAACAATTGAGATTCATTATATGATTTACCAATTCAAATGTAATTTTGAAAATTTTGTGATTTCCAAATTTTTATCATAATTTTTTATTCTCAAAAATTTGTTGATTCATCCCATTCGTCGAATTCGATTTGAATGGAAGGAAAATATATGTAAAATTATGGCTAAACAAAAACATAAAATTTTTCTTGTAAAAAATAAAAAATCAAAAAAGCTAACTGATTTATGTATACAATATATATGGTTCAATGATATGGAGTTTAATTTTAAAGTGGTAAAGTCTGAAATCAGGACAATGAATTGGATGGTTATTCAATAATGTTAAGGCGCTAATAAACGATGCTACGAAAACCTTCCAACGTTGGACGCATGATGGTTTTTTGAATGAAATTCATTCAAAAAACCATCATGCGTCCAACGTTGGAAGGTATTCGTAGCATCGTGTAGAGTCGGCTTTAGGTTTTTGTCTGTTATAATTTGTTTATCTTCTTCTTTTAACTAAAATCATTTCTAGATTATAGTCCACAACTCATAAAATGTTCCCAAATCCCAGGTATTAAATTTTGTCTTATTTTCATTTATAGGTTCCTGTCACTGACAAGGCTTTTCACAAAACACAATGCACAAAGTTTAGTTCTAAAGACTTAAAATCTAGTTGGCAAAATAGACAAATTAACTCAAGTTCGGTGGTCGGTGGGTGAGAAAATCACGACTGTATTCCTCTCCAAAGGCTGTAAGAACTACCCGGGTAAGAAAAAGCTAAGAGGCCAAGCCTCGGCCAAGACCGTGAAATAGCTTTTGGGGGTTGGGCTTGCATTAACATTTTCAAACGGCCCAAGCTTGGGCCAAGTTTGGAACGATGTCCTGGGGCCAATTCTGGCAAACCAGGCTTGGGCCAAGCCTGGCAAATAAGACTTGGGCCAGGTCTACCAAACAAATTTTTTTGCATTCCTCCTTAAAATGTGTAGAAAGAGGTTGTGGAAGGAGTAACATGCATATGAAAATAAGATAAACATAACATGGCCTGCACATGTTTACATTGCATTAGACTGGTTAATAAACTGAACCTTGGTTCAGTCTGGACATTTACAACTGGTCCAGACCTGGCCCAAAGCTAACTAGCCAAGGCTTGGCTCGCCAATACTGGCCCGAGATTGGTCCGTTGTTTAACATTGGCAGCTTCTACCCGGGTAAAATTTTTATCTGTTCGAATTATTTCATTGGTGGACTTAATTTTTACTGTCTTTCTTGTGTGTAATGCCAAGTGAAACAATTTGTTTTCCAAACCGAAAACTAAGTGACTATTACAAAAAAGACTCAGAATTTATTTAGATATAGTAAACACAAAATAAACTAAATCGCTATTATTTATAGCTACTGATTGTTTTGAACGTGTTTCTGCTTCTATTGAAAAACTAAAATTAATTAACTCTGAATAAACAAAATTTAAATTGTGTCAACGAAATTAAAAGTTTTATTCGACGCCAAAATCTCTAAGATTCGTGAATTAGTTGTTCTCGTTCGTTTAGTAAAGTTTCATGTTTTATTGTACAATCACTATACAACACTATACAATAAAAGTGTAACAATGATTTAATTACGATTTTTTTAGAACAATTTAAAATTTGTAAAGTAGAATGGTTGAACAAAATAACGATTTGTTGTTCAAAATAAAGTTGATTTTTTATACAATTTAAAATAAGGAAATTAAAAAGGAAATCAATTGAGCAATTATTACATTTCTATTTTTATTCACTTTTATTAAAGTTGTTTTTCGTCATTTTGAGCAAATCCAGAAAACGTTTTAATTAAAAAATGAATATTTTTTTGGAATTTATTAAATGTGTATATAGGTAAAATGATATATAAATATAACAAACACAAAGGGTTATTCCAATTATTTTATGGGTATAACGAAAGTTTTATTTCATGTTAGTTGCTCTCTGCATTGAATGTTTTAAAGCGATATGAAAACATGTAATGGAGAGGTTTGAGAATTGACTTATGTTAAGAAGAGTTTATTGAAAAATAACTCATGGTATCATTTCTAACTGCTGCAAGTTATCGAACTCAATTTATAACCGGCAGGCTGGGATTAAAGATTGACTGGGTGATTGACTTAGCCTCCGAACATCGGAAGACAAGAGATTGTCCATGAAATTGAAGTTAAATGGGACATTGAAAACGTCTTCAGCTACGTTGTTTCACTCACCGAACATCTGGAAATAACCCGCCGGAAATATAACAAAATATCGGGATGCGTTTTTATGTAGCCACAGGCAGTCATTCCACGACTTTTGCTCAGACTGGGGTGGGGTTTGGCTACACGCATCTCGATGTAAGTAGACTGCCATATATAAAATAATACAGCAAAACCACGACGGTTAAGAAAACAAAAATAGGAAGGCAATTCATTTCAAAAAGGGCAAGTGCATGTAGGAGGGGGGGGGGGGGGGGTGGGAAGGAAACCCAGAGGTTTGACGAACCTCATCTCACACCATAGTAATTTAAAATTAACACATATTTAATTTATACTTAACACTACAAAAATAAATAAAAAACCATACCTTTAGAC
The DNA here is from genome assembly GCA_963693315.1 of Diogma glabrata. Taxonomy (NCBI): domain Eukaryota; kingdom Metazoa; phylum Arthropoda; class Insecta; order Diptera; family Cylindrotomidae; genus Diogma; species Diogma glabrata. The sequence goes on along the minus strand of OY856186.1, from coordinate 4,822,414 downwards.
AGCTCTGCATTGATATACCAATATGAATCTTGCTGCAAACCAACTGGTTACTTTGGAGGCTTCAGACAACTCTGCATCGATATATGTACTAAAATAAACCTTACTGTAAACCAACTGCTTACTCTGGAGGCTTCTTGGTTAATTAAAAACACAGGAATTAATGTTGTTTTTGTTTACACAATTTAAGTTTTATTCATCCTTTATCAATCAATATTCGAGCACATTAACCAGTATTAGATAGTTATACAATTACGTTAATTATATAATAACGTATCTTAGTTTTAAAAGTTTTAGTTTTATAACCATAACCACTAATTTATTTTGTTTTAAACTTGTTTTCTTTTTGGCGTTTTTCTTGTTATATTAACTCTTTAATTACAGCATATGTACTTGGCTTTTGATTGTCAAATGCCAGCATTTATTTTTCTTAAATTGAATAGATCAATTTATTTGCACAAAACACAATACGTATACACTACACCACCAAAACAAACCTTACAAAACCACAACTAAAACCGATATGTACTACAAACTATACTCGATACCGATAAATACTTAAAATAATAATGGAATTTAAATGGGACATATGCCCACTTCAAAATTCCAGACTCGACTCCCCGATTAAACCAATAAATTTTCATTCGATTAATAAAAACAAAAATAGTGTTGGAAAATTCTTGCCATTTAATTAAAAAATATAATAAAATTTGTAGTTTGGTTTTCAAATTACAATCAAATAAAATTCAATTAACTTTCATACCAAGGTTAATGAAACTTAATATCAACACATTAATTAGTTTAACATTCATGTGTCGTCAATTAGTTCATTTACCTTAGTTTGGTGTAATAAATTTGCAATGTAATACAATGCAAATTTTTACTTCCATCAAATTTTATAGATCGTAGAATATTAACCAATTTTTATTAAACAAACAGATTTGAGCTAAATTTTGAAAACGGTTTTTAAAATTTTGAAAAGTAATTCAATTTAAAGAATGGGGAAATGTGACGAACGGAAAGAAGATGGATAGAATAGATTTTCCATCCGTCACAAATTCATCCTCTCCTTGAATTACTGTGTGTGTCAAATTACAACAAACTCAAGTTATACAAGACAATCAATGATTATAATGGTAGTGATGTATGAGTCGGTTACAAACGTGAAATCTTACACAAACTGACGAACGAATCACATTTTTCTGTACTTGAGCGTAAAATTCTACGCGACAATTTTGGTCCACTTACGACAGACGATGGAGAGTAAGACTCGATATAACTTTGAAATCACGTACCTCCTTGGTGTGCCTTATATGATAGGTTGTATTCGCTCCAATAGTATTGCTTGGTTTGGACGAGCCGATTCGCCGTCTGGAATAATTAAAATAGGAAGTGACCAAACGCGAGGTATACCACGACTATAATAGAACGCGGACTTATATCACTTTTGCGAATGACCGTGGTGAATATTCTAAACTGGTTACCCCGGCAACGCTCCTACATGGAGTATAAATGCCACAAAAAATTCATTCCTATCCTAATTTTAATACATGTTGAAAGCATAAGAAAATTTTTTACTATATATATTTCCTGTTTTGTAAATCTTCAATACATGCTGCGAACAAAACAAGAAAAATGGTCTTTTCGTTGGGGGGCACCAATTTTAGTTTTACAAAAATTGTTTGGAATTGAAATCATTTGATCATTTAATTTTATAATAGTCACTCGTAATTTTTAAAATAAAAAACACAATATATTAAATATAATATTTTTTCTCTTGTTTTTTCCAAAACCAACCATATAAAACCAAGAAGTTTTCTTTACTTGAATTCTTTTATCAAATAAAACTACTTAAAATTTATCAATTAGCATAAGATCTTGCTTTTATCAGTTAGCACTAGTCTTTTATTAGTTATCAGTAGTCTGAATTTCAAATGAACAAGACACAAGACTTAATATTATGTACATGTGTTAGTGTTAATTATGTTATCGGCTACGTGGAATTCGACAACCTGAAAGGTCCACCGGAATTAAATTTAATTAAGAAATGTCGGAAAATTGGGCATCGGACCTATTCATTGAATCTCCCGATGCAACGAATTTTGTAAGTGAAAATGAAATTAATGCCAACGACGAAGAATACCAAGATGATGAAGAACAACCACAGCATAGCGTGTAGAATTCATCAAAATTCAAAAGTGGAAATCGTAAGGAAAGAACTCGGAAAGTAAAAAATTTGCTTCGCAAATCCCGTAAAACGATTGTTGTCTCACCATTATTTGGATATGCTGTGACAATTGAAGAAGTAAATATTGCCATTAAAAACCTAAAATCCGTATTAATGATATATTTCCTGAATTTTTCTTGAATATCTCAACAAATGCTAAAAATTGGTTAGCGAAATTTTTTACAAATTGCCTCGATTTAGGAAAGATACCAGCAATTTGGAATAAGACAAAAGTGAGATCAATTTTGAAACCTGGAAACGCAAAAGAATTACCAGAAAGTTACCGGTCAATATCATTACTTTGCATAGGATACAAACTGCTTGAGCGCATTGTATATAATAGAATTTTACCGACAATTGATACACATATTCCTCCTGAGCAATCAGGATTTCCCCCAGGCAGAAATTGTTGTGATCAAGTGCTCTCCCTTAAAACACACATTAAAGCAGGCCTCCAAGATAAAAAACAAACTGCCGTCTGTTTTATTGACTTGAGTTCTGCATACGACACAGTATATGGAAAAAAGGTCTCCTGCTGAAATTAACAAAGATCATCAAATGCAAGAAAACTATCAACCTTATCATCTTTACTATCTAACCGTGAGTTTCAAGTTCACCTCGGAAATAAAACAAGTAGGTTTCATTGGGGGAACAATGGCCTACCACAGGGTTCTGTTCTTGCACCAATGCTATTTAACCTATTTACCCATGACCTACCTGATACCAACTCTTGTAAAGAGATTTGCGCATTCTGTCCCAATTCTATCAAGATTGGAGGCTTAAAGCAAACACGGATAAGACTGAGGTATCGCTATTTCATTTATCTAACTTTAATGCTAATGCCACAGTAAATGTATCTTTTAAAGGCCAACGTGTCAAATTTAACCCAAAACCAAAATATTTGGGAGCTACACTCGATAGATCCCCAACTTCAGAGAGCATTGTTTCAAACTTGGCGAAAAACTAAAATCTAGAAACAATATTATCCAAAAACTGGTTCAAATTGGGGTGCATCAGCGCGAACACTTAGGATATCCGCCATATCACTGGTATACTCTTCTGCAGAATATTGCGCTCCAGTCTGGTATCATAGCATACATATTCGATTTATTGAAACAAAGTTAAATCATACAATGCGTATTATCTCAGGAACATTCAAATCTACTACACTCATTTGGCTCCCCATATTATCAAATATCGCACCACCACATTTAAGAAGAGAACTAGCCCATTACGAGAAATTAAAAAAATTAATGAAGACACAACTCTACACATACATAACGATCTCCTGAATAGAGGATTGAATCGTCTTCTTTCAAGATGGACTAAAATTGCTCGTCTGGAGAGCATTCAAGATTTTGACATACGTAACAAATGGAGGGACATTTTTGCCAACACCGATTTTGTGAACAAAGAACTAAATCAAGACCCATCCACTGAAGTTTCTGGTTTTAATGAGCCACGTAGAAGAAGATAGGTAACCGTTAACAGAATTAGATGTAACCACGGAGCAACCAATATAACCTTAACACTTCATCGGCATGTGATTGTGGTTTCTACAATCAAACTATAGCACACATAATTTCTGATTGTCAACTAAGAAAATTTGAAGGTGGACTGTTGGAGTTAAGTAGGCTGTCTTTGAATGCTGTTAATTAATTGGACAATCTTGACTTTAATTTATAACTCATTTCAAAACTTGTAAATATATCCCATGCGAATAAATAAAATCAGTTAGCATCAAGCACGGTATCTGGATATTCATAAACGTTCATCTATAATTTATTATAACTAAAACTAAACATACATAACTTTATATAAAAATAAAAAATTACTTCTCAATATGTTTAAAAAAACTAGGGCTTGTTCGAAGTACCAAAAATTACTCATAATGACAAGTGAAAGTAGATTATAGCAGTGAACAAAGCTAGTTCCATCCAATTAAACTGCATTGTGACAATCAAATGATCGAATTATTTTTTCTTTTTGTATGAATTTTGTCTTTCTGTTAGCAGTGCAAAAATAATCCAAACTATTTTTTTAAACTCTTATCTTGTTGTCTGTTTGTCATAGGAAGTATTCTAAGTTACCGTATACCGATACCGATGATGTAAAACAAACTCACTAAAACCATCATACCATGTCAAAAACTAAACTCTCCCGAGATTAAATTATTGTTCACTGCATTTCTCCTCAAACGATATTAGCAATTCATGATCCTTAACAATCGAAACAAATAATTTTGACCCTTAAAGAAAAACACGAATATTCAAATGACCTAGGCGCATTATTTTTTATAGGTTAAACAATGGTATCGTGACATAACGTAAAAAACTAACAAATCATGACCTTATTTGAATAAAATTAAATAAATTACCCAACAAAAAAAAGGTCGAAATATGGAACTTCATCTTCGACATATTAAAAATATTGCATTTGATAAAAATAGAAGAAATTAAGGGTGATGTAACCAAGTTAAAAACAAAAAAAAGCAAAAAACAAACAAGTGGGCTTTTTGTTATTAAAATTATAGATGGTGTTAAAGCAAAAAAAATAGTGTAAATTTTTGTTTGAATATTTTGATTTTGTGCTATTTACAGGAGAGGTAAATTGAAGGGTCGTTGAATAAAAAAATAATAAATATAAGATGAAAACAAGACACGTAATAAAAAAAACCACTAATCATTGTGGTGGTACAGAAATAATATTGTTTGTAAGGATTGTTAATTTAATGTTTTTTTTTCTCGTTGAATATAGAGTTAATTTTGTACCATATGTGTGTTATATTTTTCGATTTTGATTTGTTCATTTTTTCGTTTCGATAATATATATGTGTTAATTGTTGTGGTTGCGGATATAAACTGACAGCATTTTATATTTAATTTTCCTTTTTTTTTTATTTCTAGTGTCACTGTCCCCGGTTACCAGGGAAATTTGCAATCAGCAATTTCTCACAGTTCTGCATTACCATCATGGGAACGCTTTGGTGTTGAATTTATTTTAACATTTATAGTTGTTTTAACCTATTTGATATCAACCGATTCAAGTTGTCGTCATTTTGGTAGTACATCATTAACAATTGGAGCTGCATATAGTGCATGCAGTTTCGTTTCCGTAAGTTTATTTTATGCTATTATTATAACATATTTTAATTTAATTTGGTATGAAAACAAAATCACTAATTTAAAAAACAGCCTCCAGTCCCGAAATTATGGTTACATAAAAAAATATATATATATTTTTATTTACAACAAAATTGATCAAGAAAGAAAAAAGGAATCCGATTTTAATAGTGATTCTTCGATGGCTCTTAATTTTAATTTTATTTTTTTATATTTAAGTATAAAATGTAAAAAGTGCGCACCTGCCGTTTAGGTATTTCTCTTTGGCTGTATATTTAGTTATTTTTTTTATTATTGTTATAATTTCTTCCTTCTTTATGGAGCTTTTTTTTGTATATACCACACACAAGAAAACATCTTTAATAACGAAATTGATCTTATGGTTTGATCTTTAAGCTGAACTCCGAAATATAACTGTCTTTTGAATCTATCTATGTCTTTTGAATTTTAATTAAAATTCTTCGATTTCCAAAATAACGATTAAATAAAACTTTTGTTTATGTGTTAAACTAAAATGAATCTAAATTATTTTAAATTAAGTAACTGAGTTCACGACCAAGCTGATAAAATTAATGCTTCAGCGAGAAGTATATAGGAATATATTTTTAAATTATGATACATACAAAGAAAGAGAAGGTTCAATATTATTGAAAATCAGAAAACTAGGGTTCATCGAGTAATGCATGGGAATCTGAAGCATCCTAAAATTGTCATGAGTTAACAGAGGTTTTTGGTGACAGTTTAAAAGAAAAGGAGAATCAACGATCACAGAGTTATTTATCAGGCACAAGACCCATCAATTTGGTCAAATTCGCCATAAGTCTATATTTAAGGAGTTTTAACATATGATGAGATTGATAATTTATTTGTCTTCATATCGCCATACAAAGCTCGCTACAAACATAGTATATAATTTTTTAAAAAATCTTGAATGGAGAGTTGTGGAAAATATCGTCGAAATTCATTTGTTTGAGTCTAATTTTTTTCAATCGATGATGGATCGTATCAAATCTATTACCTGTTGCACCTGATGACGTTGGTAAAAAGTCTATTGCCAAACCATTTGGCCTTTTCTATTTCATCTGAATCCCATTTAAAATCAGAATCGCTAACCAGATGATTTATAAACAAAATCGTTAGAAAAATATATTTTATATCTTCTTCTTCTTCTTCTTTTTATGTCTTCATTGTATGCGATCAACACTGTACTATACTTGAACAACTTTTCCAAAAATTAAACTTTGGCTTAGATAGCGTTCAAGTATTACGTAAGCAAACTCTATGATTTTAAAGAACCAACTCCCCTGTATAAACAAAAATAAGAAAACTGCGAACTCTCTTCTCCCCCAAATGATAAGACGTAAGAATCTTTTCTTTTATTAAAAATTCTTCTTCCTAGCCTTTTTTCTTTTACATCGAATAAAAAATATAAAAAATTTCCTGGTTCTCTGGTCATGGACCTCCAGGGTTGGCTTGTACATTGGGTCGTGGTCTTAAAATCATTCTCGAGCTTAATCTCTTCCTTCTCCGTCTCGGTTAATCCGAACTTCTTCTGGTGATCGTTTAACTGTCCGACCCAGCTGTTCTTAGGTCTTCCCCGTCTTCTCACCTTTGGTACATCTAATTGGAGCATCTGTTTTACCACATTAGTTTCATCTGTGACGTAGATTTTTTATACCATTTAGTTCGTTCCCGTTTCATTTTGTCTACGACTGGTTCTTTCACTTGCATTCACCCTCGTATATGCGTGCTTTTAATATGCTCTAGTTTCGTCACTCCCATTGACATTCTCATCATTTTCATTTCAGCTGCAGTAAGATCTTGTTCATATTTTCGATACATCGTCCAACATTTTGCACTATAAGTTAACGTGGACCGTATTACTGTTGAGTGCATTTTTCCTTTTAGTTTAGAAGGTATACGTTTATCACAGAAAACCGGTGTGTTTTGTTGCCACTTCAACCATGCCACGCTGATACGATGATTGACATCGTCATGACAGTAGCCGTCCCTTTTAATAACAGACCTCAAGTATTTAAAGCTCTTACAGTTGGTCATCACTTTGTTGTTTATCATTATATTAGGGGATGGAGCATCTGGATCAGTGAATGGCATATGCAGATACTCAGTTTTTGATTCATTGATTTTGAGACCATTGCTTTCTAGTGCTTCCTTCCCTTGGTTGAAAATATCTTGCAGTTGTATGATGTTATCACTACCCAGTCCTATGTCATCAGCAAAAAGTACACTGAGTAATAGTTTGTCCATAAAATTTGAAGTTTGGTAGTTCACTACGATGTTAAACAGAAGTGGACTTAATACACTTCCTAGGTGAACCCCAACCTTTACTGAGAATGAGTCTGAGACGCCTGCAGCACATCTTATACTTGTTATTGCTTCACAATACATGTCGATGATGATATTTACATATATTTCTGGTACTTTATGGCTTCTCAGTGCAGTCCAAATGAGGTCACGTGGCACGCGTTTTCTAAATCGATAAAAATCGAATGAAGGTCTTTTGCTGCATCCCTATATTTCTCCAGAAAGGCATCGCCTGAACTGCGTGCTGCAGTGGATTTGCCTGGAACAAAACCACATTTATTTGGGTGAATTTTTTGGATAACAGTGTTCAGAACTCTATCGTTAATAACGCGTAGCAGCTTGATTCCTCGATAATTATTATACTTTCTTGCATCACCCTTGTTCTTGAAAAAAGGTAACAAAAAGCTTCCCCGAAAGGCTTTTGGCATCGGTTCTCCTTTCATGATCTTGTTAAATAAATTACAGAGAAATTTAACCCCCGTTTGACCAACAGTTATCCACACTTCAGATGGTATTTCATCAGGACCAACTGCTCGTCCGCGTTTCATTTTCTTTATCGCCTCTATAACTTCCTCTTCTGATATTTCTTCACATTCTGTATACGTGGCTTCAACACTTGGCGGTATCACTGTTCTAGGAAACTCCTCATTCAATAGTTTTTCATAATACGTCCTCCACCCTTGTGTTATTTCTTTATTTTCCGTCAGTAGATTTCCATTTTCATCTTCGATGAACTTGGGAGATACTATTGGCTTCACATTGTTTCGTCTTTGTGCTGCAATCTTGAATATCATACCACCGCCATCTGGTGACTCTAGGTCTTCATAGAGTTTTTGACATTCAATTGCTTTTGTGATGGCAACCACTTTGTTCGAAAACTTTTTTGCATCCTTCGCTATTTTCTTCAGCTTTTCTTTATCAGGTGAGTCATCTGGACAATTCTTCCATTTCTGGAATATCAATTTTTTGTTCTTTACGGCTTCCTTAATCTCATCGCCTTTCCAAAACCATGGTTCTTTGTTGATATTAAGTCGCCCTTTTGACACTCCAAGCATCTCTCTCGCCTTAATGACACAACCATCCAGGAAAGCTTGCCACATTTCCTCCACGTTCAATTCGTCCTTCATAGTATTAATATCCTCAAGCTACTCCTGTATATGTTCCAGGAACTGCAGTCCTTCTGGGGTATAAAGCTTGTACCACTTTATTTTTGGTGTTCTAACCGAAGTGTCCTTGCTATTTCTCTTGTTCTTCAGACGGAAATCGGTTAGAAGTAAGTGGTTCTGGCTAACTACATCTTCTCCAAGAATGACTTTACAGTCTTTTATACGAACCTTTTGATGGACCTCGTACAAAGATGATAATTTATCTGACCTTCTGACCAGTACTGTAAGTGATTAAATGTCGTTCTTGCTTTCTAAAGAATGTGTTCAGTATGGCCAAATCGAGTGATTTTGCTACAAGAATTACATCATCCCCCTGATCATTTCTGGTACCGTAAGCAAAGCCACCGTGCCATCTCTTGTCGCCTTGGTTTGAACCACCGACATGTCCATTAAGGTCAGCCCCAACAAATATGATCTCATTTGCTGGAACTCCCTCCAGTAGGTTCTCGAATTCATTCCAAAATATTTCTTTTTCAGTTAATGGACATCCGGCTTGTGGTGCATATCTACTGATGATGTTCCATACTTCCTTGTTAACGACCAGTTTCACGTTCATGAGTCGATCGCTCACTTTCCCAATGTTTATGATCGAATTTTGAAGCTCATTTGATATTATAACGCCGACACCATTACGCTGGTTATCAATGCCATGATAGTGAATTTTGAACCTTTTTGTTGTTTAGTTCAGGAACCTTGATTTATTGGCCATATTTTTCCATTTATTCTCTTGCACGCAAAGAATATCGATATTTCTTTTATACATTACTTCTTCCAGTTGGTAACTTTTTCCATTCATACTCCCCACGTTCCACGATCCAATACTAAATTGCTTTATTTTGCTTGCCCCCGAAATGTATCGATCTCTGACCTGTGTAGTTCTTGAACTACACGTCCTAAGATCACTAACCAAAGGTGTAGTGCCCAGCGGGGTAGTGTTGTTTCTTTTTCGAACCATAATTTCCATAAAGCAGTCCATTCTTTTTAACCTATCTGGACAAAAGGTTATCAATTTTGGCACCCTCATACTTCGCCAAAGATAAGTGTTGAGTTAACTGTCCTTTTATATCCACCGGTAGTCTCCAGTCATGGCAACCCACAGGCCAGGTGGGCCAGTTCCTAATGATGTTTATGGCGTCACAGACTCACCACATGATCTGCATGTGATTGTTAAAAATTAAAATTTAAAAGATTCAATTATTATTAAAATTAAAGTATAAGTGTTTTAATAAAATTAGAAAATTAAGAATCATTTATTCTCCGTGTCCAAGTTTCTGCTTCATTAACAATTTAAAGCTCATTTTCACAATTCAGGCAAAACATCGTTAAATCGGTTGGATTATTAATATCATCTTTGTTTAGTCATTCAGCTTCTTCGTTTCCATCTTTTAGTATGCACATTAATTTAGTGAATGTCGAGCAGCTATACGGGCGAACTTTTTTGGCTCTACCTGTACGTTTTTCAAATGATAAATTGCAGATTTTTGTGGAGCATGGTAAAGACGAAATTGATTACGAACTCTATTTTTGAGTATGTAACTTGAAAGAGAGATAAATGTTATCATATGGAAATTAAAAAAATTCTGTACATTCTAAACCTATTTTAAGTGCAGAATATCCATTTTTACTGATATTCAGACGTTTGATTCATGTTTATTGGTGGCGGGAGAAAACGATCCGGCACCTCTTTAAACAAAGCACTACAACTTGTGTTAGATTTGATATCTGATCTGTAACAAATATTGCCTCTCACGACATTGGTTTGAATACTAATTGTCTTCAACGCATTAACAGAAAATTTAATACTTTCATCTGGTGAAACATAACAAGCAATTAGTGGCTAATCGTCTATCACCATAGTATTCCAAACTCCTGGAAGTGTTTTTCCAGTTTGTTCAAAATTTTGTTTTTCTTCGTTTGTAGTTTCGCCACAAACAACAAGATGAAAACCAAAATGATATATATAAGAGCAGCAAGCTCGTGACTCAAAGGAACCATTCTTCGCTCTAGCCGGTTAAAGGTACTAATACCTGTACACCTGCATTCGTGCCATAGGAATTTTAATTAATAATTTTATAATTTCTTTATCTTACGTAAGATTTTTGATATTCACCCGCTCCGTTTGTCAGCAAAAATAAGAAAACATTTAAGTACTCCCCGCAAACCCTGCTTACGTTATACTACGCCCCTTTATACCAATACTAGCAGATACAGTAGCCGTAATTCACTTCCACTTGGCGTTGGGCCCTAATATATTGTTTCGTTTTTCAACCTTCTTTCGAATTGGCCTTACTCTCAATTCGATAAACGCAAATTCTAGGCTCAATCACTGATTAGTCCTCACATCAGGTTTTATGAAGTATTCAACAAAGTTGTTGTTCCACATCAACAGGAAAACAATATTCCTAATTAGAATATTCAACATGTTTCAGAAACTCCAACGTTGATTTTAGAAATTTCCAGTATGAACACAGCGTCCAAAATAATACACTAAAGATTTCTACTCAATAACACTTAAAACTATATTCACAATTAAATTAAATTTAACATAATCACATTAAACTGATTCCACTATCGCAATTTTAATTATAACTTTACATCATCGCCGCAGTCTACTTTAAAACTAATTCATTGCACAAAAAGAATTCTTTATGCATAATTCTGTTTAGTTTCTCGATTATTATAGAAAAATCTATTCTTCACAAAGAAAGATCCAGAACAGAAATCTACGTAATTATTTTCGATATATTTTATTTCATGTTTGACCCTTGTTCTTAGAAATGTAATTGACCTTGATTTTATTTTTGAAATATCGAAAATTGAAGTTGAATACAATTGTTGTGTACAATATATTGCTAATCGTAACATTATCCTCCAGGCTCCACCTAAGCCTGTTCGTCCCGAACAGGTTCTAAATCTCTCCTCAAGTGTTTGAACCCAAACATTGTTTTTTCTTTTCCTATTTCTCAGTCTGTTTAAAATTAATTCCTGTCCCTTTCTAAGTCCTTGGCCATTACTTTGTTCTTTGTTGACCCTCGTTAATGAGTCCAGATTTTTATTCCTGTTTACGTTTTCCTTATATTTTCCGTTTGAAAGTTGCACCTTTCTGCGTGTCGGAACTGCTTTTATTTTTCCAGTTTCCGGCTGTGACTCGTTACTGATTGAAGTCCTTTGAGCTCACTTCGTTATGCACCGGATTTTGTTGCCGTTTAATAAAACTTTTATGTTGTTTAGCCTCTCTTTCCCTCGTCGATTTAGATGATGGTTCTAAATTTGTTTATGCACTGCATTGTTGTTCATCGCTTCTAACATCTGTGGACTCTGCTTCATATAACTGTAGTGACATTTCAACATTATTAGTTTTTAGGATCCAAAATCGAAGACCAATCCCTTCGCCTTCATGAAGCCCATTCCCAAAATGACTGCATCCATAATGTCTGCCACTAGCATCTCTTATTGATAGCAGTTGTTCCCTAATTTTATTTCAGCGATTCTTTTACCTACTACTTCAGTGCATTCTCCAATTACTGTTTGGAGTTTCAATCCACATGATGGTTCCAAAACGCCGTAAATCTAACCTTTGCGAACAAATGTACGAGCTGAACCTGTATCCAGTGTCATGAAGCAACGTTTACCTTCAATTTGTCATTCGATACCCAAACTTTCACCATTTCCTGCTATTCTTGAAACTGGGAAGTAGATAACATTCTCCTCTGTTTTTGGCTTACCAGTTTCGCCTGTAACGGGTTTCTGTTGAATAGGAGATGATAATCTGTCCCGCTTTCTGTTCCAGCAGTCCTGTGAGATATGGTCTGATTTCCTACATATCCAACACAGTAGTTTCCTACTGCTGCTTCTGAACCCTACGTGCTGTATTCCTTCGGCTCTCTTATTTTTCACAGAAGACGACGATATTTCTCCTTTATTTTTACAAAGCTATATTTATAATAAATGTTGCTTATAATAAATATTGAACCATCCCAAAAAACAATCATAATTATTTAATCAATTCGTTTTCTATAATTCCATTTATAGATGATACATGTCTGAAATTATTTTCCCTTTAAAGTAACAAGAATGAGAACAATTCAATCAAATAAACGTTTTAATTAAAGGCAATTAAAATTTAAGATTATAAAAAATTAGTTCTCAGACAATAAGACGTTTTTCATTGTGACATCATCATTAAATTTTATTGTTTTTGGCTTGATTTTTTTGATAATTTTCTTGTTTTTTATATTCTGCTAAAAAATACAGGAATTGTTTTTCTAATTTTATTCAGAACAAGTTGTTGAATGCAAGTAAATTTGGAGATATTTTTATGTTTATTTTTTATTCAGAAATTAAATTTCATTTTGATGGTTTTGAGTTTCTTGTTGATTGATGTACGTGAAACGTAGTTAAAAACTGAATTAATGATTTTAAGTACAAGAAGATGGCCAGTTTGATATTTAATTTACATTCATTAACGGTAAACATAAGTTAAAAGAAAAATACGAACTGAATAAATTCGACCATTCCATCGCTTTAACTTACATTTGATTCTTTTTAATTGAATTTTTTTTTTGTATTTAAACTGCCCATACTGATATAGAATAAGTTTATCTTTTATTAAATTCTATCAAAAAAAATTTAATATTCCTATAAAATCTGTTAAAAATGTATGCTACTTACATGACTTTGAATTAAAGAACACATTGGCATCTGCCCTTTTCATCCTTTCTTTTCTTTAGTCTTGCGTCTATCATAAATAGGTTTTCTTTGTTTTGAAAATTCAGGTAAAATAAAATAAGTTGTTGGTTATTAGAATTTAGAACATTTATACAAACATTTAGAATGTGCATTGATTTGGATAACTTCGGATTTATTCAGTGGTAGGAGAAGGATTTATTCAGTGGTCGATCTGACTGATTACTTTTATTCATTACGGTATAATATTTAATCACGATTGTTTTAGGATAATTTTTCAAGGCATTTATTCTAAATCAAATCGGTGCTAACTTGTATTCTCTCGTTAACGATTTACAATATACAAAAACACCAGATGCATATCATTGTCATATGTCATACATCGTTCGATATTAGTAGAATAAAATCTCAACTTAATCACTGTTCTAATTTTTTTCGATCCCCATTCATATAAAAACTTATCTATAGAAATTTTAAAATAAATGCTAGTGGGTAACACAAGCAAAATAATAATGTTAAAAGTAAAAAATTATTATACCTGGAAGTAAAAACTATGGCTTAACTATTATATATAATAAAAACATTTTTTATGTTTTCGTAAGGAATTTCACAACCGTTACATATAATAGATTCGAAATAGCTAAGAATGCACATATGTCCCACAATTCTATTCATTTTAAAAAAAATCTCAAAATAAAAATTTGATTTGAAAATATGGTTTGATGTAGAGGGGATTTTTGAAAAGTTCAGTAGTATTATTCCATACACAATCACATCAGCCAAAAATTTGGTATATGGTTTGTGACCAAGTTGAATTATAATAAAATCTACCTTTTTCCACTAGACAGACAATGTCCATTCTAAACCTATCCATCAAGCTGTATTCTGAAATACAAATAGTATTTATCTTTAAAAAGAAAATTTGTGATCAAAGATCTGTGTTTATGCGTTAAAAGTTTATAATCCCCTTTAAAAAACATAAGATGATTGAATAACAAAAAAATTATAAGTATTGGAAGATCATCACTAGGAAGTAATATAAAATAGTTATTTACATATCGAGGGCTGAAAGTAGAAGATTACGGCTGCGGCTTTTATTGAACCAAGGGCGTAATCTTCCTTTCAGCTAGAGTGTATGTACAACGTTTTACGCACAACTGCACAACTTAATTGTAGAATAAATCAATTTTCGAAATTTTAAAACTCGCTAGACATTTTGAAAATTCCTAAACTTGCCATGATTTTCTCTATAAACTTATACAATAATTTATTTGTTTGTTCTAATTTTTTGATTATTTTGCGGGTAATTATTTTACGGGCGGCAAAGTAGGAAAATACACTAATGTTTTATATAGCAACGGGATTTTATTTTACGGACGTAAAGTTCAATTTTCACCCACGATAACTAGGATGTACATAAAATGTGTTTTACAATTCGTTTGTGCGTAAAAGAATACTACAAACTAAAGTCGCAATTAGACTATTGCAGAACTCTGCAATGGTAGTGTGTAAAATATTCATTGCAGAAAAGTTTGACAATGAACTCATTGCCGTGTTTTGTAATGAGTTCATTGCCAAACTTTTCTGCAATGAATATTTTACACACTATCATTGCACGACTATTGCAGCAATATTGCAGAGGTCTGCAATAGTCTATTTGCGGCTTAAGAAGGTTTATGCAATGAAGTTAAATCTTTTACGGGATGTGACTCGCTTGAAAATTTTAATCTTTTACTGATAAGTATATGTAGTATTTTTAGAAGATTGAAGGTATCTAAAATTAAACCGATCCGTGTGTGTATTGAGATTTAAGTTTAAAGTAAAATACGAGAAATCTGACAAGTAAAAACACTGCAACGGTTTATCTTTTTAACTTTTAGCGGAAAAGGGATAAGTTTTTGTTGATTTGTAAATTTTTTTTTGATTTTTCCACGGGTAAGGCAAGCCCGCGTATTCCAGCCTATGCTATTGACATTGAGCTAGCATGAAATATCACATGCCTTTGGCAATAGCAGTGAGATATCACTAACCAAGGTGATATCTTAGGGGTGCTGGGGATGAATTTTTCAATCAACGGCAGCACCCTCAATTTTGGCTATGAAATATTCCTTGATGATGACAAGTTTTTTGTTGCTCGAAGAAACGAGTCTTATATAATATAATTATAGTCTAATATATAATTCTATGTGTGGACTTTAATCATTGAAGCAGTGAGTGCGTCACATGAACAATGAATATGTCACGAGCTGGATTATTGGCAACCCAATTTTAGTGTTGTACCTCCAAATTTTTAAAACAAATTTGCTTTTTATCTCTTATTTTTTTTTATTTTCTCTATCCATTTGTTAGGGAATCCTCACTAAAAGCTTCTATTTGTAAATATAAAAAAGAAATTTTGTCCGCAAAATGAAAAATGGCTAGTGTACAACCGGGTCCAAAGAAAGGTGCTATAACGAATCTAACAAATTACTGACACATTTCAATTTTGTCGGTTGTTGGTAAAATATTTGAGAAACGCATTAATTTTAATATTATGAGCATTTTAGAGTTTTCAAAATTATTTAAAGAAAAACAATGTGGATTTGAAAAGGAAAAGCAACGGGGAATTTACTATTCTTTATCAATTCAGATGTTATGGCTTTGAAGTCCAACTAATTTCTTGGTTAGAGAGTGACGGTTTTTTATTGGATGTTTTATCCACTTCTGCTCTATCCTTAACTCTTCATTCAATCCATAGTTTTGCTGATGATAGTAGGCTTCACGCGTCGTACGAAACGCCTATTCTACATTTTCCGTCAAGCCTTAAGCCTAGATCAAATTTGATAGAATATTTAAACTTTGATCTAAAAACGATTATGGATTGGGTGTTGCTAACAGTGTTGCATTCAATACAAGCAAAACTCAAGTTTGGCATTTTTCTAGATTATCAACACCTAATCCGTTTTCATTGAAGTTTGATTCAAATGATCTTGAAAAGAAAGAATCTGTTAGACTTTTAGGAGTTGAGATTGGAAATAATATGAAGTGGAATTCTCATATTTTTAACCCAGCTAAGAAAGCTGTTCAAAAGTTGGACTATTGTTTAATAGCGAACAGATTGTTTTAGTATACAAATCAGTTATACGTCTATGAATGGAATGGAATGTTGTTCTCACATATGGGATGTGGCCATAGAAGAAATTTTGCTGATTTGACGATTTTTTACAAGCACATTATAGATGAATATACTTCCGAAGAAAACAAATTGATTTTCCCGAGGCTGCAAACCTCTCGCGCTACACCAGAGCAATATTGGCGGCCCATCATTTCACGGTTCGAGTGACAAGGTGTGGTTTCCTGCATTAACTTTTTTGACAGAATTTCGATTCTCTGGTATGCCTTCCTTTTCATGTGTTTTCTCTGACAACAACTCCAAAATTTTAAAAATAAACGTTAATAAATTCCTTCAAAAAACTTGATTTATCATCTCAAACCCAAGTTAGCATGGTATATTCGGATATTCAAAAACTTTAAATTATAATTTATAATTAATTTAAATTAAAAAATTAAATATTAAATTAAAATGAAATAAATTAAATAATTAAATATATTTTTTTTTGTGGCGTTCATGCTCCATGTAGGAGCGTTGCCAAGCTGATCAGCTTCGAATATTCACCACAGTCATGCACAACAGCGACATAATTATCATGGCAGCCGAATTTTTTAAGGTCGTTTATTACGTTCGTCTCCCATTGCAGTCGTGGTATACCTCGCAGTCGCCCACTCCCTGAGGTACTATCATTCCAGACTGTGAATCGGCTCGTAGTACATGCCCAAACCAAGCAATCCTGTTAGAACGGATAGAACCTATTATATCTGGACCCTCAAGAAGGTTTCTGATCTCAAAGTTATATCGTGTTCTGTACTCTCCATCGTCTGTCATTAAATAATATATAAAATTAAATGATTATAATTAAATTTTAAATTACATATAATTTATTATAATAAACACTAAATATCACTAACTTTGAACAAAAACAAATTCTATCATAAAAAATTGGACTATGTTATATATTATAGGATTCATTATTTAGTTGTCCTTTTTTTTTAAAGTATAAAAAAATTGAAAAAATTATAGAGTCCATCAGCATCTCAGAACCCATTTTGTTGTGGAACCTTTGTGGGACAAAGCTTGCAATAAGAAATAATTTTGTGTGATCTCTAGAGTAAAACTAAAAACAATTAAGCTCTTCGTAAATTCTGATCCTATAAAACAATTAGATGCGAGTGCAACACCTTATCGAACACCAGATGTTATTTGAAAAAAATTATAGAGACTAATACTTCTATTACTATTCAGATTCACAGTTTGAACCCAGAAACGTTGGGTTACACTTTCGGATCCTTAGTTTTTAGTTTTTTTTGTGTTATTACTTATTAATGCTTCATAAAGAGCGTAAACTATCAATAAGTGGAGCTCGTTTGTTTTAATTTTTAACAATTCAAAAAATTTCCTGATCCAGTTTTCATTTAAGACTTAGTTTAACTGATTAGTTTTATATGAGTCCAGCCAAATCAACCCATGTGAATTTTCCTTGGTAAATGTTGATGGATGTGGTAGTTTCGTTTAAAATCTTAAAATTTTCCTCTGACTTAGAATGAAACCTCGTATGTTCTATTCGTAACTCAGTTCTATAATCAGGTTTTAAAATATTGCTATAACTGTTACAGAATCGTTTAATCGTTCAAGCATATCTTTTTTGCCGTTCATGTTCAATAGACGAACTGCTGTAGGTAGATTGTAAAAAAGAGATCACATACCACTGGCAATAGTAGTGAGATATTTCTAACCAAGGGGATATCTTTAGAATATTGGCGGTTGAACTCTAAAGTTTCTAGTATACTCTATAGTGGTGGTCTCTTTCATTGTCTCATATAGGTGAATCACCAACTTCCGAATGCAGACCTGATTGGAGTCGAATTTTCGCCCCCAATACCACTCTTACACACTCATTCTCAACTTTCATCAACTTACGAAAACTAGCTAATCTTATTCCATACGCCATATTCCGATCCATCACAATGCACTTCTATTCCTTACACAATTTTTGTGGAAACTACAGCCTTTCGTAGCACATCAGTCACACCAGGATGAGCTCTTGTTGTTGTTGTTGTTGTTGTAGCGACGAGTTGTGGTGCTATTCTTCCGGCTCCAAGTCCAGATTCAAGAACTCTGCTACTGCCCTTGGGCGGTACCACAGATCTTCCTTCGTCAGGTCGGTTGGTTTCTCTGGACAGTTGAAAAGGTGGTTAGCATCATGTGGCGTGCCCTCACATATGGGACACTTGTCAACAATTTCATGGTCAATTCTACTCATGTAGTTATTTAAGATGCGTGACCAACCGGATCTTAACTGCGCTAGGATGGTTCTGGTGCTGCGTGGCAGTTTTACCTCTTCAGCAGCGACTTGTGGTGGTTTGCTATTAAGAACTCGATTCGGGGCGTAGTTGTTTATTGTGTCTTCAACGGTTTTGGTATGTATATTTTTCAATCCCCTCTTATACGTGGGCTCGTCGATGCTATTTATGTCTTCATTGCTTCTAACATCTTGTAGGTAGCATTTCGCAGTTCTTCTTATGTCTCTAGGTGGTGTTGTCATGGATAAGGTGTCATTGCAGGGATGCTGCTCTCTATGACAGGACCAAAGATATTGTTTGGTAAGCATTTCGTTGTGTTCACGTACCGGCAATATGTTACATTCCTCGTGCAGGTGATCTCGGTGGGCCATCAAGTGACATCCGGTTGCTGTACGCAAGGCTGCGTTCTGTGTTATCTGTAACTTATTCCAGTGGGTGTCAGCGACTTGGGGAGTTCATATGGGAGCAGCGTAATTTATGAAAGGCCTTCCTATTGCTTTATATGACGTTATTATTGTGTTTTTATCCTTACCCCACGAACTGCCCGCTAGAGCTTTTAGTGCGTTATTCCTGTTTTTAAGTTTTGTATTTACTTGCTGAGCATGAGCGTTGAATTTAAGTAGTGGATCGAATGTTACCCCCAGCAGTTTTGGATTTTTCACAGTAGGAATTAGTATGTTGTCAATGCAGATATTGAGTGTTGTATTTACCTCCTTCGTCCATGTGGTGAAAGGTGTAGAAGTGGACTTTTCAGTGGACAATTTCAATTTTTTGGTTTTAAACCATTCATTCAAGGTGTTGAGGTAGGTGTTTAGAACATTGGTGAGTTGTTCCAGGTTGTTTCCTGTTGCTAGCACCGTGCAGTCGTCTGCATATGACGTGATAGTTATTCCTTCCGGTGGTGCAGGTGCAACTACTTAAGTAGAGGTTGAATAATGAAGGCGAGAGATCTTCACCTTGTGGAACTCCTTGTCTGAGCACTCTCATCTTAAATCTAGAGTTACGGAACTCAACGTATGTTTGGCGGCCTCTTAGATAGTTGCACAACCAGTGTTTAATTAGACCTGGCAGATTGGTGTTGAATATGTCGTTCAGTAGCGCAGCATATGACACTGTGTCGAAAGCTTTTGACAGGTCAAGTGTAACTAAAATTGTTCTAGCACAGGGTTGTTTTTGGTTTAGACCATCGTTGATTTGGTTTTGAATTCTATGAAGCGCGGTGGTTGTACTGTGTGCTTTCCTAAAGCCATGCTGATGTGACGCCAAATCACAGGATTCTGTTAACCGAGGTAGTAGTAGTGCTTCTATCAATTTTGCAACCGATGTGAGGATAGAGATCGGTCTATAGGATTCTCCCTTTTCTTCAGGCTTGCGAGGTTTCAAAATGGGACTTATTCTAGCCGTTTACCAGATATTTGGTATCTGGAGCGTATTTAGAGATGTGTTGAGTATGGTAGTGAGAAAGTTCAATCCTTTGGGTCCAATGTGCTTTAGCATGATGGCTGAGATGCCATTTGATCCAATAGCTTTAGATGGTTTGGATTTCTTTATTGCGTTTCCAATATCTTCTTCGGAAAATATGATATCCTCGAAATTTTCAGCATTGAGTTTGCGCATATGTCTTAATACTGACCTGGTTTCTTTTTCATGTTTACTTTGCTTTTCTCTAAACTGTGTGTTGAATTTTGTTGCGCATTTTCTATGGTTTTCGGTTGGGATATCATCGAAGGAGATCATGCAGTTGTTATGCGATTGACGCGGATGTGTTAAACCCTTTATCACCTTCCACAGACTTTTATTTGTGCCAAAGTTTGACTTACTCACTAAATCTTTCCATTTGTTGCGTTTATATTCCATTACTAGTTTATTTATCTGCTTGTTCAATGTTCAGGCCCGGAATTCTAGAATCAGTTGGATCTGCCTTACGGATGTCATCTCTTTGGGAGGAAAGTACACAGGCTTCTTGTGGGAAGTTTGGTTTAATATTTTGTATTCTGCCGGCTGGAATGAAGCGAGATCTGGCTTTGTTAAAAATTTCTCTGAATTTTCTTTCCCCAGAGAGGGCGTCAATTGGTAAAATTTGCTTACTGAATTCTAATTCAGTAAAATTGGTAAAATTATCCCAGTCTGCTTTGTTAAAATTAATGTAAGTCTTCTTCTCGGATTTCATTTCGTTTAAGGAACGGCTTAAGGTGATTATGATGGGCACATGGTCTGATCCCAATGCAATTTCAGTTCTCCATTCAGCGATTGGCATTAGTGACATGCTGGCAAGTGAAACATTTGGAGACGAGTATGAGTTGTTTGTTACTCTTGTTGGTTGTGGTTCATTTAGGACTCCAAAGTTGGAGCCGTCAATTTGATCAGCAATATTTTCACCTCTTGAGTCAGTGTTCAAGTGTGAGTGCCATAGATCGTGGTGAGCATTTATATCTCCGAGAATTAGACAGTCTTTGGTGTAAAATAAATGTCCTATGGACGATTCATAACCTATATCACAGATACTTACTGGTGGAATATCAATATTGACTAGATTTATCTCCGTATTTCCGGGTTTTATTGTAATACCTAGTTGTTCTAGGTGTTTATCAGTTCCCGGTACTGCTGGTAATGTGGTTGTACGGCAGATAATGGTTTTGTGTATGATAAAGGCAAGGCCACCACCTTTGTCAATCCCTCTATCCAGTCTTATAATTCTATAATCACAGATACTATCACTAATCTTAGATCTAACATTTAATTTGGTTTCTTGCAAAACCGCGACTAGAATATTATTTTATACATAAAGTTGATGATATCATCGATTTTGTTTAAGAGACCGTTACATTAATTTCACATCACCGTTACATTAATTTCACATCACTTGGAGTTTCCGGATGTGTGCCCATTCGCATTGTGTTCTGTTGCGAGCTCGTATTTATATGTTGACTTGATGCATAGCAACATGGCGCTATGTAGTTTTTGGTCCATTGCTTATGTGTTGCAAGGCCTGAGCAGTTCTTAAGATGACACCATTCTTTACAGCTATTACACTGGACGGATGTAGTGTTTGCCCTTAAAATGTTTTTGCATTGTGCACAATTTCTTTCAATACCGGCCATGACGAGGAGGATCTGAAGCAGTGAGGCCAGTGACAACTGCTTCTTTATCCAAAAAATGGAGCGTCGGAGTAGCACCTTTCGTCGAAATTTTTGTGATGGTCCTTGGTCGGAACTGGGTTCCGAGTACTTCTGGGGCTTAGACCCGTTCATCTTGAGAAGCTAGGAGGATGAGCTCTTCATTTCGGTTTGCTCAATCTTTTCTCACACTCATCGGCCAGGAACGCCATGTATTTCCTAAAGTTCATGTGCCGATCGATCCACATTCACTTGTTCTATTATTTTCAATTATAATATCTAACATTCTCTGTGGTCCCATTCGAAAATTACTTACAATTACATTTGCGCTCATTAAATGTTTCAGCACAACCTTATTTACACCATGCGGTGGCCTGTGCTCGCTGAATCACTTCGTTTGGAGACCTACCTCTTGTAACGATAATGATCTGAAAACTGCAGGATGGTTAGTTCGTTGTCGCTGATTTGGTGTTCCTTCCGTGTATAAAGATTCAAGAGTCTGAAATTTTACTACAATCAAAAAAAAAATTTTTTTTTGTGTTTTACAAAAAAAAAATTCAAAAATGTTCAAACGCGAATAAAACAAAAACTAGAAAAGTTGTGAAGTTCAAACTTGCTGTGTGTACTCCGGTCCACCAGATAGCTATAATTTTAATAAGTTTCAGTCCAATTGAATCAGCGGTTTAGGAGTTAGAAACCTGATTTTCCATCTCTTGGATTCCGTTTATATATGCCTTAAATAAAAGCTAATGTTACGATAATGCCTCCACAGCAAGTTTTAGTTTAATATCTTCAGTAGTTTTCAGTTGTTTTTCGTTGGAAGTTCCTCATAGCTTTTTCATTTCAAATAATTATATTTTATCGGAACTATTAATTTTATTTTTACGTTTTATTTATTTATACATACAGATTTACATTTGATGTATATTTTCTATATTAATATTAATTTGTGAACTTTAATTGATCGGCAATATGGCTCCAATGAAGGAGCTAAGCCAATAAAATTAAAAAAAATATATAACTTATAATTTATACTCACTTTTTTGTCTTTCACTTGACTTTTATTCCCATATTCACACTTCCATTTATGACAGATCATTTAATGAAACAACCTATGTATATCCCTTGCATCATTCATTCATACACAATGGCTTGCTAATTCATGTTTCGCCTTTTCGCTAACATATCTGCCCTTTCGTTCCAATGATTAGACAATCCGATGGTATCCGTTGGATTGAAACCTCACACTGTTTTTCTTTCACTAGTTCATATGTCCGCGTACACATCGCCTTGGGTACCTCCGCCATTTTGTAGCCAGATCATTTCACTCTTGGAATCGGAGAATATTACTATCCTCCTTTTCCTCCCATGTATTCCCTTATAATGAATGCTGAATTGATTGGAATGTAAGAAGGTTTATACACTCTAATCAACTCAGCATTCATTATAAAGAAGCCGTTTATCAGTTTACAGAACTCTCATAGTCAATCATAGGTTCGAACACTCCTATTCCCTATCCATTTTCAGTTATACCAGCATTAGTATAAACAGCGAAATATACATGATACGCCATTTTCACACTCAACCACAGTATTTTTAATATGATTTCATTCTTACTATATGTTGCCCAAATCCCAAACAAACTATAAGGTTAGCAGGCTTCACCACTCGACCGATGTTTCCAATTGAACAACCCTCGTTTAGGGTTGACCTGTATCCTTTTCAACATTTCCTCAATTGTTGTTGTTGTAGCGATCGGTGTGGGGCTAATCCTCCAGCTCCATGTCCAGGTTCAAGAACTCTACTGCCCTTGGGCGGTACCATAAAGCTTCCCCCGTCAGCTTGGTTGTATTTTCAGGACATTTGAATAGGTGGTCTACATCGTACGGCGTACCTTCACATGCGGAAGGCTCGTCAATAGTTTCTGGATTAAATCTGCTCATGTAGTTCTTTTGGATGCGTGACCAACCGGATCTTAGTTGAGCGAGGATGGCTCTGGTGCTACGTGGTAGTTGGACCTCTTCGGTAGCGACTTTTAGTGGGTTTCTATTTAGAACTCGATTTGGGGCATAGTTCCTTATAACATCTTCAACAGCTTTAGTATGGAGTATTTCAAGATGGATGGGTTTACGCCCCAGAAGTACTCGAAACCCAGTTCAGACCAAGGACCATCACAACAATTTCGACCAAAGTGCAAATCCGTCGCTCCATTTTTTGGGTAAGGAAGCAGCTGTCACTGGCCTCACTGCTTCAAACATTCCTCGTAATGACTGAGTGGTATTGAAAGAAATCTTGGACCAACTAAAATATGGCATTGTGCAATAAAAACATTTTGAAGACAAACATAGCATCCATCCAGTGAAACACCTGTAAGGAATGGTGTCACCTCAAGAACTGCTCAGGTCTAGCCACACATTGCCTCAATTCTCGTACTGTAATCCATTTTCTCTTATAATTAAGAGGCGAATAACCAGCTTCCAAATACAGACAGTGGATTGGAGTCGAATTTATGGCCCCAATACCACTCTGACACATTCATTCTCAACTTACGTAAGCGAAATACAGATCCATCACCATACACTTATATGCCGTACGCAGTTTTTGGGGAAACTAACGTTTTTTTCTAACCTCTGTCATTCCAGGGTAAACTTCCAATTTCGGTTTGTTCACCCTTTTGATCACATTCAGTTTTTTCTTACACTCATCTGCCAGGAACTTCATGTGTTTTCTAAAGCTCTCGCACCGATCGATATAAATGCCCATAGTGGTTCTTCCTGCAACCATGAGTAGTTTTTGACAACAAGTTATTCCCCTTTTCAAATCTTCCAATTCACCAATTTCATCAAAACATTCAACATACATATATCCCTATAACTTTACGCCAATTCAGGATCTTTATTCTTCTTAAGTATTGGAACAACTCTGCCTTCTTTCCATTTAGCAGGTCTTTTATTTTCCATCCATGCTTTATTGAGCACAGAAAACAAGTTTTGTTATGCTTCGTACCCAATCTCTGAATCATTCTATAACTTACCCTGTTTGGTCCTGGAGTAGTAAGCTTAGAGTTGTCTTTAATACTTACATGAACTCACTGCAATCAAACGGAACACTCGTATCATCACTTTCAGTATCATTCCGGAGAGTGAGAGAAAAATCTGCTAGATATCTGGTACCTCAAGTAACGAATAACTTTATCTGGTAACTTTATCTTATCCAAAGGGGAAGAAAACCGATTCTGTCAGATATCTTCTCTATAAAGTTATCGACAACTTATCTAGAACTTAAGAAATCGGGCATTACACATCGGCATTATCACATCCAGTACTCGACGACTTCACTTAGTATTGATTGTTCAAAAGTTGTCTCTAACTTACCAAAGATTTTTTTCGATTAAAGAACAATATTTCAAAGTCTCACAAAAATTAAAATACAATATATTTTGTAATAAATTTAGCAAAATGGATAAAACAATTACAATTTTTTCTTATTATAGTTTTTTTTTAATCTTCAATTTTCTTAATTTTCCTATGATAAAGTAAATCCAAAGTAAAAACTTTTAATGCCAAAATGCAGCTTGATGAAATGATCCAATTGCTAAATATCTAAAATTTTATTAGGTTTAGAGAGCCTATGTGTTGTGTATATGTAACCTCATGTTTGATGGAACGAGTAAAATTCCAAGGACTAGTTCTTCATGT
This sequence comes from Diogma glabrata, assembly GCA_963693315.1. Taxonomy (NCBI): domain Eukaryota; kingdom Metazoa; phylum Arthropoda; class Insecta; order Diptera; family Cylindrotomidae; genus Diogma; species Diogma glabrata. Next base: position 4,796,680 of record OY856186.1, on the reverse strand, counting down.
TGGAACATACTGACTTTTCAATAATGAACATTGAAGTTAGAAGATCGATAAGATGACTGTTTCAAATATCTTAAAAAAGAAGTTTATCGTCAAAGATATCTGCTCCACACTGAAAAAAAAGTTAAAGCAATGCCAATTAGACTGCAAGTAATGTTTAAAGAATGAGGAAGTTGAATGAAATCAATAACCATTTTTTTTAAATAAATTGAATCAATTTCGGGGTTCGATCATATTCGTTCTCGCGACGATGTCGATTTTTTCAGTATCAAAATACCGACGTAGATCAAAATTAAGTGGTTATTTTTGAATTGTTTGTGGTATTATGCAAAACCATCGAAATATTACCTTATCCAAACATAAATTGAAATATTCCGTAACTTACAGTTCCAGATATTGGTTTTCGTGAATATTAACTGAGGAACAAAATTCTACATAAAAAAATATCAACACGACAACCATATGCTCAAAAAATTAAGCTGAACAAAATCACAACAGAAAATCTACTTTTCGCCTTCATTCAATTGATCAACTCAATCAACAACTACAAGATGATTTAAATTTTAAAACAAAATATATAAAATTTTCTCTTTATTCTAAATTATCATTTAAAGAATAATAATAAAATCTTTCCCTATTATACGTCGTCAAAATAAAAAACCCTTAAGGTAATTGTAATACATAATATAATAGAAAGAGGATATCCTTCTCAACAACAAAAAACAATCACGATTTGATTTATCTATCGTTTTTTATTCTTTTAATTTTCAGATGCCATATTTAAACCCAGCACGATCGTTGGGACCAGCTTTTGTTTTAAATAAATGGGATAACCATTGGGTGTATTGGTTTGGGCCAATCGTTGGTGGTGTTGTTTCAGGATTCATATTTGAATACATATTTAATCCAAAAAGATATTTAAATAAAAAATTGAAACGATCATCAGAAAATGATTCTTCAAGTATTCAATCCGATGAAGATCTAAACTATGATGTTGATTTAGAAAAACCAAATCCAACGAAATTTCATGCTTCAAGTAATTATAATACATACAAAGCATCAGGAACATTTCCACAACCTACGGGTTATTGTCAAAATGTATATTCTGGACCACAAACAAATCAAAAAATAGATCGTGTTGAATCGCTTTATGGCGGAACAAGATCACTATATTGTAAATCACCACCACTAACACGAGCAAATTTAAATCGATCACAATCCGTTTATGCAAAATCACAAACAGCAATAAATCGAGATCTCAGTGGACCATTACGACCTGGACCATTAGTCCCTGCACAATCATTATATCCAATGAGAATAACACAAACATCATCACAATCATCACATGTTCAAAATCAAAATGTACAAAATCAGTTACAACAAAGATCGGAAAGTATTTATGGTATTCGTAGCTCGATGAGACAAGTTCAAAATCAACAACAACAAGCACCACAACCACCGCCACCGAACGAAAATCAAGGGTTCCAACCGATATACGGAACCCGAACAAATCCAAATTGTAGTGATGGATTGAAATTCGATCGTGAAGATCCAACAGTAAAATATAATCGAATGAATCGTCCTGATTCAGTTTATGGAGGAATTCCCGGACAACAACGACGTGGACAATCGCAATCAGCACAGTCCGATGATAGTTCATATGGATCGTATCATGGTCCAAATTCTGCAACAACACCAACAGCACGTAGTCAATCTAACCAACCATTACCGGGTGAAATGCCTGGTGTTGGCTACAACGTAAATCCAAGACAAAATGAACGAAAATTATCGGGAAATAATAATGGTGGAAATAGTAATACAGTAAATAGTGGACCACCACCTCCCCCACCAAACGGACAAAATGGAATTTACGTACAAAAAACTAATACCCCAAATAATACGTTACAACATCCACATCAATACAATATGCATCAGATTAGACAAAATTAAATATAATATAATTATTTAAAATATCAATTCAATAATTCAATATTATTGAGATAATAGGAATTTATAATAAATTAACTTACATATTAGTAGTTGATGTTGTTAACATCATATGGCACAAATATGTCTGAAAATATATCAAATTGATAACTTTTATATGAAATATATTTAATTATAATAAAAGTAATATCATATGTGATATTTAAATTATTAAATTATCAACTTATAATAACAAAACTGTTTAATAAATTTATATATTAGAATTATTCAAACTCCTTTTAAGAATAAGTAATTATAATTTAAATAATAGTACTAAAAATACCTTTGACTGAATAATATTTTCATTATTAATAAATGTATATATTTATTAGTTTTTTTTTCCTATATATAATATTTTTAAAAGAAAAAGAAATATTTAAATTTTTAATTTAATGTTTGTTTCGCGTTGAGTTTCTCTTGAATATAATTTCAAATTTTAAGTTACTTTTGAAATGGTCGACAAAAAATTAATTTACAATTTATAATTTCTCTATCCAATCCATTCATTTATTTCTGTAAATAAATATAAAACCATGTTTATGTTTATAATAAAAAAAATGATTGATTTTTCGGATCGAATAAAAAAATTTTAGATAAAAATAAAATTAGTTTAATTTCTAATTACTAAAGCAGGTTTCGTGAAGAGTTAAACGAGACATTGATAAAACCTCATATCGCATTAATATAGAAATCGAAACTGTGAGACCCTAGTAAAATTCTTAAGATGATCAATACGCCTTAAATCGACAAAACTCAAGCAACCGTCACTTTCCATATAAAACAAAATATCCCATAACATGCTGGCATTCTTATACCGGTTATTCAATTAATCCCAAACTTCAGCGCGGTTCATGTATTTTCAATTCATTCATTACAAAGAGTTAATAGCTTTGCTTATTTTGTTCCGTATTTTGTGTCCAAAAAAATGCTCACAAAAATATGCTGCAATCTAGTTCTGGATAACTGAATAATCAAAATTAGAATTTAGCATTATATTATCAAAACCGAGAAAAAATAAAATGTTTACAAGACTGTATTAAAAATAAAATTGTTCGATATCCAAATTTAAAAAAAATCACTTTCAACATCAAAACACTGTTCGTAAATATTCGATAATTCGCCGCAAATATTTGTAGGTGTGAACACGGCATTAATAATATTAAAACATCTATACCGACTATTTTCGAACAGTTTTTCTAATGGAGTAGTGTTCTCCGGCTGTCAACAGAATTTCTATTTTATTTTATTTACAATACAAACGAATGGTGCCAGTGTTAATTCGTATATCAATTTTATTTGGTAAGTTTATATTTTGTTTTGTGAAGTGATGTTTCTTGTCCAAAATAATGAGTAAAATTGTGTTTTCATAGGTATGGTTTTATTTTCATTTGCTAAAGTTAGGCGTTTTTACATTTGTTATAACATGTGAACATTTTTGACGTCTTATCAATGTTTTGACACAAGTGATCCCACTTTGTGAAAACATATGTAATTTTGGAAAATGTCTGACCCATTTGTTTATAAAATTTTATTTTTGGTTTTAAAGTGCGGTAAAATCACTGTTTGTTGTAACAAATTGGTTTTTGTATATAGTTGCAAGGGTCCTTTTTGATTTTACATTAAATGAAAATCAAAACGGACCCTTGCAACTTTTGTTCGAGCTATGTTTGTTATTGCATGTGTAATTTTAAACATTTGGTTTCTTTTTTAAAACATATGTTTTATATGTTGTGTTAAAATATCGTGTAACTCAATTAGATTCAATTAATTTTTATTAAGTCTTATTAGTTACAGAAATTATTACAATATTTTTTTTTTTTTTCAATTTATTTTGTTCTTAGGTGAGACCTTAGACGCCGCTAGGTGAGATATTACTGTCAATAATTAATTTGCTTAAGTCAGAATTAAAAAGCTTCCAATCCGTGTCCTTGTACGAGATAAAAGATTTGGGCTCAATCTGAAGTGGATCAAAAGAGTGTAATGATAGTTCAAGTTGAATTGCGAAATGGTCCGATTGACCTACAATCGTTTTGCAAGAATAGTTTATTTGCCCGCTAATTTTATTTAGGAGGAATGAGGAGATAATGAAAAGATAGTAAATCTTAGTCTAATAATTGTGAGCTAAAAAGTTAATATAAAAAAGCCTTTCAAAAAATAAAGCTTTGAAAATAATATATTTAAAACAAAATATTTTGAAAATACTTTAAGTTTCCATATACATAATAATCTCATTAATTAATAAGAGTATATTTTTTGTTTGTTTTATTTAGATTTATATCTTTTAATTTATATTTATGTCTTTCTAATTATAATTTTTTGTTTCACTTCAGAATATAAAAAATAAAATTACAAGGCTGTACTAGTGATTGAAAAATTATATTAATTTAGGTTTATATAAAGAATGTACTTTAAAAAAATTGAAAATATACTACATTTTGTATTTTATGTAAAAATTATTATTAATAAATTAAATGAATTATTTAAAATATTTGTTGTATTTGAATTAGTAAGCGTTTGGAGTAGTGGATGTGATGTCAGTCTATGCTATGAACCAGGTCCCTGGTTCGATTACTCGTCTAGACATAATATTATCTAAATTTAGAAAACCTTATATTTAATGATTAAATATAAATTACTAAAAAAATTATAATTGTTTTATTTATATTGTGGTAAATTTATTACAAAATAATTTATATCTGAATTTTGTGAAACGCATTTAAAAAAAAAACTTAGTTAATTTAAGTATGACTTTTTTATCATCATACTAACCAACATCATGGAGAAGTCAATGTGATATTGGTCTTACAATGTGAGGGTCCGGGGTTCGATTTCTAGTCTAGACGTTTTTTTTTTTTTAATAAATTGAACAAGGTGTAATGAAATTTAATTCAAATAAATGTGTTCGAGTAAAAAATATAATATAAATATGACATTTAGGGGATATATTCAAATATTATTTCAACTTAAAAATATCTTTGGTAATGTTTGAGGAACATCCAACTTTAATACTACAAATGAGTTGGTGGAGTGGTGGATGCGATGCGGACGACGGTATATTAGGTTCAGGTTCGATCCCGACTAAAGGTAAAAGTTTTTTTCTTCAAAATTGTTAATGTTTTTCAATATATTTAGAAAAATTAAGAAAATTAAAAAATACACTTGAAATTTGAAACAAAAATGAAGAAAAATAAAATAATAAAAATTTCTGTTATTTTTTCATATATTAGACCCCTAATTACCCTTCCTAAAAGTATTAAAAATTTCATTTAATTTATCCGGGACAATTTCTAATTTATCCGGCGTCCCGGATTAATTTTTATCCGGGGCACAATTTATTTGATCCGGGTTCAGAACCAATTTCCGATTTATAATACATCTTCTGGTTTTTGTTTGCCTGTTACACGATTTTTTTTTTTCCATTTTTTCGAAAATTTTTGTATGAAAATTTTCAAACGCGAATAAAACAAAAACTGTTGGAGCTATTCGACTCAAACTTGGTGTGTATACTCCGGTCCACCAGAGCTATCATTTTATCAAGTTTCAGCCCAATTGAATCAGCGGTTTAGGAGTTAGAAACCTGATTTTCCATCTCTTCGATTCCCTTCATATATGGCTTAAATAAAAGCTAATGTTGTGTTAATACCTCCACAGCAAGTTTTAGTTCAATAGCTTTAGTCGTTTTCATTTTATTTGCATTTTAAGGTTTTCTCAATTTTCTATCTACTATATAAGCAGAAATCGAAGTAACAGGCAAACAACAACTGAAAGATGTATTACCCACAGAAAATTAAAAAAAAAAAATTGCCTTGACCAGACATCGAACCCTGGAACTTTCGTTCCACAGTCCGATACCTTAACCACTACACCACCAAGTTATATATTTGTATGTCGTTGGAAGTTCCTGATGCCTTACGTAAAATGTTGTGGTTGAAATTTGCCGTCGGCTACGATTTTTGGTCATTCGATCTAGAAATCGAATTCAGATCAAAAGATACAAAGTTCAGTTGTAGAGCAGAGGACAGTCATGATAAAATTACAATGAAAAATCAATTGGCTTTAGGAAAATGTTACAAATAAGTAACAAAATGTTTATTAAAAACTAAATAATACAAAAATCATATTTTTTAGTGAAGATCATTCATCCATCCAGTCTCATTCAATGATGTCGTCGGTATCAGAAAATGGATTCACTAGTCATTCAAAGATTGCTTCATGGCTGATTGTTTGTTTATGTATATTTTTTGATAAAGTTGTAATCCATACTGTCGAATAACTGGAAATGAAAAAGAGAATATGTTAGTATTCTATTCTAGAGAATATGTTAGTATTAACAGCGATAAAAGAAGTTTTAAATTAATTTTAGACATCTTAGGTTAATAAAATTTATTATAAGTGAAATAATTATTATTGTGAAACAAGAACAAGTAGGAGGAAATATTTTGAACGAATAAAATTTATAACATATAGAAAATTCCCTGTTTTATTTGTTGATTTAATTCGATGAATAGGGTAGTTCGGGTTGACAAAATAATTGAACATAATAATGACACAAAGGAACCGATACTTAGAAATATTTGTGAGATGTAGAACAGATGCTAATGAAGAATTTTATGATGCAGAAAGAAAATTCAGGCAAAACAAAAAAGATAACCATGAGAAGATCTTGCGACTCTGAATTTTTTTTAATGATTTAGTTAAAATAAAAAAACAAATTATATATCAAAATACTCCCCATATTCAGCTATTTAAAACTGAAAACCGATTTAAAATCGAATCATTCAGTACCATTTTATTTACAAAAAACCAACAGTAGTTTCGCTTGAAAATAGGTGTATATATCACATCATAAAATTCTTAGTTACCTTCTGTTTGAGCCAGAACTTCAGTGTTTTTTTAGTGCGGCAGTTTTGTTTCTAACATTCCTTCTTACAGGTTTGTGAACAATGAATTTTTCGGCTGCTATTATTCTGATTTACACCATTTATCATCTGCTATAGATCCTCCATATTTATAACAGTAAATTGAAAGATGAGTCGGCCACAATTTTCCAATCGATGAAATTTTTTTCTTTCGCTGGTCTGAAAAATAAAATAATAAACTTATAATAAAAGTAATATATAGTTAGTTTAGTTAGTTTAAACTATTTATAAAAAATTAATTATTATTAAAATTTTGATTTATTTTTTAAACAAAATAAAAAACCAAACTGCAGTCAGTACTTCTAAAGTCTAAACTTCAATTTATTTTACTTAAATCAAGTTCTATCGTTAATTGAAAATACGGTACTTTTATTTTATAATATCAAACGAATACACACACACTCTTTTTCAAAATTCTTGTTATTTTATGTGTCTGCAGTCACGTGTATACTTTAACATAAAACTTGTTGGTAAACTTGTTTTTATTTTTAATTAGATTTAAAATTATTATAATTCAGATTTAAAATTATTATAATTCACTAACTCAAAATTAGGTTGGTCAAAATTAGGTAGGTTCGTGATCTTTTAATTGGTGGGGATACGAATGCGCACGCGTATGAGAAATAAAATTGTGTGAAAGAAATTCGTTGAGTTACAGGTACTGAATAGGGAATAACAGGCTCAGAAAGATTGTTACGCTATTTTTGATTTAGTTATGTAGTTATGTGGGATTATGTGTTTCCATGAAGTCCTTGACTTGGTTTCCAAAGAAATGGATTAGAAAGTGAATTAGAAATAATTAGTGAAAGGAAATAGTTATAAGGCCAACTTTTAATTTTAGTGAAGCGAAAATTTAGAACTATAGTCTATAGGCAACATGTAAATCATGTTGTACGAGAGCTACGAAAGCTGAACAACTTAAACCTTAGGTAAGAGTGACAAACGTAATGAAACCGCAGAGTGTTGGTTAGAATTGAGAATGATGGGACTGTTATGCAATATGGCTTTACTCACAGAAATTGAATTGTGTATAGCGATAGATCTATAATTGTTTTCGCCAGTTGTGAAAGTCGAGTGTGGTATGTGGTGGAGTTGATCACAGTACGAGAGATAGTGAAAATGAAGACTAATGTTGACAAGGCTACAGAGTTTCGGAAGGTACGAGTATCTACCGATCTCTCGTCTCTCGACTGGGATCAGATAAGACCTCCACACTCGACTTTCACAACTTGCGAAAATAATTATAGATATATCGCCATACACAATTTCACAATTTCTGTGAGTAAAGCCTTTCATTGCATATCCAGTCCCACCACCCAAATACTCAAATAACTATTTAACTATATTTACATTTGAATTCTATCATTCAATTCTAAACACTCGGCGGTCTCATTCGAAAATTCATAAAATTACATTTGTCCACTTTCACCCTAAGGTTTGCGATAGTCCTAAATTCACCGTTTCACTAAAATTTAAAGTTTGTCCATTTATGGAAATAAATTGATAATTACATTTCCTATTCCCTTTCACTAATTATATAGCCATGTTTTTAAGGACATGGCTTAATTTCCACGGAACCACATTGGCCTAAAATAGCGATAGCATCTTTCTGATCTCTTACATTCAGTACCGTAAAGCCAAGAGTGGTTTGATCTTATAGAGGTAGTAGCCAAGCCAATGTGTGGGCTAGTGAAAGGAAATCAGTGTGACGTCTGATAACTGGAAATGAAATATGTTAATGTTAGCTAAAAGAGGAAGCATGCATGAGAAAGTCATCATTGTGTGTAAAAAGAAAGACACAAGGTATGTACTTAGGGTGTTGTTTTAGATTAAAGTCAAATGAAAGGAAGTAATGATTATACAAACATCATCTGAATAAAAGTGACCAGATCATTCATGGCCAGTTTACCCAATGTTTACAGGTAGTCGCAAAAACTCCGCAATAATTCAGCTGTGGCGGAAGATCTCTGTTTACACTCTGGAAGATCTCTGATGATCACGTATTACACGCAAAGAAGCAAATCTTTGAATAAATCTTAAACTAAAAAAATTAAAATCTTGAACTATAAACAAAACTAAAAACATCAACAAAATTGAATGAATTGCAAACGGCAGTCAGTACCTACAAACTCAATTTATTTCAATGTCAATATAGATCATATGTTTTGTTTTATCATTAATTGAAAATACGGTAATTTTATTTTGATTTAAATAATATCAAACGAACACCCACACACTTTTTTTAAAATTCTTGTTATTTTATGTGTATGCAGTCATGTGTAAAAAAACAGGTAAGGGGTACATGGTTATTTTGCAAAATTTTTGTCAGAAAAAAAATTGAAAAAACATGCTGGCGGGAATCTCTAGATGTCCATTTAAGCGAAATTAGTCAAAATACCAGGTTTGCTACCTTCAACAGGCCACAAATTAAAAACCAAAAATACGAAACGAAAGTTGGTGCTGTGGCTAAACCCGCTTACCAATTATGCTATAACTTGGGTATGGGGAATGTTTTGGACCGACCTTTCAGTTTATATGCCACTCCTCAAGATTTGCGACAACTTTTTTTTGCGCTAAAAAACAGGTAAGGGTTAACATATAATTTAAAAAAAATATTGTAAAAATATGCGGAAAGGGTGGTCTGGATGTCAATGTAATCAAAATTAGTCAAAATTAGAAGATTACTACACGAAACTGGCCATAAATCATAAAAACATCGACAATCGCCATTTTTCCATATAAAACAAAAATATCCAGTAAATATGCTGCCATTCCTAGACGCGTTGTTCGATTTAGCTCAAACTTTAGTAGCGGTGCATGTTTTGGTCTCCCCTTTCAGATTATATATCATTCTTCAACATTTTTGACACTTCGTTTTTCTGGATCTCAAAAAGCATAGGTTAACCCCTTTCTTATTTTGAAAAATTTTGGTAATATTTTTGTCAAAAAAAATATTGTAAAAATATGCGGAAAGGATTCTGGATGTCAATGTAATCAAAATTAGTCAAAATTAGAAGATTACTACACGAAACTGGCCATAAATCATAAAAACATCGACAATCGCCATTTTTCCATATAAAACAAAAATATCCAGTAAATATGCTGCCATTCCTAGACGCGTTGTTCGATTTAGCTCAAACTTTAGTAGCGGTGCATGTTTTGGTCTCCCCTTTCAGATTATATATCATTCTTCAACATTTTTGACACTTCGTTTTTCTGGATCTCAAAAAGCATAGGTTAACCCCTTTCTTATTTTGAAAAATTTTGGTAATATTTTTGTCAAAAAAAATATTGTAAAAATATGCGGAAAGGATGGTCTGGATGTCAATGTAATCAAAATTAGTCAAAATTAGAAGATTACTACACGAAACTGGCCATAAATCATAAAAACATCGACAATCGCCATTTTTCCATATAAAACAAAAATATCCATATATAAACAAAATATCCAGTAAATATATATTCGTCACTATCCATCCATCCATTCGAGCACGCTTCCATGATGTTTCTAACAAAAATCCCATTGATTTTTTATCAAACAAAGTTAAGCTCAATTTATTTCATAATTGGCTTCAAAGTTATATAAAAAAACCATGAGAAGATCAAACATTTTCGTTTTTACATTCTAAAACCTTGTAATAATTAATAATTACATAAATATTTTTAAGTTTCCTTTATTTAGCTCTTAATGGCTAAATAATCATCATAATACCCTTTTTTTGAATACCATCGCGGCCCTCGGTTGGCCCTCAAAATAAAATTTTGAGTTAGTGAATTATAAAAATTTTAAATCTAATTAAAAATAAAAACAAGTTTACCAACAAGTTTTATGTTAAAGTATACACGTGACTGCATACACATAAATTAACAAGAATTTTGAAAAAGAGTGTGTGTGTATTCGTTTGATATTATAAAATAAAAGTACCGTATTTTCAATTAACGATAGAACTTGATTTAAGTAAAATAAATTGAAGTTTAGACTTTAGAAGTACTGACTGCAGTTTGGTTTTTTATTTTGTTTAAAAAATAAATCAAAATTTTAATAATAATTAATTTTTTATAAATAGTTTAAACTAACTAAACTAACTATATATTACTTTTATTATAAGTTTATTATTTTATTTTTCAGACCAGCGAAAGAAAAAAATTTCATCGATTGGAAAATTGTGGCCGACTCATCTTTCAATTTACTGATGTTATAAATATGGAGGATCTATAGCAGATGATAAATGGTGTAAATCAGAATAATAGCAGCCGAAAAATTCATTGTTCACAAACCTGTAAGAAGGAATGTTAGAAACAAAACTGTCGCACCAAAAAAACACTGAAGTTCTGGCTCAAATAGAAGGTAACTAAGAATTTTATGATGTGATATATACACCTATTTTCAAGCGAAACTACTGTTGGTTTTTTGTAAATAAAATGGTACTGAATGATTCGATTTTAAATCGGTTTTCAGTTTTAAATAGCTGAATATGGGGAGTATTTTGATATATAATTTGTTTTTTTATTTTAACTAAATCATTAAAAAAAATTAATTTGAAGTTTGATATAAGTTTTTTAATAGAAAAAAATCCAAAAAAAATCAGAAAATAATAGTTTTTATTTGTATTTGATAAATAATTGACTAAATTGTTTAAAAATATTTGATAATTTGATTAATTCAATAAGTTTAATTAATATAATATAAAGTTAATATCGGATGTGACCGCCTTGTACTGCAATCATTTCGCGCATTCTATTAGACATTGAGTTTAATAAATTGATGAAATATTGGCGAAAATCAACGCCTCTCATCATATTGTGCGCTCTCACAATGGCATCCCAGACCTCCTCAAATTAAACTAATATTATTTTTATCTAAAATTTTTTAAGGCGGTTACATCCGATATTAACTTTATTTTATATTAATTAAATTTATTGAATTAATCAAATTATCAAATATTTTTAAACAATTTCAACAATTTTAAACAATTATTTATCAAATACAAATAAAAACTCAATTATTTTCTGATTTTTTTTGATTTTTTTCTATTAAAAAACTTATATCAAACTTTAAATTCAATTTTTTTAGTGATTTAGTTAAAATAAAAAAATAAATTATATATCAAAATACTCCACCAATATTTAGCTATTTAAAACTGAAAACCGATTTAAGATCGGATCATCCAGTAACATTTTATTTACAAAAAACCAACAGTAGTTTCGCTTGAAAATAGGTGTATATATTTTGTATGAAATACCCCATATTTATGTTTTGCATTTCATTCTATGTCAAGTTTTTAATGGATGAAATCAGTGTGTAGGAGACAACGTACCCCACTTAAAGTCTAAATATTGCTTTAATTTTTCCCTGTTACATGACTCTTTGTTAACTTCACGCAAGATCTTCTCATGGTTATCTTTTTTGTTTTGCCTGAATTTTCTTTCTGCATCATAAAATTCTTCATTAGCATCTGTTCTACATCTCACAAATATTTCTAAGTATCGGTTCCTTTGTGTCATTATTATGTTCAATTATTTTGTCAACCCGAACTACCCTATTCATCGAATTAAATCAACAAATAAAACAGGGAATTTTCTATATGTTATAAATTTTATTCGTTCAAAATATTTCCTCCTACTTGTTCTTGTTTCACAATAATAATTATTTCACTTATAATAAATTTTATTAACCTAAGATGTCTAAAATTAATTTAAAACTTCTTTTATGGCTGTTAATACTAACATATTCTCTAGAATAGAATACTAACATATTCTCTTTTTCATTTCCAGTTATTCGACAGTATGGATTACAACTTTATCAAAAAATATACATAAACAAACAATCAGCCATGAAGCAATCTTTGAATGACTAGTGAATCCATTTTCTGATACCGACGACATCATTGAATGAGACTGGATGGATGAATGATCTTCACTAAAAAATATGATTTTTGTATTATTTAGTTTTTAATAAACATTTTGTTACTTATTTGTAACATTTTCCTAAAGCCAATTGATTTTTCATTGTAATTTTATCATGACTGTCCTCTGCTCTACAACTGAACTTTGTATCTTTTGATCTGAATTCGATTTCTAGATCGAATGACCAAAAATCGTAGCCAACGGCAAATTTCAACCACAACATTTTACGTAAGGCATCAGGAACTTCCAACGACATACAAATATATAACTTGGTGGTGTAGTGGTTAAGGTATCGGACTGTGGAACGAAAGTTCCAGGGTTCGATGTCTGGTCAAGCCAATTTTTTTTTTTTAATTTTCTGTGGGTAATACATCTTTCAGTTGTTGTTTGCCTGTTACTTCGATTTCTGCTTATATAGTAGATAGAAAATTGAGAAAACCTTAAAATGCAAATAAAATGAAAACGACTAAAGCTATTGAACTAAAACTTGCTGTGGAGGTATTAACACAACATTAGCTTTTATTTAAGCCATATATGAAGGGAATCGAAGAGATGGAAAATCAGGTTTCTAACTCCTAAACCGCTGATTCAATTGGGCTGAAACTTGATAAAATGATAGCTCTGGTGGACCGGAGTATACACACCAAGTTTGAGTCGAATAGCTCCAACAGTTTTTGTTTTATTCGCGTTTGAAAATTTTCATACAAAAATTTTCGAAAAAATGGAAAAAAAAAAAATCGTGTAACAGGCAAACAAAAACCAGAAGATGTATTATAAATCGGAAATTGGTTCTGAACCCGGATCAAATAAATTGTGCCCCGGATAAAAATTAATCCGGGACGCCGGATAAATTAGAAATTGTCCCGGATAAATTAAATGAAATTTTTAATACTTTTAGGAAGGGTAATTAGGGGTCTAATATATGAAAAAATAACAGAAATTTTTATTATTTTATTTTTCTTCATTTTTGTTTCAAATTTTCAAGTGTATTTTTTCTAAATATATTGAAAAACATTAACAATTTTGAAGAAAAAAACTTTTACCTTTAGTCGGGATCGAACCTGAACCTAATATACCGTCGTCCGCATCGCATCCACCACTCCACCAACTCATTTGTAGTATTAAAGTTGGATGTTCCTCAAACATTACCAAAGATATTTTTAAGTTGAAATAATATTTGAATATATCCCCTAAATGTCATATTTATATTATATTTTTTACTCGAACACATTTATTTGAATTAAATTTCATTACACCTTGTTCAATTTATTAAAAAAGAAAAAACGTCTAGACTAGTAATCGAACCCCGGACCCTCACATTGTAAGACCAATATCACATTGACTTCTCCATGATGTTGGTTAGTATGATGATTAAAAAGTCATACTTAAATTAACTAAGTTTTTTTTTTAAAATAAAAAATAATATTTCAGCGTTTCACAAAATTCAGATATAAATTATTTTGTAATAAATTTACCACAATATAAATAAAACAATTACAATTTTTTTATTAATTTATATTTAATCATTAAATATAAGGTTTTCTAAATTTAGATAATATTATAAGTAATAAGTTATTGTATATGAAAATGATTGTAAGATGATGCAAGCTGGCCTTGAGTTTGTTTCCAAGATAGATTTAAATCTTGCCTCGGTCTGTTCTGTAATAAAAAGAAAAAAGTAAATTTGTATGAAACAAATACAATTAATTTAAATCTGAGAATGAAATGGCCGATATGTTAGCAAAAAGGGGAAGCATGAATGAACAAGCCATTGTGTATGAAAGGAAGGATACAAGGGATGTACTTAGGATGTTTCAGCAAATGGTCTGGCATAAATGGGAGTGTGAATATGAAAATAAAAGTCAAGTGAATGGCAAAAGGTACAGAGAGGTAGTGAGTATTCCTTTGAAAAAACTGTATTATAAGGGCCTCAAAGGAAGTTCTAGAATGATAAGAACGATTGAAAGGATAATTATGAATGAACCATGGAAATTAGAAGGAATGCTTGTTCAAACGTCGTCTGAATGGAAATAATTTGAGTGAAAGATGTAGTGTGGTGTAGGATATTGAGCATTCAGCATTCGGGTATGTCCTAAATACGACCAGATCAGATCGCAATTCAATATCTTCTTGAGTGGAAAACGATTGATGATTCTAAAATTCAACAACACAACTTATAAAAATATAATATATATTAAAATATAATAATTACAAAAGAAGACAAAGGAAAAACGGTGATATTGGACAAATCGGATTACGATTTCAGAGTAACAGAAACTATCCTATTCGATACGAAGAACACACATAGCAAAACGATAATTCTAGAGATCTTTAAAAAACAAGATGGTTACCAATATTAAATCACTACAACAATTAATTAAAAATGTTTCTCCTTTTTTACTTTCACCACAGAAAATTGTATTTAAATATTACAAAAATATTACAATTCTACAATATTCAAAATACAAAATTATTTTGAATGCATTTCAAGAGAAACTATCTCCCATCTTCAGCAATGCAAAACAAAGTAAAGCTAAAAGAAAATCGAAAAATGACAAAATTTTCAAGGAAAACTAAACGAAAATAACAAAATTTAAAAGAAAACTAAACTTAGAAATTATACAATTGAAAATAAATTGGAAGTAATATGTCCTGTAATATTTCCTGTACCTGTAATATTTCCTGTAACATTTATCAAAATTTTTAGAAATAAAATAGCTTTCAAAAGCATCCAAATTGGAAGCTTTATTTTTTTCCAATTTTAAGGCTAAGCTATTTTATTTCTAAAAATTTTGATGAATGTTTAAATTTTGATCGAGGAAATATTACTTCCAATTTATTTTCAATTGTATAATTTCTAAGTTTAGTTTTCTTTTAAATTTTGTTATTTTCGTTTAGTTTTCCTTAAAAATTTTGTCATTTTTCGATTTTCTTTTAGCTTTACTTTGTTTTGCATTGCTGAAGATGGGAGATAGTTTCTCTTGAAATGCATTCAAAATAATTTTGTATTTTGAATATTGTAGAATTGTAATATTTAAATATAATTTTCTGTGGTGAAAGTAAAAAAGGAGAAAAATTTTATTTATTGATTAATATTAAATCATCAATAAAAACAATAACTATAAAAAACTAAAACTATTTAAAAAAAATTAATTATTATTAAAATCTTGAACTATTAAACAAAAAACCAAACTGCAGTCGAAAATGATTTTCAAATGATGAACAAAAAAATTGAACTTAAATTCGAAGGTGGTGTCGAAGAAAAGATATGGTGGGGTTGGTAAGTTAACTTACTGCTTTTATTTACTGCTTTACTTTGTTGCTTTACTTTAAACCAGTGTCTTGAGAGAGATCTAGGTAAGTTGTTTGAATCTTTTAATTGTTGGAGATGTTGGAGACGCGTGCATGAATGTATGAGGAATTGTGCGAGTTAGTCGGTTGAGTTACCTTATTCAGAATAGATTAACCGAGCTACCGAAATCAATTAGGATGCAAGAACGGGACGATTGAATGGTCGAACTGAATGTAAGAGATGTGAAGACAGGCTCAGAATGTTTGTAACGCTACTTTTGAATGCTCAAAAAGGAGCCATTATGTGGTTCCGTGGGTTAAGCCAAGTTCTTAAAAACTTGGGGTTTCCGAAGAAATGGATTGAATGGATATATAATTAGTGAAAGGGAAACTGAATGGAAAAACTTTTAGGATGGGTAAAGGGGTGAATTTAGGACTATCGCAAGGTAAATCTTCAACGAGCACAGCATGAACAGGTTGTACGGAAGCTGAAGAGCTTAAACCTTATGGTGAAAGTCAGCAAACGTAATTTTATGGTGTGGTTTGAATTGAACATGGGAATGTAGTTAAATATTTGATATTTGAGTGGTTCAATTCGATTGACACATGACATGATGTGTAAGAAGCCCAAAGCTCACATTAGTGGGGCTAATATACAACGAAATGCTTTTCTCACAAAAATTGTGGAATAGAGAGATAGAGAGTAAAACATCTGGTGAGAGATCATGTGGCGACGCTTTTATTATGGCTCATTCTGAAGATTTTGCATCAAGAAGAGCCTGTTGACTAATACAATACACATACCACCATCAGTATACAAAATCTACTACTATACAAAATAGTAGAACAAAGACTAGATTGAAGAAAATTATAGAAATAGCCTTAGAAGGAACCCCACAGGATAACGACGCCGCTGGGAAGAAACAACAGTAGTTGGTGATTTGGCCGGTAAAGAGGAATCAAATCTCAAATTTATTTACCTTACTGAGAGAAATGATATAGAATAGAACAATTAAGAGATTATATAATAGAACATGATGGAGATTTTGGAGGTCATGGGATAGTGATAGTACTAGTACTTATCATTTATATGATCGAACTGAATGTAAGAGATAACAGGCTCTACCAGGATAAAAATGGGTGAAACGTATGAATGATTTCGTTAATCCATAAACAAAATAGCTCTGTCTAAAATGACAAAATGACATCGAAGTTAAGGAAAAGGAAGTGTTGACAGAGTGTCAGAATGAGAATAACTACTTATGGTTCCAGTGAGAACCACTATGCAGTAATGTGTGCAAAAGTTTGTATGGGAAGTGGTTAACACGCTGTTTTTGTGGTTCCGAGGAAGTTAAGCCAAGTTCTTAAAGACTTGAGACGAATAAATGAGTGTTTTTGAATGGGACAGGAAACGGCATTGTGCATTACACAATGCATGAAAGAGGATACGGACACTGAACATTTTTCCCTTGAGCCATGTTGATCATGCTCATGGACATCTTTTTCAAATACGCAGCACCTACGCCATGAGACTCCTCACGTTTGTTATACACCAAAGTATTTAAATAACCACCATTGGGAACGGTGAACAGTGAACCAGTGTTGGTGAACTCGGCCATTCCTTTAAGTTGTGTGTCAAGTAGAGATGGTAATCCCGGGATCCCGAAATCGAGATTAAAATATATTATTATTATTTATTCAGAATAGAACAATGAATACCTGGAAACTGCCCATGAAGCTAATATAGGTAGTGACAATGAAACTGAGATGTCAATATTTCAATAAAGGAAAAGAATTCAAAGTAGAAAGCTTAGTTTCTAAATTACAGAAGGAAATATCCTTATCGAATGACTAGGGAGATGGGAGATATGAATGTTGCGCATGCACGAATGTAGAAGATGTGTGAGAGATATTCGAATATTCAAGCAAACAATCATGCTAAATATAAAGATAGAGAAAATTTCCAACTTTGTGTAAGCTTAAACTCAGGCGAAGCTAAAGTAATTCAAAAGAAATTGGGATTACTAAAAGTGAGAACATACTTTATAATATCGATGGGTAGATATTTGTATTTTGACTTATAAGTCTGGAGTGGCGGAGATCAACACATAATATGAATAATTTTGAAGGACAAGAATTTAGTAATCTTATTAAAAACGTAACAAAAGGATGTCGCACCTACGACTCTATCTAGGGGACATCGCTCGCCTTCGGTTGGCTTCTGCCAACCGAGGGCCGCGATTGTTATTCAAAAAAAGGGTATTATGATGAATATTTAGTCAAGAAAGTAAGATCATTTAATAAAGGTTTAATAAAGGAAATGGTTTTTAACATACAAATTATTTATGTAATATAAACTGAAAGGTGGGTCCAAAACATTCCCCATACCCAAGTTATAGCATAATTGGTAAGCGGGTTTAGCCACAGCACCAACTTTCGTTTCGTATGTAAAATTTTTGGTTTTTAATTTATGGTCTGTTGAAGGTGGCAAACCTGGTATTTTGACTAATTTCGCCTAAATGGACATCTAGAGATTCCCGCCAGCATGTTTTTTCAATTTTTTTTTTAACAAAAATTTTGCAAAATAACCATATAATAACTAACTAACCGGCAAATAACTAACCCCTTGCCTATTTTTTAGCGCAAAAAAAAAGTTGTCGCAAATCTTGAGGAGTGGCAAATAAACTGAAAGGTGGGTCCAAAACATTCCCCATACCCAAGTTATAGCATAATTGGTAAGCGGGTTTAGCCACAGCACCAACTTTCGTTTCGTATGTAAAATTTTTGGTTTTTAATTTGTGGCCTGTTGAAGGTAGCAAACCTGGTATTTTGACTAATTTCGCTTAAATGGACATCTAGAGATTCCCGCCAGCATGTTTTTTCAATTTTTTCTAGGGGACATCGCTCGCCTTCGGTTGGCTTCTGCCAACCGAGGGCCGCGATTGTTATTCAAAAAAAGGGTATTATGATGAATATTTAGTCAAGAAAGTAAGATCATTTAATAAAGGAAATGGTTTTTAACATACAAATTATTTATGTAATATTACAAGGTAACGCTTTGAAGCCAAATATAAATAAATGGGCATGATTTTAATAAAATGAACAAAATTGAACTTAACTTTGTTAGATGAAAAATAACAAATCATTACCATTACCAAAGAAAAGTAGGTGAAAACGAGGATGTGTATGATGTGTATGTTTATGTGGTGGTTTGTTGTTGGTAAGGTTTAAGTTTAAACGCTGTGCTAAAATTAGTGGTTGTTGAGAGAGAGAGATCTAGGTGGTTTGTATGTGCAAGAGGAAAAAGTGATTTTTTAATTGGTGGAGATAGGAATGCTTATGCATGAATGTGGGGATGATGGAAGACCAACCAGGTTTTCGAGAGTGGGTGGAATAGCCAGTGCAATCGATATCTCTTTGGTGTTTTTGGAATTTGAAAAGAGAATTTGGGTGGAGATCATTATATGATCCAACCGGATCTATTGGGATAAGGGGAATTGAGATTCTCACTGTAAATGATTTCATTAATTCATAAACAAAATAGCTTTGTCTAAAATGACATCGAAGTTAAAGAAAGCTATCCGTAGTGCGAAAAGGAAGTGTTAACGTAATTATAGTCAGATTTGTAAATGAGAATAACTTGTCAGAAACTAATAAGAAAAGTTAACAGAAAGGTTGTAGCGCTATTTTTGGATGTTCAGAGCATATGATTATGTGGTTCCGAGAAAGTTAAATCAAGTTCCTAAAGACTTAAGGTTTCCGAAGAAATTGATTAAATGAATATATGCGTGAATGGAGAATAGTAATGAATGGGAAAACTTTTAGATTGAGTGAGGGCGGAGGCGAATTTAGGACTACCGCAAGGTAGTAAAACTTCACCAACTCTCTTCAATTTATTTTACACATGGGAGGTCACACACGGGAGACTCACTAAATCCACGACAACGAACTAATCATACTGCAGACGAATGAATGAGTGTTTTTCGATTGGGATAACAGAGAGTTAGTAAACGGCTGCATTACACAATGCATTAAGAATATTTTTGGAAAAGGGAGAACTCCGGTTATAGTAAAAGCAGTAAAGTTATAAATACATGACGGTACGGTGTCGACAACCACAATACACCGTGTTGAAGTTTGAGCTTAATCGAGCGACGGGTTTCGTTTTAAACAATTCACAATAAACTCTCAAAAGTTTTCAGGAAACACAAAATTGATCTAGTTACAAGACCTACCTACCGAAAATAAGAATAGAAGTTTGTAAACTTAAAAACAAATCTCATAAAAAATCATATATTTTATTTTAAGTTAATTTTAGTTAATTAATTTTTAATTTGAGGGATTTTGTAACGCATGGAGGGATTTTTAACGCATGGAAGGATCAGTTTTTATTAGTTTGTTAATTTTTTTCTATTTTTTGATCCACGGGTGTGACAACCCCGCGTACTTCAGTCCCTGCTATTGGCATATGAGTTAACGTGAGATATCGCATACCACTGGCAATAGCAGTGAGATATCACTAGCCAAGGTGATATCTTAGGGGTGCTGGCGGATGAACTGTATTCAGTCAACGGTAGCACTCTCAATCTTAGCTAATGAATATTCATTGATGCTGGAACGCTGTAGCTTGCTAGAAGAAACGAGCCTTCATATAACTATATATCTGAGCTTTAATCATTGAAAAATATACTGCGTCCCATAATCAAGGATTATGCCATTAGCTGGACTATTGGCAAACCAATTTTAGTTTTGTTCCTGCAAATTTTTAAAACAAATTTGCTTTTTATCTCTTATTTTATTTTTATTTTCCCTATCGTATCACGAAAGATTGGCCTATGTCATATTTTATATGTGATAGGATTTATGGTTTAGTTATCCATTATTTAACAAAAAAATATTAAAAAAAAAAAAAAAAACAGATTTGCGTCCATTAACATCCTTTGAACGCATGTTGTTGTGGGGTCTTAAAAGGTTTTTATGTGTTGTGACACATATTGTAATGCCTACTACACATCACATTTTATTAAAAAAAAAAGAAATTTTAGTTCCACTATTCCATTCTATCCAGAAACTACTTGTGACAGACCCTCAGCTGTGTGAATGCTGAGGACAGGACAGGTTAGCGAAAGTGGCAATGCCGAGATGGACCTGGATTGACCTGGCAACATTAAGTCTACTACCCCATTGACAAACAAGGTGAATTATAGAGTAATTCGGAAATTGGGCACAGAAGTGAAACAAAATTGAACAATTTATTAGTTAGTTATCTCAAGTGATTGAAGGTCATTTCGGGCTAAAACGGGAAGTTCAGGCGATGAATAAAAAGCATTCTGATATGGAAATAAAAATTAATCACCTTGAGTATCATGTTTTGAAACCAGAAGAGAGTTATGGGTAATATTTTTACGGCTATTGAGGTTGATGATGAATGCCTTACATAAAACAAACGAATATTCAAGCAAAGCAAACAATCATTCTAAATATAAAGATAGAGGAAATTTCCAACTTTGTGTAAGCTTCAACTCAGTTGTAGCTAAAGTAATGCAAAAGAAAAAAAAAACAAAAAAATTCTATTCTTCAATGAAATTGGCGGAAATACTAGCAGCGATAGTGTAATTTTCTATGAGATCACATGTCAAAATTCAAACAAAACCTGTTCAAGGAAGCAAGATTGCTGAAATCGGATCTTGACTTTAAATTTGGGTGGATCAAAATAAGTTTGTACTCTGGCGGAGATCAAGATAGCACCTAATTGGGATAATTTTGAAGGACAGCCCGTACAAGAATTTAGTAATCTTATTAAACGTAAGCAAAAGATTTGGATAACTTCCGAAATATTAAATGCGTGAGAAGTTTTAAGTACAGGACAATATCAGCATTCGAAATTAGTAAATGTTTGATGCATTCCTAAATTTCGATCTCCAACTGCAGTCACCAGTGATAAAGAGCTGCTGATTGATTCTATCGGGTAGTGAAATCCAAAATTTTACGTCCACGCCGTGTTACCTGGGTAACGCTAACAGAATTAGGTTGGTGTAGTTGAGAGGGGCAGAGTAAATACTGCTTATATTCAAAGATTCTGCACCATGGCGAGTCATTGGCGCCATAAAACCAATGCAACTCAAGCGTCTGCTCTCCATGTTAGGGGCGGCTTGGAGCGGGCGTCTGTCTTGGATCAAGCGGCTCGCTATATAAACGTGTAGCAAGCGTCTGTTCTCCATGTTAGGGGCGGTTTGTAGCGGGCGTCTGTCTTGGATCAAGCGGCTCGCTATATAAACATGTAAAAAGGTTGTTTCTGGTGACCTTAAGATGCAGAATGAACCCATCCACGAAAATTTGGGTTGGGCGAAGGGCTAACACCCCATTTCCGTAAAAAATTACTTGTCATGAATTCTGTACACAGGCCTCGGATTATCTCGGATTCATTATTAGAACGACCTCGGAAACTGTACCCGGACTACGATTTAAAAATGGGAGCCTGGAACGTGCTAAGCCTTAGAAGACCAGGAGGTCTACTAAAACTTACAAACCAAATCAATAGCTATACACTGGATATAGTGGCGTTACAAGAACTAAGATGGCCAGGGAGTGGAATCCACGAAACAGCCAAGGGATACGAATTTGGAGTTGGCTTTCTCATACATCGTCGCGTGAATCAACATGTTATCGACTTTCGCCCAATTAATATGCGGATATGCACAATGAGAATCCATACGCAAAAATTTAATGTAACGATCATCAATGTTCATGCACCTACTGAAGACAAAGCAGATGACATTAAAGACCTGTTCTTTCTAGAACTCGAAGAAGTCATCAATAACATCCCGCGACACGATATAAAAATCGTGGTAGGTGACTTCAATGCGCAAATTGGTAGAAGTGCAGAACTTAAAACACATGTCGGCCCTAACAGCTTGCATCATGCTAGTAACAATAACGGCTTTCGCGCAGCTGAGCTGGCTATGATGTATGATCTAGTAATTTCTAGCACTTTCTTCCCTCATAAGAGAATCCACAAAGCAATGTGGAAATCAAATGATGGAAGAACTGAAAATCAAATCGATCACGTCATGATTTCTAAGAGACACTCTACAAGTGTAACTGACGTTCGATCATACAGAGGTGCTGATATGGACACCGATCATATGCTTGTCATCTTTAAGTATAAGTGCAAATTATCATCTACATTTAATAGGCAAGCAAAAAAGACCGTGCGCTGGAATGTCGAAGCATTTAAACACCTGGAAACGCTGAATAGATATCAGGAAATTGTAACGCAAAGCATAAAAGAGCATGACATCCCATCTGAGATGCCATTAAACATATAAGAAGAATGGCAAACGCTTCAATCAACCATCATATCCGCAGCACAAACTACAATCGGAAAACGACCACCGAAATCACGTAACGAATGGTTTGATGACAAGTGCCGCGAAATCATTGAGCACAAACAAAAACTGCGAGAAAAATGGTTAACAAGAAACACCCGAAGCTCCCAAACTGATTATATATGCGCCAGAAAAGCCTCAGCAAAACTCCTACGGAAAAAGAAACGCGAACACATGAAGAGCTGTATCGAAAACATCAACCAACATGCGGCTAATGGAAATTCGAAAGAGTGTTTTGACAATGCGCGGAATCTGACCAAAGATTTCCACCCAAGATCTACAGCCATCAAAAATGGAAACAACGAGCTTACAACAAGTGAACGTAATGTGCTGGAAGTATGGCGATCCCACTTTCAAGACCTACTGAATAGGACGAATGAAGTTCATCCTATTCGAGCAATTGCTCTGTCAAGTAAGGCGATTTTCGTCCCTTACCCAACAATAGAAGAAGTGGAAGCTGCCATCAAAAAATTAAAAAATGGCAAATCACCAGGTATCGATGGAATCCCTGCAGAACTATTTAAGAATGGAGGAGCAGCTCTGGTCTCACGTATATATGATCTGATTCTTGCAATCTGGGACCAAGAAGAACTACCTGCTGAATGAAAAACAGCTCTCATTGTTCCGCTACATAAAAAAGGTGACCGCCTAAAGTGTGCGAATTATCGTGGCATCGCACTGTTGAACACTGCATATAAAATACTAGCTAATGTCGTACTTGCTCAACTCATTCCGTTCGCCGAATCTATCATCAGCGACTATCAGTGTGGTTTTCGTCCCAACCGTTCAACCACAGATCAATGTTTTACCTTAAGGATGATTCTGGAAAAATGCTGGGAGTACAACATCAGCATTCACCAGCTCTACGTTGATTTCAAGCAAGCATATGATAGCATCATCCGCGACAACCTCTGGTTGTTTCTCTGTGCGCAAACTCACAACATCGGGATCAAACTGTAGAATAGTAATCGAAGGGTCAGTTTCTGACTCTTTTGATATAACATCAGGTGATGTTTTGATATAACATCAGGTTCGACAAGGTGATGCACTCGCGCCCGTACTGTTTAATTTGGCGCTTGAGTACGCGATAAGAAAAAGCCGCATTGAGACACAAAACTGTATATTTAACAAATCTAGTCAAATTCTTGGCTATGC
The DNA here is from genome assembly GCA_963693315.1 of Diogma glabrata. Classification (NCBI taxonomy): domain Eukaryota; kingdom Metazoa; phylum Arthropoda; class Insecta; order Diptera; family Cylindrotomidae; genus Diogma; species Diogma glabrata. Next base: position 4,772,037 of record OY856186.1, on the reverse strand, counting down.
CGATGATATTGTGCTTCTCGGACGTAGAACAAGCGATATCAAGGATAGTCTCTCTCGGCTTGAAAGAAATGCTAAACGACTTGGATTATGCATTAACACCGGCAAGACTAAACTTTTAACAACATCCAGGAATATACCTCCCGGCAATCTGAATACTGGCGACTATGAAGTGGAACGTGTAGAACTTCAAATACCTCGGAAATACCTAGGATCTGTAATAACATCGTCAAATGACATGCAGGCAGATATTAAAGCCCGTATCTCAGCCGCATACAGATTTTTCTACGCATACTCAAAACTTTTGCGATCAAAACATCTTTCGCAGTCGTGCAAACTCTCACTTTACAAAGCATTAATCCGACCTGTGCTTACCTTTGGAAGTGAAAGCTGGACACTGACTTCCTCCGATTGTAGAATTCTATCAACATTCGAGAGGAAGGTCATACGAACAATTTATGGTCCATGTAAAGTTGCTGAAAATCAGTATAGAATCCGAATGAATCATGAAATCAGACAGCTTCTTGGAGGCTGCGATGTAATCGGATTCATTAAATCTAACCGGATTAGATGGTTTGGTCATGTAGAAAGGGCACCATTAGATAGAATGATTAAAAAAACGTCCCAACAACAACCAGCTGGTGTTCGTCGAAGAGGAAGACCTAGACAACGCTGGCGTGATGACATCATCCAAGACCTTCGTGATATAGGATGTCGAAACTGGGGTCAACTGGTCATGGAACGAGACGATTGGAAGCTGATTGCACAGACGGCAAAATCCCTCCATGGGATGTAAACGCCAGAGAGAGAGAGAGAGATTGATTCTATCAGCGAGAACCTTGCCACGCAAAATAGAATTTGGCGATCGCGATCTTGTTTCATTTAACCCAACCAAAATATACATCTTTCACGATTAAAACGACATCAAAACATCCCTATTAAGATAAATCATGAGGAATTGCATGACTTCTTTGTGTGGATATTGAAAATAACCTTAAATAGAATAAACATGTGTTCAACCTCTTCAAACTCGTGGTGAGTGTGAGTGACATACAAACTGAAAGGTGGGCCCAAAACATTTATTTCAAAACTGATTGGCCCTGGTCTATAAGAGGAATATATAATGCAGGATGGCCAAACAATGTTAGATGACCAAACAATGTAGTGTCATGAGTCACATTTTCTAATAGTTAAAACTAAATTGAGAGCAAAAGAAATATTATATTGGCCAGTAATAATGAATGACAGAGGATTATGTAGCAAATTGCAGAATATGTCAAAAATATTAAATATCTAATGTGAACATTTAATTTTTCTTTTTTAATGCCCATAACCACTTTAAATACCATTTACAAAAAAATGTTGGTATTAATTTATAGTAAATTGAATATTTTAATCCGAATCTCATAAAGAATAATATAGGAATCGAATAATACTACTCCTTTGATTACTGTATCACACAAATAAGCAGCCTTTCACTCTATGTCTCATACGCTATTTAAAATCTCTATGGAAAAAAGAGAAAGATTATAGAGAACACAGCGACATTCAGGAAAATAATAAGGAAACAAAATAAAATTTGAAAATAAACAAAGAACAATTACACCAGAGAAGGAAAATAACAAAGTCAGGTTAAGTATTTCATTCTATCTAGAAACAGCAATAAACGAAAAAAATAAGAAAAGAAGTTTGAAAACTTAAAAACAAATCTGTAAATTCTTTTTGATGAAAATCAAAAACTATTAGATAATAACATTTAATGTTATGGCATTTTCGAAATCAGCTGTTTCAAATTCTGAAGATATTTCAAACAATTTCAAAAAGGTTTGATGATCACTGATCACGTATTACACATCTTAGGAAAAATCTTAAACTTAAACAATTAAAAAAAGTTAAAATCTTGAACATTAAACAAAACTAAAAACATCAACAAAATTTAATGAATTGCAAACTGCAGTCAGTACCGTTTGGATCAAGCGGCTCGCTATATAAATGTGCAAAAAGCGTATGTTCTCCATGTTAGGCTCAGAGCGGGCGTCTGTCTTGGATGTTTCTGGTGATCTTAAGATGCAGAACGAACCCATTCACGAAAATTTGGGTTGAGCGAAGGGCTAACACCCCATTTCCATAAAAAATTATTTGTCATGAATTCTGTACACAGGCTTCGGAATATCTCGGATTCATTATTAGAACGACCTCGGAAACTGTACCCACACTACGATTTAAAAATGGGAGCCTGGAACGTGCTACGCCTTAGAAGACCAGGAGATCTCCTAAAACTCACAACAAGAGAGTTACACACTGGATATAGTGGCATTACAAGAACTAAGATGAAACAGCGAAAGGATACACTCTCTACTATTACGGTCATCAAAACGGAGGAGTGTTGGCTTTCTTACACACCGTTCCGTGAATTAGCATGATATCGACTCTTGCCCAATTAATAGTTCACGCAAAAATTCAATGTAACGATCGTCAATGTTCATGCACCTACTGAAGACAAAGCAGGATATTAAAGACCTGTTCTTCCTAGAACTCGAAGAAGTCATCAATAACATCCCGCGGCACGATATAAAAATCGTGGTAGGTGACTTTATTGCTCAAATGATGGTAGGATTGCAGAACTTAAAACACATAGCGGCAGATATGTCACAAGTTCCAACTCGTCACAAGTTCCAACTCTTCACTTTCTAATATTGATGTCAGTACAATTAATCTCTCAATAAATAATCAACCAATACAATTTGTGAATAAAGTGAGAAATCTTGGCGTCATAGTGAATAACTTCTTAAGTTGGGAGGATCACCTTGATCATATCTGTAGTAATATTTATGCAACTTTAGGTCAGTCGATGGACAACAGCTGCGTTTACTCCTCGTGAAGCTAAATTAAAATTAATAAGATCGCTCATTGTTCCACATATTATCTACTGTAATCCGTTATTCTCAGGATGTTCTGAAGCAGCTTGGAAAAAACTCAACACTGCTCTAAACTGATGTGTACGCTATATTTTTAATAAGCGTAAATTCGATTCGATATCAATATATACTAAACAAATTCTTAACTGTAATCTTCGTGATTACATTGAGTATATGTACGTACTTTTCCTATTCAAATTAATTAAATTCAAAAAACCGAATTATTTATTCCAAAAAATAAATTTTAGTCGATCAGTGCGAACATTAAACATACACTTGTCCATGAATTGTGGGACGAAATCAAGACAGTCGTCGTTTTTTATAAATGTAGTTAAAAGTTGGAACTCGTTGGAATCCAGTTTGAAAAGTATTTCATCTTTGCCGATGTTTAGTAATTAATTTGTAAATTTGCAATTGATCGGCGATATGGCTCCAATGAAGGAGCTAAGCCATAAATATAAAAAAAGGGACCAGCTTTTGTTTTAAATGAATGGGATTATCATTGGTTGTAATGGTTTGGGTCAATCGTTGGTGGTGTGTTTTCTTGATTCATATTCGAATATATATTTAACCCAAGAAGATATTTAAATTGAAACGATCGTCAGAAAATGATTCTTTAAGTATTCAATCCGATGAAGATCTAAACTATGACGTTGATTTAGAAAAACCAAATCCAACGAAATTTCATGCTTCAAGTAATTATAATAATGCCTACAAAGCATCAGGAATATTTCCACGACCTACGGGCTTTTGTCAAAATGTATATTTTGGACCTCAAACAAATTAAAAAATAATCGTGTTGAATCGCTGTAGCCAATTTAAATCGATCACAATCCGTTTATGCAATCACAATCACAAACAGCAATAAATCGAGATCTAAGTGGACCATTACGACCTGGACCATTAGTTCCTGCACAATCATTATATCCAATGAGAATAACACAAACATCATCACATGTTCAAAATCAAAATGTACAAAATCAGTTACAACAAAGATCAGAAAGTATTTATAAGACAAGTTCAAAATCAACAACGACAAGCACCACAACCGATATACGGAATCCGAACCAATCCAAGATCCAACAGTAAAATATAATCGAACGAATCGTCCCGATTCAGTTTATGGAGGCATTCCCGGACAACAACGAGGTGGATAATCACAATCAGCACAATCCGATGATAGTTCGTATGGATAGTATCATGGTCCAAATTCAGCAACAACACCAACAGCACGTAGTCAATCTAACCAACCATTACCGGGTGAAATGCCTGGTGTTGGTTACAACGTAAATCAAAGACAAAATGAACGAAAATTATCGGGAAATAATAATGGTGGAAATAGTAATACAGTAAATAGTTGACCACCACCTCCACCACCAAACGGACAAAATGGAATTTACGTACAAAAAACTAATACCCCAAATAATACGTTACAACATCCACATCAATACAATATGCATCAGATTAGACAAAATTAAATATAATATAATTATTTAAAATATCAATTCAATAATTCAATATTATTGAGATAATAGGAATTTATAATAAATTAACTTACATATTAGTAGTTGATGTTGTTAACATCATATGGCACAAATATGTCTGAAAATAATAAAAATTGATAACTTTTAAATGAAATATATTTAATTATAATAAAAGTAATATATGTGATATTTAAATTATTAAGTTATCAACTTATAATAACAAAAGTGTTTAATAAATTTATATATTAGAATTATTCAAACTCCTTTTAAGAATAAGTAATTATAATTTAAATAATAGCACTAATAATACCTTTGACTGAATAATTCTTTCATTATTAATAAATGTATATATTTATTACACACACATATTAGTTTTTTTTACCTATATTTATTTTTGAAAGAAAATGAAATATTAAAATTTTTAATTTAATGTTTGTTTCGCGTTGAGTTTCTTTTGAATATAATTTCAAATTTTAAGTTACTTTTGAAATGGTCGAAAAAATATTCATTTACAATTCATAATTTCTTCATCCAATCCATTCATTTATTTTTGTAAATAAATATAAAACCATGTTTATGTTTATAATAAAAAAAAAATGATTGATATTTCGGATCGAATAAAAAAATTTTAGATAAAAATAATATTAGTTTAATTTCTAATTACTAAGGCAGGTTTCGTGCAAGAGTTAAACGAGACATTGATAAAACTTAATAATATCGAATTAATATAGAAATCGAAATGGTGAGACCCTAGTAAAATTCTTAAGACGATCAATACATAGAACTTAGCCTTAAATCGACAAAACCCAAGCAACCCCCATTTTCCATATAAACCCAAAATATCCCATAAACATGCTGGTATTCTTATACCGGTTATTCGATTAATCCCAAAGTTCAGCACGGAGTTAATAGCTTTGCTTATTTTACAAGCTTTGTTCAAAAAATGTTTAAAAAAAATAAACTGCAATCTAGCTCTGGATATCCGTATAATCAAAATTAGTCAAAGTAAGACACAAATGTTTTTAAAATTTAGCATTTTATATTATCAAAACCGAAAAAAAATAAAATTTTTACAAGACTATATTAAAAATAAATTGTTCCATATCAAAATTTAAAATAAATTGAATAGAAATTTAATATTTATTAGCATTTCTCATGACTAAAACTGAAATATCTCCAGATACTATACTCAAATCTTGAAAACTTGTGTCCTTTTCGGTATCGACAACTTTGTGTGATTTCGGTTTATTCGAATTCATTCGACTTTCATGTCTGATTGTTGTGGGTGACTGATGATTTCCAAAGAGACGATGCACTTTCTCACCGCCATGGATTTTTGAATTTAATCTCTGATCGATTACCTAAAGAAATGAACACATTTAAATTGAAGTTTGATTTAAACTAATGCTTTTTATTTACATGATTCGATTCAGCCCCAACATACGCTTTCCTTGGAAAGGGACAAGTTGTAAATGATTTATTTAAATTCTCTTTTGTGGCTTGCTCCAACGATGAATTATAAAAACTTGAAGTACGTATATGAGCTAATTTTGATTGAAATATATCTTTTCTTGATTTATCGGATGCCACTAAGGGTACAACTGGTGTTTTCTTTATATACACACCTATCGGACTGACAATATGATCATATGATGTAGGTTTTTTCCCACTTTTAGGTTGAGCTAGTTTTGTGACTGGTCGTTTAAATTTCAAATTAGAATCTTGTTTTGATGCTGACTTTGGGGAATTAATATTCCTTGGTTTAAAAGATTTAGGAGTGGCACCGGATTTATTGGGTTTTGGGGTTAACACATTTTGTTTTTCCATTATTTTTAATCCCTCTTGTATCATGTAATCCATTTCTTCCAACGTATCATTAAAAACCATATCCTTATGTCTTATATTTTTAACCTGATTTGATTCTAAGCTATCCGTAAATAAACTAGATTCATCTTTTAATGAAGAAATATCTTCTAACGTATTATTATCAATTTTCTTTGTTTTTGAATTTTCAGGTGAACTATCTGAAGATAATTCAATAACTTCGCTTGAATTATTTATGGTATTTGCGGTTTTGTAATTTGTCGTATTTGCGCTAGATGAATCGATTAAATTACCATCATCATCATAAAATATATTTTTTCTTGGTTTATGTACCCAAATCGAATTATAGGTTTCTTTTGTTGAAGTCTCTGAACTAGTTTCTGAAATTTGTTTCATATAACTTCCCTCCGCTGTCATATAACTCTCATCGGTTGCATTATTTATGTTTATGATGTTACATTCCGTGTCTGAATTCGATTTATTTGAATTACTATTCATTAAACTTTGTGAGGGTAAATTTGTATTATCTAAGTTTATCAAATCAATAGATAAGTTTGCATCAAGCTCTTTACTCTGATCGTTATTCAATAACTCAACTAAGACATCTGTATTTATTGAGGATGTTGATATTTTTGAATTGTTTTGAGTGTTTCTGGATAGCGAAGTATCATATTGTGTTTCCTCTTCTATTATTGTTGATGGTCGAAACATTCCACATAACTTAACAGGTGACATTTTCGTTAAATTAGCTATGGAATTCTCCCACAAAGCTGACGGTTCTTCAACTTCATTTAACTGTGTTGTATCACCACAAATTTCTTCAAATTTTTCTTGATCTTTTCGGTCCAGTGAGTCTTCATCGATTTCGCAAAGTTTTTCAATTACCGCAAAAGTCTCATCACCACCCAAATTATTCATTCTTGATATATTAGGATTCTCCGTTTCATTCAGAAAGGAATATTCGTTATGTTTATTCATATTTTGAATATTTATTTCTTCGAAACGTTTATGAAGTAAATCTTTAAAGCTTTCGTCTAGGTCAGTTGATTCTTCTGACGTTGAAGATTCGTTGAACAAATATTCCCCGTTTCTTTGAAAAATGAAAAATAGAATACATTAATTGTATATCGTGATTGAACCAAGCATACAGTATTAAATAGTCTTCTAATCTTCACTTTATCTATATTAATTGGAAGCACACATACAACATTAATAAACGAATTATACTCTAGTTTCAATTCAACAAATAATTTAAATACAAAATCAAAATTACCAAACGTCAGAAAAATCTTATTCTATCAAATGAAAATTAAACCATACCTATTCTTTAATAAATATTCTTTTGTTTCGTCTAAAGTCGGTTTTCCCATGAAAACACAATTTTCCTCATTATTTTGGACAACAGACATCACTTCACAAAACAAAATATAAACTTACCAAATAAAATTGAAATATATATATATATAATTAAAATTATTTAAATTAAATTTTCTTCCGTAAATCAGTTGAGATTTGATAGGCGTCGTTTAATATACAGTATTTTTGTTTAAATAAAATAGAAATGGCTGATTACATTAAATAGGGGTGCCAGAGTGGTATTATAAGAAAAACTGTTCGAAAATAGTCGGTATAGATGTTTTAATATTCAAATCTTATTTCAGTTAAAATTAAAAAATATTTAATATTTTTGATATTTATTTCAAAACCACAAACAATAATGTATAATATTGATAGATTTATAATTATTGGTTCATAATTTTATTATGAATCAAATTTTTGAAAAGTTGTGTTATTCTTATTAGTTGACTAGGATTCTTAACTGTAACTGTAATATAGAATCGTTTTGAACATTTAGATTTAACAGTAATATTCAGATTATATTAATTATAATTGTATTTATTTAAACCAAACTAGTGATATATCATGGTTTGAAATTGTTTCGGATTAAGTCATTCCGTTGTTAATGGCAGTAGAATTTACAATAAACCTTTTTTACAAATGCATACAACTGTTATGATTAAATTCAATAATTACAAAAACTTCAGTGTGGCATTTAGTAAACAAAACAAAAATGTATATAAATTTAGAGTGAAATCGCATTAAATAAATTTATGCATTCACTTTAGTATCTTATGATTACAAATTCAAAACTGGCTAACAGAAAACAAACAAAAAATCAATGCATATATTAAATTGGCACATCGAAAAAAATTTAATCAATGTTTAATGAAGACATTCTTTTTTCAACTGTTATTTCAATATCTTGAAACAATTCACCGATCCAAGCAATTAAAATGCAGTAATGCTGAAACAGTTGAATTAATAGTTCACCTTCATCTAACATTTCCAATTTTTCTATACGTTGCCTTTCATTGCCAGGTATACTATGATATATTTGGACCATATCCCATGCTCTGGCACCCTGCCAATCACAATTAATAAAACGCTGAATTTGTGTATTTAAAGATGTACAGGCATCAACACCAGCTAAGCTACATCCTCTTGCCCGTAGATTACTAAGCATTACCTCAGCGAAACGATCATTCATATTGATTTGTTCATAATTAACGAATACAGCTGATTCAAAATGCGATGCGAACCATTTCAATAAATTGTTACAATTTTTCGTTTCAATATAAACAAGAACACATTCAGCTAAAAATATTGTCGGTTTCTTAAAATCAATTTCAGCTTGTTGTAATTTATTATTAACTTCATCAACATTTCTAAGGTCAACTCCCATAATATGGTAATTTGTTGAATGTAAATCTGTCGGACTTAAACGAACCTCACCATCTTCAACATGAATCTTTTCTAATAAAATCTTATTTCGTTTTATCGAATAACATTTTTTAGCGGTAACCGATGGAAAATCCAATTCAATAAATTTTGATACGCTATGACCGGCATCGCGTAAACGCCAATATAATGTATCAAAACCACATCCTAAGTTAATTATTTGACAATTATCCCCAGTTTTCTGAAAATAAGCCAAATTATTATTAAAATTTCGTTTTCAACATAGCCACGAATTGATATACGTTGTTGGGATAAACTGAAATTCAAGGTTACTCAATCAAATCTCATTTTATGCTTGACCGTCATACATAAATAATTTAACTACAAACTATAACAAAAAAGAATACCTGTAAAAAATTTTCAACGCATAACTCCACACCACGAACTCTTGCATAATAGCCACGATTGATTTCTGGTGCTTTCCTTTCAGGATTTTTTACAAAATGTCCAATATATTCGTCTTTCCAATATCCAAGGCGTACAGCACTTCGTTTACATTCACTTGCATCATCGTTGGTAGCAATTACAGCCTCATCACATGGATGAAAAGATTGTTCCATATTGATGTTAGTAATATATTTTAATTTATATTCAACAAATTAAGCAAAATTATAATTATCCAAAACCGACAAACTATAATTTGACAGATTACTATTTTGACAGTATCGTTATTTCGTTTTTCAAGAAGTTTGATAAAATTGTAACATATTTGTGCCGACTGTATAAACTGTAATACCATCGACTGTCAATCATAAAAAGTAAACAAGACATAAAATTGAAAAAATGGATTCCAGCTTATTGCTTGCTTCCACTTTATTACTAAAACGAAGAAGAGATCGTAAGAAAAATGAAAAACAAATAAAAATAACAGATATCCATACACTTCAGGAAAAAGCTATAGCGAAACCAACACCTTGTCTCAACTTTAACGTAATGGCACATAGACTTATGTTACTTAAAGCCATGAAACCAAACAATACTGAAACAACGAAAGTAACACGTTCGAGAAGAGATGAATCTCATTCTGAAATTATTGATTATATTTATACTGATACAACATTTTATGATTATGAAAATGAAAAATTGTTTAAATATTTAACATCACGAAATGTTTTTAATACAATTATGAAGGGGATTGAAAGTAAAATTACCAGAAAAATTCATGCACCTGATTTGGCATTATCTTCATCAACTCGATTAGCTGTCACACTAAGGTAGGATAGGTAAATTCTTGAAATTTAACAATTTTATTAAAAATTACATTTCCAGATATCTATCAACTGGTGAGAGTAATGTCTCACTTGCACAACGTTTTAAATTAGGAAAATCTACAATCTGTGGTGTACTATCAGAAACATGTGATGCCATTTGGGATCATTATAGTGAAGTACTTTTACCAAATCTAACAGTTACACAATGGCTAGAGATTTCAAATAGTTTTCTTAAAAAATTTCAATTTCCCCATTGTTTGGGTCCAATGAACGGTTTAAAAATATTAAATCAATCATCATCAGGTGTTAATTTATTAGCATCATGTGATACATATCATAAGTTTACGTATATCGCATTGGCTGTCGTTGAGCATCACTGGGTTAAATTAGATTTCAATGAAAAAATGATGCTTTCAATGTTGAACAATAAAAATTCTAATATACCAAAACCGTGTCCAATAAATTATCAACCATCATTACTACCTTATGTATTCACGGCCGTGGAACCTTTTTTTTTACGTGAAAACGTAATGATACCGTACCGTCCGATGGAAAACTCAACTCAAAATCTACCGCCAAAACAAATTATATTCAATGACAAAGTAAATGAGATTAATGGTGCTTTGGCGAAAACATTTGAAATATTTCAGAAAAAATGGAGTTTTATGGTGAAAACACAGTTGAAGACTGATAATCTATTGCGATGTATTAAAGCGGCTATATGTTTGCATAATTTTTTAATCGATTTCGAAACAAAGCAAGATGTCGAGAATAAAAAGGAAAATATTCATATTGCGGATATTATTGAGATATTAGATGATGAGAAAATCGAGCGTAAGACACCGGAAATGATTAGGAATGAGTTTGCGGATTATTTTCAAAATCTAAGTGACTCGGGGAAGTGTTTAATTTAATTTATATATTTATATTAATAAACAAACAAATTTTGAGAAACAAGAATAGTTTAGTTTTCATTAGCGTCAACTAATGGTAATTGTTATGGATAAATAAAATATCAATTTTAATTTAAACTTTTATAAATTTAATTGATATCATTAAAGTTGGTATCGCAACATTTTTGACTGAAACTTTTAATTGATTTCGTTGCTAAATTACTACTAATGCTGAATGCATCCGACCAATCGTTAACAATATTTTGATTAAGTTGATCTATATTATTTAATTCTTTAGCAATCTCATTAAATCGTTTCAATCCATTTTCATCACTTCTATCCATATAACTGTTTAATAATCCATCGTACGATTTATTAATTTTTTCAAATTCCAAACTGATATTCGAAGGAATTTGTTTCATCGATTTCAAACTCAAAAGTGGTTTACGTATATTTTCTAGTAAATTTAAGTTTTTCAAAATTAATTCTAGATTTTCGTTCGATTTTAAATTTAAATCCAACTGTTTTTGTGTAAATATTATATCGTTTATATATTTGATTTCTTTATATAGTTCGATATATTCATGATAGATTTTTAAAAAATTTTTCTTCGACGTATTTGCTTGAGTTTTTAAACTTTTTTTGGTTTTTTCAATTTTTTCTTCGGTTGCTACTAATAAGAGAGATTCGTATAAATATTCATCGAATTCTTCAATTTCTGCTTCATTTTCAAACATTTTCGTTTAAAGTTTAATTAACAGAAGTTAAATTGAAATATTACTGTTTACAGTTTCGGATTTTTGAATTGAGTGATAGGTTTGTTTTTTGAAACATGGCCTAGATATATCGATCCATAGCATCCTGTTTTTCGAAAATCAAGTGTACTAAATTGCTCAATTTGAGTGAAATACAGCGAGTGTTTTCGAATTTTGTTTTTGCTATTTAAAATAGTGGTGGTACAAAACCTTTCGTAATCATATGATTATACATATTACTGATTCGTCATTTGCAATAAACAATGAACATTGCCATATGCAAAAAATTAGATTAGTGTTTTTGAATTTTTCCAGATGGCGTTATGGCGATTTTTTAAATTTTTTTTATATTGAGCAAAACGCCCGATATATCATAGCCCTACACATTCACGCCATTTGCAATTAACAATGAACATTGCCATATGCAAAAAATTGGATTAGTGTTTTTGATTAAATCAAAGAATTAAGAGACTAAGGAAATAAAACTACTGTATATATACACAAAAATATTTGAAGCCGTTTTTCTCTCTTCTTCTCTCGTATTTGTCCATTTTAAGTTGTCAAAAAAACATTGTTTGGTTTTAATAAAATTGTTTTTATTATTTATCGTGGTGATATTTTGACGAATTTATAATAAATATAAAAAATGCTAGTGATTTTATTATAATTTTAAAGAAAATTTTATATATTTAAGTGAACATTTTGAATAAAACATTACATATGAATTGTGTGATAATGACGTGTAAAAATTACCGAATACATATACAGGATGGGATTTCTTATCATAGATAACTAATATTGATATTATAATTTACTTTTCTATTAATTTTAAGTTTTTTTAATATATTCGAGAAAAAAATATAATGTAAAATCAATGTAAACACTAATAGAATGCTTCCATTTTGGATTGTCAAATTTTTTATGTTGTATTGTCAAATTTTTTTATGTTGTTTTTCTATGTAATGGCGTCTCTTTTTTTTATATTAATTTTGGGGGCAAAAATACGCTTAAATTTGGAATTCAATGCAATACTAGAAATATTTACGGCGCCTCTACTAAAACGCCAAGTGTGTTAGTAATAATTTATTGGTGCGCAAAAATTGCTTCAATTTTTAACATCAATTTCACTTCCTCTATTCTCTTAATTCTTTGGATTAAATATTTTTGAATTTTTTTCATATTGAGTTTTAATTTCAAAATGGCGCTACAAGTTCACGATTTTTACTGTGCTAAAAAATGAAGAAGGCTTCCGTATCGGGGGTTTTGTATTTAGTTTTAATTTCAAAATGGCGCAACGTTCACGATTTTTTTTATGCTAAAAAAACAGTTAGGCTTCTATATTGGAGGTTTTGGGTGGTATTATGAAACCCGGTCGTCAATACCGGTCAATACCGATTGTTATCGTTATCGATAAGACTTACTTAGTTACACCGGGCATGTTTCGGCCTGCAAAAATTAAAATTTCGAATATCGAAAAAATATAAATTAAAATATCGAAATTTTCATTTTTGCAGTCCGAAACATGACCGGTGATTTATAGGAGGTTTTGATAACAACTGTCAAGTTTCTTTTCGGAAAAAAAGGGTCTATTAGTATTCGAAATACTAATCAGCAGATCACGCAACTATAATTGTTTTTAAAAGAAAAAGGTCTACATTTTATTTTAGTCTACCTACGGTGAGAAACTAATATTGTGAAAATATATTGTGATTCAAAGCTAACGAAAAAAAATATTGGTCCGTAAATGATAAAAATATATTTGCTCGTTACAATTTTTAATGTATCAATCAATCAACTGTGCTAAATTGTCTGTGAAGAAAGCCAAGCGGAACTGAGGTGAGTGACACGTCTGCTCCATAGTAAAAGTGAAAAGTTACGTATACGGTATCGTGCACAGCAAATATGGGACATTTTTTCAACATTTCAACAGCTGCTGAAGCAACAGCAGCTTTACTTAACAACCAATTCTTATCCGATATACAATTTGAAATCGAAGAAAAGATTTTATATGGTCACAGTTTTGAGTTATCCAAACGAAGTGCTGTATTTGAAGAACAATTCAGAGGAACAATCGGAACACTAAAATATATCGTTCTTCCCAATGATATAAAATATGATACATTTTATGAGTTTCTAAAATATATATATACAGACGAATGTAATATTATAACAAATAATGTTTTAGATTTATTGAAATTATCGATAAAATATTTAATATCTAATCTTGAAACACTGTTAAATAAATATATCTGCGATAATTTTTCAATTGATAACATTTTGGAAATTTGTCAATTTTGTTTGGTGAACGATTATTTTTTAATAATTAATCCAGTAAAAAATTTCATGGTTCAAAATTTCTACGAAATAATTAAAAATAATAAAGTATTTTCAGTTGAAATAATTGTTGTGATATATTTGTTAGAGTTCGATTTAGTTGATTGTATGACAAAAGAAGTAGATATATAGTAGAATTTTTTTGCCAGCGAACACAAAATTTGTTTGTTATGCGCATATTGTTTGCACATGCGCATGCACATGCGCATATTGTTTGCACATTCAGTGTCTCGATTAAAATATTAAAAAAAACTATTGGGGTCCCATTGAAATGGACAAAAAAAACACATAAAATTTATAAATTACTATTGAAATTCAACCAATTATAATAGAAACCCAAAAACTAGTAGAAATATTAATGATTTTGTAGCAAATATAACAAAATTTTGATAATTAAAAATAATTATAATAAAAATAACGACGCCTATGGAAACAAATATCACAACAAACAAATGGTCCGAACTAGAAGTAGAAATTTAACTAATATAATTGTTTTGAAAACAAATTTATCCCAAAATAAATAATACATCTCTGTTTTACTTTTTGTTTTATCTTTTTTCTCTTGCTGCGTCGTAGCTGTCAGAAATTCGCTGGCAAAAAAATTCTACTATACTTGAATTCGTTATCGAATGGACAAAGAAGTATTGTATTACTAGAACTTTACAATATAATACTGCGAATAATATGAAACTTTTACGAAAAGTCATACCACTGATCAGATTTCCTGTAATGTCGCAAGATAATTTAGACTTTTGTAATAATTCGCAAATCCTTAATGAGAGATTATATCGTAATAGTCCTCGATTACGTGATTTTAATCAGCAGAAACGCAATGTTTTTTACAACTTTGATATCAAAAAAAAATTTGGTTTAGAACTGACCGGATTTCTGACAAGTTATGTTTATATGAATATTCAGTCAAACGATTTAAATGAAGTTAAATTTAAAACAAATAAAAAAGTTTTTATCGAAGGAATTGAAATAGGAATTCCTAGAGACGAAATGTCATTCGTTACAGTTAAGTTATTAAATCAAAATGATGAATTGCTGCGCAAGATTAAATTGTTAGCAGGTTGTGGTTCAAGACAAATTGTTAAATTTAATCTTCCATTTTTACTAGAAATGGATAAAAATTATAGTATACAAATAATTTATGAGGATTGTATTACCAGCATAAATTCGCGTAAGAACAATGAAATATCATTAATATACAACGTACAAGAATGTAAAATAACATTTAGCGAAATAAGTAAATTTTTGTTTAGTATTTATTTTATAGAATATGTGTAAATTATATTATCATTTGTAGAACTGTAACATGAAGTACCGATAATACAATAAAACAAAATTTTTATACATAGTTAATACATCTCTTAACTGAAAACCACATTTGCATTTCAAACTGAACAAAGACTTTGAACTACAATTCCATTTTCAATACATACATCTTTTGCAATTGTTTTAGTGTTTCTAAAAAGCTGATCAAATTTACTGCTTCCGATTTTTGCTAAATTTTCTTTTGCTCGAGTTGAACCTTTAATACACCAATTAATCGCTATCAACTTTTCATGTTCAGCTGAGGGTAATTTTTTGTCTATTGAATATGTGGCCCGTGATAGTACAGCAGTCATGGCATAAATATCAATTGCAGCATTCGCAAGAAGATTCAATAAAAATTGTTGATCGACAATTTGTTTATTATATTTGATTAACAGTGACTCAACCGTTGCTCCAAAAAGGTCAATGCATTGAGTTGTTAGATGTGCTGAGTCCGCAAGCGAGTTATCAACCAAATTTGTCATATCCAAATCGCTTATACCAACTGACCGTTTTGCACGTTTTGTTGATTCTTTGAATATCAAACCCAAGTTCGCTGTTGGATTTTTAAATGCTTTTTGGAGCTCTTTTAGGTGTGCCCCGGCATATTGTATGCCAGTAAGAGCAACAAATAACCGTAAGATATCATTCGTTCCCTCAAATATTCTGAAGATACGTAAATCTCGCATTATTCTCTCTAATCCAGTTCCTTTCATGAAACCCATGCCACCCAAAATTTGAATTGCTTCATCACAAACATACCAAGCGGCTTCTGATGCAAACACTTTAGAAATCGCAGCTTCTAAATGATAATCTTGACTTCCTTTATCCATATTTCCTGCAATCATATACGCCATCGATGAAGTTGCATAATGATACATTGTCATACGAGCAAGTTTTTCTTGAATGCTACCAAATTGATTGATTTTCTTCCCAAATTGAACACGATTGGTTGCATGCTCCGTTGCAATTTTTATACAAGTTCTCATAGTTCCACTTAATGTTCCAGCCATTCCGAAACGGCCATTATTCAAAATATTCATTGCCACTTTAAAACCATTTCCTTCTCCACCAATAACGTTTTCAACGGGAATTTTAACATTTTCGTAGTAGATACTTGCTGTATTTGAACATTTGATTCCCATTTTACTTTCCGGTGGTGAGTGTGTAACACCACCAAAACTTCGTTCAACGATAAATGCTGTGACTTTATCTTTCTTTTCATTTGTTTTTGGATCAACAACTTCTGTTTGAGCAAAAACTGTCATTATTTCCGCAATTCCACCATTTGTGATCCATATCTTTGAGCCGTTTAGTACATAATGTTTACCATCCTCTGTTTTAACGGCTCGTGATTTAATGGAACCCGCATCAGATCCACTACTTGGTTCGGTTAAACAAAATGCTGCATAATATTTTCCAGTAGTTACCATTGGTAAGTATTTTTCCTTTTGCTCTTTACTACCATACAGCAAAATACCTTTATATCCTATACTTTGATGAGCACCAACCATAATTCCCATACCCAAGTCGTTAGCACCCACCAAATCGGCTAAACCTAAATATTGTGAATTAGTTAATTCTAACCCACCATATTCTGCTGGAACAAATACACCAAACGCCCCAAGTTCCCATAATCCATCAACAACCTTCTCATCTACCTCCTCATTTTCATCATTTTTAGCGGGATTATTAACTTCCTTAAAAGTTAAAAAATAAATAATAATATAATATAAAAAATAAAATATTCTGGTTAAATTTGTCGATACTTACATTTAAAAATTTTCCAAATGGTTCCGACAGCATTCCAACAGTTTCCTTTTGTTCATCAGATAACGCTAAAGGATATGGAAAGATTTCAGCTGATTGTATTTGCCCACGAAACAAATTTGCCATAAAACTTAAATTTGGTCGATTGTCTATCACATCTTGATTTGATTTTGTTTGAGGCATTGATAGACTTGATCCAGTTGTAATACATCTAAAAAAATAGATAATGATTATTATTGAATCAAAGTCCAAAATATTTGCTGTCTATTTCAAGGTTTATGATTATACTAACCTTTTTACACCAATGTTAATATATCGTTTTGTTATGTTTACTGGTATTTGACTCAATCTATTCATAATTAAAAACTTTAAACTTTTTCTACAAAATAAAAATAACCGTCACACACTTCCAACAAAACAAATGAACTGAAAAAGTAATTACACAGTAAAAATTTAAAATGACATATTACGCTTGTTTAAAGTTATTGTTTTGTTGTATGGTTGAGGATTTAGTACAGGTAGTTGTACATTTTTCAACACAATTTTCTTTGTTTTTGCACAATTCCAATAAAAGAAATAATTTATTTTTGTCATGTTTTTTATAGAAAGTATTATTAACTGGTTTTTAACGTATTTTGCTGAAAGAGATTATCACCAGAATTTAAAAAAAAAAAAGAATAAAGGTGGTTTAATTAAATTATAAGCCGTTACGAAATTGTATGATTACGATTTTTGAAAAATCTATATTGACGCTAGAAAATTTTCAAATTTAAAATTTATATATGTATAAAAAATACTAAAAAAACTACATTCAAATCTTAATGCATGCCAAATTCAATAAACTAATCTAAAACAGGTGACTTACTAGCAAATCCTTTAAGTAATGTAAAGTTGCTTAACATTTCAAGATAATCAAATTCGTTATCGACAAAGAAACACAATACGGATTATAGTTGAACGTTAAAACCTGTTAAATTTTATATAGAAAAAAATTAAAGTTAGTTAGAAAATAATAATCAATAAAATCGTGTGTAGTTTATGTGCCCAAGTTAAATATTTAATTTGTTCTTATTTATTACTTTCTATTGTGAGTAATCTATGTATTAAAAGTATAAATTTTTAAAGAAAAATTTATTTGGAGCACACACATTTATGGTTTTGTGGATAAAAATTAAAAAAAGTCACAAGAGTCGATATAATGGTCTAATAGGTAGTTCAATTTTAGATCTAGATTATCATTTTATTATAAAACAAAATGTTCCTTTCCTAATTTGAATTGTGGCTTTAAATTAAACAGTTTCATTATATTTTGCAGATATGAAATGATCGGTTCATTATAAAAAAACTAATTTATCTTCGAAATCAGGTAAGACAAAACAAATTATCAAATACAATTGAGGTTGATTTAATCATACAGTTACAAAAGTTTATGAAGCGCTGACTGGTGTGGACAAACACTCGAGTGTTGAAAATGAAAAATTATGTTCTAGAATTCAGAAATATCATGACTCTGACCAAGGACAATTTATGTTTTATTTCTTTTACTTTGAAAGCAGGCTAGTTTCGCAGAGATCATGCTTTTATAGTTGTTGAAATTTCGACAAACGCAACCGTATGTCATCTGATACCACACCGAGATCACTTGCACGAGGAATGTAACATATTGTCTGTCTGTGAGCACAATGAAATGCTAACCAAAGCTAAATCCACTATCCTGGAAAAAGGATAGGATGCTCTTTAACAAAGTCAAATGCTCAGGTGAGCAACAAGACTGGGACACAGAAGACTTTTTTGTTATAACATAGAGTTTAAAGATGCTTATACCCCGGAAAATTATTCCAACCAACCCAATGATACCAGGCTAACTCGTTAAATCGGATGATAACTGGAGTACTTCTAACCTGAAAACTATCCAACACTTAGGGCAGACACGCTCTCCGCAAGAGACCGCAAGACTGCGAGACGTGTTAGGCCATCGTTAGTGTGACTATCGAAAAGAATTACAAAATAACTCAGAGCTGATAACAGCCTGACCTGAGAACAATTTTTACGGCCGGCGTGGAGATGTCTTGCATACCTATGCTATGGACGGCAGTCAACGTAGTTTCTATACCTAAGGCTGGAAAAGGACTCAATTCTTCCTTATAAACCTCAGTATACCAATAAGTTTAGCATTATTCTTTTTTTTAAACACTGGAAAGACTGATTGGTATTCGTCTTCATCAAAGCATTGACCCAATTACGCTGCCAGAAGCCCAACAAGCTTGACAACAAAACATACATGCAAAAGGAATATATTTTTACAGTTTTCGTGGATATCGGGTTAGCGTTTAATAATTTAATACCTGTCACAGAGGCATTGATGGACCTGGACGTAGAGAAGCATGGCATTCTCCTCTGCAGGCGCTTCAAAAAATATACTGAGGGAACCCGCATACAAAAGAACTGTCTGCCGAAGCACATCTAAAGGGGCAAAGCGCCTGTTTCAGCTTGTACGGTGCTTGGCAATAACAAGTTCAATCAGTGATCTTGAGATTAAACGTTTGAAATTAATGGGATACGGCGATGATGTCGTTATTTCCGTCTCGGGTAAAATCCTGCCTAGACCAGGCGATGCGGTTTTGAGTTTTAAAAAAATGAAACCAATACTATACAGATTTTTTAATCAAAACTTTTGCAGTATATTTGTGATTGACATCTGTAATATTTTCCAATAATGTCATGGATTTAATTACAGTTTTTTGTTATATATAGCCGATTGAATTATCTATCATACTTTGTGTTTTTAAACTTATAAATAAAATAATCATTAAACTGAACTTAAACTTTGAACAACAATGCCTTTTTCATTGCAAACATCACTCGAAATTGTTTTCAGATTTTTAAAATATTGATCAAATTTACTACTGCCGATTTTTGCTAAGTTTCCTTTTGCTCGTGATGAACCCTCAATACACCAATTAATTGCCATCAATTTTTCATGTTCGGCTGATGGCAATTTTTTATCTATTGAATATGTTGCTCGTGAGAGTACAGCAGCCATAGCATAAATATCAATCGCAGCATTCGCAAGAAGATTCAATAAAAATTGTTGGTCGACAATTTGTTTATTATATTTGATTAATAGTGACTCAACCGTTGCTCCAAAAAGGTCGATACATTCAGTTGTTTGATGAGCCGAAGGTGCAAGTGAGCTATCAACTAAATTTGTCATATCCAAATCGCTTATACCAACGGAGCGTTTTGCACGTTTTGTTGATTCTTTGAATATCAATCCCAAATTTGCGGTTGGATTATTAAATGCTTTTTGAAGCTCTTTTAGGTGTGCTCCGGCATATTGTATGCCGGTAAGAGCAACAAATAACCGTAAAATATCATTCGTTCCCTCAAATATGCGGAAGATACGTAAATCTCGCATTATTCTCTCTAATCCAGTTCCTTTCATGAAACCCATCCCCCCCAAAATTTGAATTGCTTCATCACAAACATACCAAGCGGCTTCTGATGCAAACACTTTAGAAATCGCAGCTTCTAAATGATAATCTTGACTTCCTTTATCCATATTTCCTGCAATCATATACGCCATCGATGAAGTGGCATAATGATACATTGTCATACGAGCAAGTTTTTCTTGAATGCTACCAAATTGATTGATATTCTTCCCAAATTGAACACGATTGGTTGCATGCTCCGTTGCAATTTTTATACAGGTTCTCATAGTTCCACTTAATGTTCCAGCCATTCCGAAACGGCCATTATTCAAAATATTCATTGCCACTTTAAAACCATTTCCCTCTCCACCAATAACATTTTCAACAGGAATTTTAACATTTTCATAGTAAACACTAGCTGTATTTGAACATTTGATTCCCATTTTGCTTTCCGGAGGCGAGTGTGTAACACCACCAAAACTTCGTTCAACGATAAATGCTGTGACTTTATCTTTCTTTTCATTTGTTTTTGGATCAACAACTTCTGTTTGAGCAAAAACTGTCATTATTTCCGCAATCCCACCATTAGATATCCATATCTTTGTACCGTTTAAAATAAAATGTTTACCATCCTCTGTTTTAACGGCCCGTGATTTTATGGAACCAGCATCAGATCCACTACTTGGTTCGGTTAAACAGAATGCAGCATAATGTTTTCCAGTAGTTACCATTGGTAAATATTTTTGCTTTTGTTCTTTGGTTCCGTACAACAAAATACCTTTATATCCTATACTTTGATGAGCTCCCATAGTAATTCCAAGACCTAGATCACTAGAACCGATAAGCTCCCCAAAGCTTAAATACTGTGAATTAGTTAATTCTAATCCGCCATATTCTGCAGGAACTAAAACACCAAATCCTCCCATTTCCCATAGAGCATCAGCGACTTTATCATCCAAATTAGCAGTTTCATCATTTCTTACAGGATCGTTAACTTCCTATATAAAAAATAAATTTATTTTAATTTTACATGTCAACGTAAAAACTATAGTTTTTTAAATAATCAAATCATCTGCAATGGACTTTTTCGGTCGTTAATTATTCCAAAGCTTTAGACAAAAAACCATCTGCAAATAGCAGATACTATCGTGCTGAATTGATTTTTGTGTTGAGTTTTTAGCAACAGATAAACGTTTCAATCAATGTTATATTTAGTTTTCATTAAATTTCAAATAAATTGGAACAAGATTGATTGGTACTTATGTTGCTGACAAATCCGGTAAAATGTTTCACTGCTCAAAAATCAACACCACTGGTCTACGAAGTTTTTTCCAATGCTTCCCTTTCGATCATCATTGTTTTTATACTGACCATGTAGAGATGTGGCTGCTCAAAACTTTACTGAAGCTATACATTTCGCTATTAATAAATTCGTTCCCTTCTCAATAATGAAATCCCAACAAAAATATTTTTTTTGAAGGCAGGGAAATTGGTTCTTAGAAACAAACGTAGAATATTTAATATTTGGATTCATAACAAATATCCCATAAATCGTCCCAATATATTTAAAAGCCAATTAAATATTAAACCAGATAATCGAAAATGAAAACGCAGAAGTTGACAATAGGGAAAGCAGCAAAACTTTCGATCATGTCACTTAATAAAAGCTTTTGCAGTGGAAATAATTCATTACATTCTGGCACCAAATCTTTTAATCTTTTACTCCACAGAGCATGTACTATCTCTTATCAAAATTTTTTGCAAATTTTATAAATTTGGTATTTTTCCTTGGTGCTGGAAATTGGTCAATGTCCAGGCCGTCCCCCAAATAGGGAAAAAATGTGATATTTGAAATTTTTACTCTCAATCACATATATCCAATTTTATGGAAGATATCCGTTTAATATCTGACCGTATCTGCCGATACGGTTGTCTGTCAAAACAAAAGATCAACAACCGATCTATCGAACTATGCAGCCAGTTTTTGCAACAGCATCCTTGAAAAAGGTGAAACCTACGTTATTGCCTTCGACATCTCAAAGGCATTTGATCGAATTTGGCATACCAACTTGATCAACAAACTCGTTGCGTACGAATTTCACCTTGCAGTTGTGAAGCTTATTCAAAGTTTTCCCACAAACCATCTATGGATACATTTGGGTATCCATAGATGGTTTTCTTATGAGTGAATTAATTAACCCTGCTGTACGCCAACGCTCAGTTTTGTCCTCCACTCTATTTTTAATTTATATCAACGAACTGTAGAAAAGCACCAGTAGCTCAAACAGTTTCTATTGGACAAGTCCTTCCATTGTAAAGAGCATAGAGGTTCACTTCTAGCACCTGGAGAGCAGGACAACTTACTGCGACGGGAGCCGAAGGACTCAAAGAATGTCTCCACAGGAGTCAAAGAGAAAAGCTTTGAAACGGAAAGGGAAAACCCTAACCATCGGAGCAGAAAAGATAAAGCGAGCCAGAGGGTTTATGTCGCATATTGCAGCGAAGAAGCCTTGGAGCAGGGTGAAAGGCATTGAAAATAGTGAAGCAAAGGTAATATGGGATACTAATGTAAACCCACCAAGAACAAGAAGAAATGCCCTTTTATCAAATGCTCACAACGAGACATGGGAAAGTACGAACACAAACCAGACAGGTGAGTTTCGGTTTGAATAGTTAATTGAAGAAAAGCTAAGCGTGTTACAGCAGGTGTTAGATTTTTACGGTAAGAAGTACCGGTTTGGACAGTTCATAAAGAAGTGCGGAGTCGCAATTGAATACTCCTTGTCGGATTATAGTTTGATTATATTTGAACTTGATAGTACGATAGAGGAATCACCATTCAGCACCGCAGGAACAAAAGATGGAACCAATTTGAGCAGAATCTTACGGTCTATAGCTAATAACGGTTATAGGGACAGTTTAACATAATTTATCTGGTATTTGTCAATCCTGCTGGGAGTTGGCCAATGTCCAGCCTGTCCCAAAAAAGGGAACGAAATGTGATATTTCAAATTATAGACCAATAGCCGTACTCCCAGTCCTGTCTAAAATTTACAACTATATTAATTCACACATATCCAAATTTTTGGAAGACAACCATTTGATATCTGACAGCCGATACGGTTTTAGAAACAAAAGATCAACAACCGATCTATTGAACTATGTAGCACATCTTTGGAATAACTTGAGAAAGGTGGTGAAACGTACGTGATCGCATTAGACATCTCAAAAGCATTTGATCGAATATGGCATGTTAGCTTGATCAACAAGCTCGTTGCGTACGGTTTTCATCTCGCAGTCGTGAAGTTGATTCAAAATTTTCTGTCGAACCGATACATCTCGGTATCTATAGATGATTTTTCTTCTGATTCTAAATTAATAACCGCTGGTGTACCCCATGGTTCAGTTTTATCTCCCACTTTATTTTTAATTTATATCAACGAACTGTTGCAAATCACCAGTAACCCAATTCAGTAGTGCAGCGTGTGACACTGTGTCGAAAGCTTTTGACAGGTCAAGTGCAACTAAAATTAAAGTAAAGTACACAAGCTTATTGTGGGAAGTTTGGTTTAATATTTTGTATTCTGCCGGCTGGAATGAAGCGAGATCTAGCTTTGTTAAAAATTTCTCTGAATTTTCTTTCCCCAGAGAGGGCGCCAATTGGTAAAAATTACTTACTGAATTCCATTTCAGTAAAATTGGTAAAATTATCCCAGTCTGCTTTATCAAAATTAATATATCGACACCGTCGCACTGATGCTGATCTCGTTGGTTTTTATAAATATCGTCACCAGCAGTGCTCGGATGAAATCAGATCTATAATGCCTCAGACATATTCTTTTCCTCGTTCAACTCGTCAATCTGTTTGTGCAAATAGTCAAACTGTCGGGATTACTCACTGCCACAGTAACAAAATGCAAAGGGATTTCTTTGTGCGCACATCGTACAAATGGAATGCTTTGCCTGAATCAATAGTCTCGAGTGCCTTCAAACCACAAAGATTTAAAAAAAGCGTCCACCCACACCTCAAGATGCATGTTGTTGTGGGACCTATAAGGTCTTAAAAGGTATCTATGTGTTGTTATGACATATTTTGTAATTCCTACTACACAACAATTTTACTAAAAAAAAAAAGTTTCGGAGCAAGGTGTAGCGTAAGTAAGCCTGGCAATGACCTAGGCGTTCGACGCCAGCTGCTTAATTACTAGCAAAACAATCCGGAAACTGGAAAGATTATTTTAGGGTGCTTTTAAATCTTCTGTGATGATAGTTCTGCAACGCCTGTAGTGGCAAGGCTATGGATCTGGCCGATATTGTTGAGCAGACCGGATGAAACGCATAGAGCAGATAGTTGCACTTTTTCTAGAAACACACTTTTGAGAAGGCATAAGTGCGTGTACAGGGACGCGAGTAGGCAACGCAGGGCACTGGATGGTGGCTGACACACTTTTAGCCATACAAATGTTAAAAACCATGGAAAAGATGATCGACAACCACATACGAACCAGTACCCTGGTAAGATCGCATTTGGAAGATAGTAAACACGCGGACAGAACGGGCAGATTAACATCGCTGTGCGATGCGATTTGACGAGAAAATTAGGGGATGGTGTTGAACAACAACAAAGTTAATGTCTGTGCCTTTCTAGACATTGGGAGCCTTTGACAACAGCTCGTCATATTGAGCGGTCAAGAAGACTCTAAGTGAGAACAACGTTGACAGCACCAGAACTGATTGTATGTGTAAGGTGGTGAGAACTAGAGTAGTAGAAACTAAGACTGGTGATCGAAAAATCAACCTTGACACTATTAAGAGTTATTCGCAGGGTGGGGTCACCCCTCGTGTTGAGTTTAGTGGTGGATGAAATTCTGACTATCCTAAGTAACCAGGCCATTAATTGTTTTAGGTACGAGGATGACATTGTCATTATCGCTGGAGTTAAGTTCGATAGGACACTCTATAGTTTTATACAGAGAAGACTGAATCTGGTAGACACTTGGTGCACATCTTTTTGACTTTTGGGACTAAAACACAAAATGAGTAAAAGGACGTTGGTACCGTTCACCAAGAAAAGAAAGTTTAGCATGGAACACATCATCTTGTTGAGTTCCATAATTGAATCTACAGAGGAAACAAAATATTTGGGAGTAATTCTCGATAGTCGACTCCTGTGGAGAAACCACATGAAAGCAGTGGTAAGCAAATCCGTAAGAGCTCTGATGGTATGCAAAAACCTTGCGGATAAAACATGGGGCTGTAGCCCAGGTATCCTGAGGTGGATTTATACTATGATTGTGGAACCAGCCATCATGTAAGAAGCAGTCGCATTGAACAAAAGAGCTCAGCTTAGCGCTGGGAAAACAGTTGGAAAAGGTGCAGAACCTGGACTGCATCTGCATAACGGGAACAATGAGAATATGTCATACTGTGTTAATGGAGATGCTGTTGCGACTTGTTCCACTTGACTTGTAGATTTAGAGCATAGTCAGAGAAACCATACTGAGATTTACAATGCTGGGCAATTCGGAAAGGGAAAGATCATCGAGCCTAAATATCAAGAGTCTTTAAAAGGACAATCCTTTGTTTGGGTTTCCTAACTACGGGATGATTAAACAACTCAACTTCGTTAGGGAATATGCATCGTAGTTGAGCAACAAAGGGGAGTGTAGCAATGAGTCCACTTCGTACCATCTGAATAACAATGTATTCAAATAGTACGAAGATAGTTAAAAACCGAGGTAGTGGTGAGCGCAGGAGTATTTAGAACGAAAATCAAATACAAATTCAACTAGGAAGGAACTATCAGAACAAGAGAATAGCCACCATTTCGGAGAGCCAAGCAGCGTTTAAGGCGCTATGATCATACACACTTCCATCCAAAACGGCTAGAATCCGTGTGAGCAAGCTAAACAAGCTAAGCAAAGTAACAGTTTACTCGATACCTGGTCATTCGAACATCGCAAGCAATGAAGTACCGGACAAATTAACTAGGCGAAGTGCATTAACATCTTTTGTCAGCCCGCAACCCTTTTGTGAACTAGAGTCAAAATCCATCCATGAAAGGATGAGGGAAGGAATTATAACGGAAGGATTCTAAGGCTGAAATAACGTCATGAATTTAAGACAGCAGTTTATTTGTTGTTCAATCAAAAGAGAGTAGTAATGTGTTCCAGGCTTAACAGAAAAAACCTAAGAAAAACAGAAAAACCTACAAAACACTGTAGAATAAGAAAACACCTCAAGAATATTAAGGTGGATTAGGGATTCGAATTTAGATTCTGTCTATTGGAAAGAGACCTCATCCTATCTTCTCAAAGATTGTAGAGCTTTGGACTACTTGAAAAGGTTTCATCTGGGGTATTATCTTGACGCGCAGGACCTATATAAATTTATCCCTCTCCACATCCTGAAGTTCCTCAAAGAAGGCTGGATTGGAGGAGGTGCTCTGACTGGGTTTCCGCCAGCGAGTAGGCGGGTGGTGCAATATGGATATTTTTGGTCGCAGTATAACATATCACCATCGAATTTAGTCTAATTTAATAATCAAAAACACGATTTCCGTATATTTTCAATTCTGTTTTATCCAAAATGTTCCCAGAACAAAAACGTTTCAATAAACATATTTTGTTTTCGTGGGTGATGTATCTCAGACTTTTCTCAACAATTATTTTTGGTACTTATTGTACTTTAAATTTAACAAATGCAACAATCCTAATTTTTCAAGTGAAATAGAATTTTTGTATATCCATGGTGAGTTTAAATTTGGTTAAAGTGTACTACAAAAATTTGTACAGCGTAATAATTTAGATTGAATTAAGCCTTAACTACTAACTCCACCAAATTTAATCACACCATTTTAAACATTATTTATAGGTAGTACTTACATTTAAGAATTTTTCAAATGGATCAGTTAACATGTTTATAGTTTCCTTTTGTTCATCTGATAAAGCTAAAGGATATGGAAATATTTCAGCAGGTTGTATTTGTCCGCGAAATAAGTTTGCCATAAAACTCAAATTTGGTCGACTTTCTTTTAATTCAAGGTTCGACTTTTGGGAACCATATAAATTTGGTGCTATTGATATACATCTATAAATAAATAAAGAAATTTTCTCAGCAAAACAAGTATCATAATACCCACATCCATTTTATTTGAAAGTCCAAAGTATTTATTGGCTATTTACCGTTTTAAAATTAAATACCTTTTATGATTAATATTAATACGTTTTATAATTTTTACTGGTATTCGAGTTAATTTGTCCATTAATTTAGAACAATAAAAAAATTTGCTAAAAGAACTGAAAATTACACTGAAATTATATAGGTCAAACAAGTTGACAAGTTGTATATTTTAAGTGACGTCAGAACAAAATAGAAATCTTATCTAACTCATGCATTAATATCATAATGAAATATATTATTAACAAGCATACAGTTTTTTTTAATTCCATTACAGATAACAACATAATTTGATTTCAAAATACTAACAAAACACATTGAAGGAATTCCGTACAATACGTCATCTATAACTTTGCAGCAAAGTCGAAAGTACATTTTACAATGTATAATTAAAATTATATTTACCTTTTAACAATATTAATATAAGGTTTTGTAATTCCTACTGATATTTTACTTAATCTATACATTATTTAAAAAATTCTAAATATGTAAAACTATTAAAATCAACTTTTAATTGTAAGGTAAAAAATGACAATGAAACTTTGTTTACAAAATAAACTATCATTATACGTTTGTATGATGTTGGGTATTATTTTCTTCTATACAACTAGTTGTGTTCCACAATGTTATCATTTTACTGCACAATTCCTCAACAAATCGAATTCTAATTTTTTTCGAATCTCGTCTGTTACAAAAAAAATTTCACCATGTCCCGGAACTATATATTCAACAATCTTTGCAATTTCGTAACGGTTATTTCTTTGAAGATGTGGCATTTCACTACCAGCTTCAAGCCAAATTGTTTCATTCACTATATCTGAGGAATTTTCAAACAAATCTCCGGTAATTGCAACTGTTGTCGGTTGAGTTATATTTGGTAAAATTGCATTTCTAACGATCACACTTACACATGAGAATGTATGACCTGGAGTTGATTGAACTATAACATCGTTATTAATTTTATAAGATTCTAGGAATAAAGAGTTTTTATAATAAATTATAAGATTTTTAGGTTAATCCTGTTATCTCACCTTTCGTAAAATCATGTAAATAGTAATCGGTCATAAACGAAATACTTTGTCCAACAATGTGTTTTGCTTTTAAGAATAAATTATTATTTCCAGTGTGATCTGAATGACCATGTGTACATACTACTATATTTATGTCATCTGGTGTTATGTTGTGTTTTAAAAGTTCTAGTAATTTGTATAAGTATATTGAATTTTAATATATTGCTGTGATGAGTTACAATTGGTAACAGATGATCATCTGTTTTCTTAAAAATATTTAAGGGTAGCTGATATTAGAAAACAAAACTTGACAAAAACTCTCAAAAAACGACAAGTTGGCTTATGACAATCAGTATAGTTGTTACATGAAAATTACGAGAAATGCCAACCAGTGAATCAGACGTTTACCGACCAAGCAATCTGAGTAACAAAGAAATACGGCGTATAAGTTTGCCTGAAAACAAAAAGCAAAGCTGGTTCACTTCAACTGTGAAGGTGAATTACATTGACATGCCAAGCAAGAAAACCAGGAGACTATAAAATTCACAGTGGCAAAATAGTTTACTAATAACGAAAACTAGTCCGATCAGTTTTGCCTCTACGATATCAGCACAAAAAAGCATAGAAAGGAGTCGGCCATCGATCGTCAACTTTAACTAAAGTCTACTAAGTGCACACTACACAGCTAAGAACTAAGAATTTGGCTCCGTGTGCTTTTGTAAAGAACTAGAACATAAACATATCCAAGACTACTCCAATTAGTCTCAGTATACTGCTGTTGATCTACGCAACTCAACATTTCTATAACGTTTATCAACAAATCTAAATCTTCAATAGGTTTATACCCACATAAATGAATATCGAGCTACGCTATACAGCTAGCTCACTGAAAAATAATTTAACTCTAAGAACTCAGAACTCTGAACCAAAAAATCAAATATATAACACAGTTCATGTGTGGTTTTAAAAGTGGTTTTTAACAGTATGTTGAGTGTCTTTACTACACTGCAAGTGGCAACTGGTTATCACGTAATGGTGCATCAAGGACATCTCAAAGAAACAAGTTAAATTCTATTGGTAAGACTCATAATTCTAAGCTGGCTCGTTATTTACTAATTTAGAAAAAATAAACTCGTTATTTACTAATTCACGTAAAAAAGCTGTCCTTCACTATCGCCTGCATAGCATCTCTGAAGCTTTGTAACCAGGTACTTCAATCCAGTTATACAAAACCTATAAGAGATATTTAAGAGTTACGCAAACAACCGGTAGCAAAGACAATACGTGATTATGTGGGAAAACAGTCATTGGGCAGAGTGAATAAAATTTTTTTTTTTTTTTTATCTTTTGGATAATAAAATTGTATGAATTGATTTTATCCGGCTAAAATCCAGGATATAATGAATTAACCACCCGGATAAAATCCAGGGAATAAAACCGGTTAGGAGGGATCGCTGCCATCCCTGGATAAAATCAACACTAAAACTAACAAAATATATGACATAATAATAAAAAATAGCAGTTGAAATAGTATATAAGTAATAGTTTAAGCAAAAATTGTAATAATAATTTAAGAACTGAGGATGACGTAAGTCGAAATCGATATTCTATGAAATAAAAAATAAAATTCAAATCGTTATAGTAACTTATAGATTATATTATTATTAATAAAATAAAAAATTAAAAATAAACAGTAAAAAGTATATTTTTAAATATTGCATTTTAATTCAAAAGTGACAAAAGCACACAAACAGTGAATAATATGGAAAATCATAATAACACATATAGAAAGATGCTTTCTGCAAGGTGTCAGAGATAGCCAGGTTACTGGTAACATCGACGAATCTACATATAGAACTGGCTTAAAAACACTCCACACCAAAACGGTTGAAAATGCAATAAGAAAATATATTCCAAATCGTGTTTTAAATAGAAAGCCACCAAAAGCCGCTGCCGAAGAGGTCCAACTACCCCGTAACCAACTAAGATCCGGTTGGTCACGCATTCTAAACAACTACATGAGCAGAGTTGAACTTGAAATTATTGACAAGTATTCCGATGTAGACCACCTATTTAATTGTCCTGTAAATATAACTAACTTGACGAAGGAAGCTTGTGGTACCGCCCAAGGGCAGTAGCAGAATTCCTGAACCTGGATGATTAGCACCAAACACGTCGCTACAACAACAACAACCAGTCAGCAGGGGACACAGCAAGGTGCAGCAATCAACGGTGCAAGGTCGGTCAAAACAAGATGATTAGTGCATACAACACACCATAAATCGATAAAACGCCAGCGATCGCTATTTTTCCAAACAAAATGGAAGAATCCAATAAATGTATGTACTACTATTTCTAGATCTGTTGTTTGATTGTGGTTCAACCACATTACAGTGGCAACTGGCACCATTAGTTTACCATAACCGACAAGGAAAGCCCCATAGGACATTAGGAAGGTAAGCTGAAAATAATGTGATGTCAAAACAGGACAAATTTAATGAGCCGATGAAGCTATCCTTCGCAGCTACACTTGAAAATATTGTCCCCAAAAATGTAAGTGGCAACATTTTTTTTGTAGCTATTTCTTAATTGGTATCGAAAATTTTTTCATTAGGTGAACTTATAAAATTAAATTTTAAACTAACCTGCAATTAAAATATCTTTATCCCAAGCAGTCATTGTATCGATTATAATATTACTATTCTTTGATTTCACTAGAACAGAGGAACAGTTTGCTTTCATTACACTTTTATTAATTGGATCCATATAGGCGAAACCATTAAACAAAATTATTACTTCACTCATTTTTAAAATTTCTACAATATGTATAAACAAAACTATCCTAGACAACTATCGCCATATAGCTGAAAAAAGTCGATAAGTTCACACAACTTAACGTATACAACTTTTTTTTTAAATTGAATGTAACGGAATGAAATTCAAACAATTTTATAATAATCATTTAATATATTTTATTTATATACATTAAATAATAGTACAACTTAAATATAATTTTAATCTTTTGTACCACACTCAAACATTAGGGAAACGTAAAACTAAGCTTAAAACTGTTGTACAGTGTTTGTTAAAATTATAGTATTTTTAATTAAATAAAATGTAACATAACACATATTGAATAGGAGATTATGAATTATATTTTTGAAATAATTTCGTCTTTTAATATATTATTATGTTACATAATTAATATAAGTGGCTTTTTTTTATATTTTCTTTAATCACAGCCATTTAAAATAAAAATATCTAATTTAAAAAAAAAAATTAATACATTACTATATTATTTTATTATTGTATTAGTTTATCAATTTTATTTTAAAGATATCATTTTAATTTATCTAGCTAAATAAATTGTAGATATAATAAATTGAAATATATTTAACACGTTTGGATCGATAACACAATGAATGATCAGCGATCTGATTAGAAATATTTTTAAGGAGAAAAAACATTTGAAAAGGAACAAAAATTCGATGTATAAAATTTAGAGATCAACGTGTTTAATAGTTTTTCATTTGTAAATTACTAAAATTATTCATACATTTTTAATTCTACATTTAATTCAAAAATTTTTTTCCGATTTATTACAATATTCTAAAATTAATCATACGTGTTTCTAATTTCAATGAATTAAGATAAAACAGAAAGTGAATTTGTATTTATTAGTTTTTGGCAACAGATATTATTTTTTGTTTAATTTTTACAAATATCCATATTAAATTCCCAACAAAAGCTTATAAATTTTAATGTGTTAGACATATTAATATTTTATAATACATGTTTAACCACAAAAAAAAAAACAAAACACAAAATAAGGATGATTAACAATAGCTTTATAAATAAAATAAAAGTAAATATATTTTGTATCTTAAATATTTTTTCCATATAAACCAGGAAGTCTGATTATAGTTGAAACTGGACTCTGTGTAGCATCCAGTATCTCCAGCTATAAAATTTTTGTTTGTAAGGTAGATTTAAATAACACTATTTATCTCTATATTTTTAATAAAAAGGATTATTTAGTTTTATTAATTTATAAAAAAAAATTCTATAAACTAAAACAAATTGATAGTAATTAATTACGGTATTAAGCTTTGCTACGACTTAATTTTTAAATCACAAGTTATTATTGTTAGGACGAAATCCTAGGATAGTTTTTTTATAAAATATACATTTAACATAGATCAAATTCGGTTTAGAAAAAAAAGTGTATAAATAACAGAAAAAAGTTATTAAAGTTCGAAGGAAAAATAGTATTTTATTAAAATATTGATATATTGGTAATATTCAAAATAGTTCCATCAATAATTATATTTCAGAGAGAAACGGTTTTATTCTGGGCTGTGGAGTCGGAGTCGAGACAAATTTTCTAGTAACTGGAGTCGGAGTCGGAAAAATAATCACAAAATTTGTCGACTCCGACTCCTATTCGAAAATTATATTCTGTTATTTTTTGTTTTTATTTTATTCTGTATAGTTTTTTCGTACGCATAAAACAGAATTATAAATTATTTTATTACTATTCATTGCGCCAGTGGTGCATTGTAGTCATAGTCTACCTTGCGTTCGCTCACTCTCTAGTGAACTGACGGCTTCACGTTTCCAGTTCTGTGGCATAGTTTCAGTCCTATACAGTTCAATTAACAAGTTGAAACAATCTTGAAGATAGAGTTTCACCACCCTGAACAATCATTCCGGATATTTTATATCGTAGTTGTTGATACCAGGTGCTTCATTACGTTTTGTAGAATTTATTGTTTCGAAATGAAATTTGAATATTTTCTATATAAACCGGAGTCGGAGTTGGGGGGTCGAAGTCGGAGTTGGATTTAGAATTTTAAAACTTGGAGTCGGAGTCGCTTAATTTTGGCACCGACTCCGCAGCCCTGGTTTTATTCAACATAAATATTACTAAACAGTAGAATAGCATTCCAATATTTGAATCTGAAAATTTAAATTCTATCACACAAATTTTGTAAATGACATTCTACCGTTTTCAATATAAAAATAACCAAAATTTACAAAAAAAAATTCTAGTAATTTTCGTTTAGTTTCTGTTTTTTTTAAATACCTATTTCATATTTATAAAATATACTATCATCGCGTATCTAGAATATAAGAATATTTTATACAATACGTTTAATGTAGTATTACTAAAACTTCTTTATTCAAAATTAAAACTAAATTAAAACTTAAGCAACAAATAACATTAAAAATATTTAAATTAAAATAAAAACATAAAAAGCAGGGAACCCTTAAATAATAAATTTAACAAAAATAAACAAAGATGTTGTTTATTTTGAATTTGTGTTTAGAAATTTCTCTTCACATTCTGCAAAAAATAAAATCGAATAATATATCAAACATAAAACATTTATATAAATAATATCTAAACAATGTTAAATGTTGAATCATACAAATAAAAAATATTAAGTACAATGTTAGTTTATATTATAATTGTAAAAAGTGCAAGATAAAGAAATAATTTTCAAATATTAATTAAAGTTATAATTCCATAAAATGTGAAGCATTCTAGAAAATCTATTTGGCAAATTATTTCAAATAATTCACAAAGTAAATTTTTTCCAATACCATAAAAAAAACAGTTGCTACGCCTATATTTAAAAATACTGCGCTAACCCCACCCGTTTATATACTAAGCAAATTTTGGTCAGCAAAAACAATTATGTAAAAGAGGGTGCATGGTTTCCACAATGGCTAAGGACATTTGGCCAAAAATTAGCCAAATTAAAATGAGAAACAAAGAAAAAGAAATAACTCAAGAGGGAATGAAAAAGCAATAACTTGTAATTCCGAATTTTTACTTTTGCATTTTCACATTCCGAAAACTCATAACCTAAAATTAATTCATTCAATTGCAAATTATAGTAATCGCAAATAATACCAGGATTTTCTTCAAAATCTAAAAACTCCATTGCCAGTCTATGTTTTGTAATCTTAAAATATCGAAAATTAGTTAAGCATAAACACAAAATACATTTTAATAATTACCTAATTATGCTTATATATTGTATAGAAGCGGAGATGATACTACTTGGGAAACATATTTTAGTAATATTAAATTTTTAAAATACTCTTTTTAGTTCGCAAAAATTATTTTGTTTTATTTATTAATATTTATTTACATATAAATTTATTAATAGAAATACGACGATTAATTTCGTTTTCGATTAATTTTTGCGAACTAAAACAAGGAGTATTTTAAAAATTTAATATTATAATTATAAACTGTTTATGCAAATTAAACTTTTCGAATTTCGCGCAATATTTTTAATTTTGATATTTGCTATTCCGAAATTGGACGTCCAGTCCGAAAAAAGATATATGTAATAGCATATCTTTTTTTCGGATTAGACGTCCAATTTCGGATTGCTGAATTGAAAATATTGCAATTTGGACGTCCAAATTTAACTGACAAAATCATAGTGCATCTCTATCATGCAAACGGAGAATTTTCTATAATTAACACTGTTTGCCGTTGGCATTTGGCGTAAGTTTTCAAATAACATAATGTCAATCTCTTGTTACTTTACGCAAATAACTTATTTAATGAATTTAACTCCTGGAGAATTTTCTCTTTTTAATTTCGTTACTTTTTTCGCTTTAGCCATTGTAGAAACCATGCTTAAACTGTTATGGAATAACAAAAATATTTATAACAAAATTCACGTTTTTTGTTTACTCAGAATTTCATATGATTAACTAGAAAAATAATTTCTATGTAATCAAACGTCTATTTCAACTTGTTTGAATCTGTTGTAACAACAAAATTTATTTCCTCTGTTTTTATCAAAATAATAATTAATAGCTAATGTCTACATGTAATGTCATAATACTTATGTTAGTAATATTGGTATATTTTGTTTTTCCAAACTGTCGTAATAATCCATTAAAAAACATTAACTGTAATAATATCGTTGAATTATTTTTTTTAATTTTAAAGAAGAAAACATGCAAATGTGTTACAGAAATTCAAATTAATTAAAAATGGCTATGTAACTCAATTTAAAAAATAAAATTAAAATTAGTTGTATGAAAGAGAAAAAAAAAATAAATAAAATGATTTTGTTTCTATTATAACAAAAAAAGAAATCTTTGGTTTATTAATAATTCAATATATTTAAAGTGAAACAAAATCATTTTATTTATATTAATGTCGAATTCTTTTTGGCCAGAGTGAAAAAGCAATTTGAAATTTGAGCCGGATTTCAAGGACCCATACCAAAATAACTTTAATGCAATTTAGTTCTTCAATGTAATAATGTTGGTTTAGTCGAGGTTTAGTATGATGAAGGTGAACTACATCAGCGAAGAGATGAACCGTAGCATACAGGCAATACTAGGCGATGAACTTCCGACTACTGATCAACCTCCTTAGAAACCTTTTTATTTGTAAGTTCAGATCAATTTTATTTATATAGGGTTTTATATATGTTCTAATAAATCTTTATGTTAGGAACCTTTGAAATGTAAAACTTGAAAATCTATAAAATAAAATACTTTTTCTATGATAGCATATGAAAAGTCTATTTTCATCACGCTTAATCCCCTTTACTAGTGGAAAAAGAATAACAAATTCTAGTTGCTATCGTTTTTCATATAATTTTACAAAGTTTTTTACACAACGCAACTAATAACCATGAAAAAATAGAATTTGAACTTTGAATGTTATGTTGTCGATTTCTAATTGTATAATTTATAATAAATATCGATTATATATAATATACTATCATAGAAAAAATTGCATTTCCTACGCGAGATAAAAACGTTTTTATTCGCCTACATATTAAAGTGGTACTTTATTACTATGATGTGCGGACGTAAAGTGTCACTTTTTAAGCATATATTTTGTTGTCATAGCTACGTCCAAAAAAGTAAAAAACATTTGTATTTGTTTAAATTCTATAAAAAAACAGAAATTTTTATCAAAGCAACCTTTCGATTCCAAATTTCCTAATCCAATTAAAATATTTGTTATTCTTTGTCGTCAAAGTTAGTCGATTTGTTTAAAATGAAATAACAAATATATTGGTCAAAGCCTACTTGTTCAACATACTTTTATTTCAAAATTTGAAAATTTGAGGCTAGCGCCTCCATTTGCAAACTCCACATACGTCCAAAATCTTTAGTTCTACGTCCTTGCATCATAATGTACTATTTTCGTTCATAAATAAATTTTTGCTCACGGAAAAAACAATGTTTTCATCTCTTGTAGGAAAATATACTATTTTTTGTATTTAATCACTTTAAAAGAATCTTTTATTGTAAGAACTACTTGTGAATTCAACAACTGAAATTTATTTTAAAACTATAGAGCAACTTGCAACTAACATTAGTGACTACAATTTAGTGTATGGTGAAAACGGGTCTGTTCTCTTTGAAAACGGTTGCGTTTTTATTCGGCATAAAATAAGTAAGTGTTATCTTTAGTTTTGTAGCATATGTGGAATTATAATTTTTTTTAAATATCATGTAACGACCTATTTGTATTGTATTAATAAACAATAAATGGTTTGTCTAAAATTTTTATAGATAACGAGATATTGAGAGTGGCATATAACTCTGTTGCAAGCTATTTTCAAATTCAAATACCGACAGAAAACGGTATATTTGTCTCATTGATAAATAAAAAACTTCAAAAATAATATTCTACATTTTCCAGACCCAAATACAGCAGAATCAATTTCATAACCAGGACAATCAACGGAAGAAGAACTTTTGAAATCTCCCTTCAAATGGACCGATGGCCAAACCAGATTAATGCTATCATTATACGCAGGCAACTTTGCCAAAGTGGACCCATTGAAAAAATTCAAGAATAAAAAACATTTATGGGACTTCATGGCTGGTGAGTTAAGTCAACAATTAAAAATTAGGTTCTTGCCAGAGCAGATCGAATCACGATACAAATGCGTGATAAAACGAAAAAAATCATACGATAATAATAATAAAAACGGAGCAGTGTTCCAAGAGCTGCAATTTGAAACAGAAATCAATAAAATGGCTTCTCCTGATGACTTTGTTTTTTCACCAACTATGCTGGAATCATATTTTCCCAGTAATGAATTAAATTCAGATGTACATTTAGTTTCAAGCGAAAACGAAGGTTTGTCAATTAGAAAACCAATAACTTCAAATATATCGGAAAGAATAGTTCGTACTCAAAAACGTACGAATAACGATAAAATTATGGAAGAGTTCAAGGAAACCAACAAAATAAAGAAGCAAATGCTAGCAGCATACCAAGCAAGAACTGATGCATATGATGCTAGAACAGAAATGCTGAGGCAATTTTTGTCGAAAAAAAATAGAAATGTTAATTAATTAATAAATTTTCTTATAGTTGGGCCGATAAATAGTTAATCTTATCATATTCCTACACTGACACTATGATATTCCTATCATATTCTTACTGACGTTCACCTAAACTGATTAGTCTTAAAACTCTTTCATCATCTGAATATAATCGCTTATATAATCTCTTATAATCGTTATAATCGCTTAAAGGGGATTCATTTGAGCTACAACCACCCATTAAAATATTCAGCCGTATTAATTTTTCAGCAGCCATAATATGTAGATTTTAAATTGACGCTATAATACAAAAATTAATCAATATTAATACACAAATCAAATTATATACATATGATACTTACAATTTTAATTAAATATTGATTATTTTTAAATTAATTGAAACTAATATTTAAATGTTTTAAGATTTAACAAATAAGTTTTGAAAAACAAGAAACACAGAGTGTCAGAGAAATTTTTTTGGCAAAAAGAATTCGACATAAGTATCACAAATATAAAAATTAATACAAATATTTAATTAGTCTTAATATTATTTGTTTTCAACTATTAGTTTTGGTTTTATTTATTATTTAAATAAAAAATATTTTAATTCTTGTTATTTTTCTTTTGATTTCTATATAGATATATATATATATATATATTAATACTTAGTAGTTTTATTTAAAAAATTTTTGGAAATCAAACTATTGATTTAATCACGATTTTCATAACTTGCTAAAAATGAATTACGATCATCAGAAACAAGACGAATACTTACACGACTTATTGAATTTCTACGATTCGATTGATGATTATCACCAGTACCGGTACCACGAAAATCATCATCTTCTAAACATAAATCTGAATCAGAATCGGCACGTCGTGTTTGGCCATCCTATTAATAATTATTTTTTAGCTAGTTTGTTAAGTTATACATACACAGTTTAATTAAGCTTCTATGGTTATTGAATTAGATCAATCCATTCCAATGCAAAATAAAAATAAAATTATTAATAAGTTCATACCTGAGTTAACTGTTCGGTTGTCGTTAATAAACGGGCGATTGGATTACAACAATTTGGTAATGTTTCTAATAACGTTGGTCTTGAGTGAGTTAGGAATGGTTTCATATATCTGTTATCAAAAGTTTTTAAATATTAAATCTTTTAATAAAATTCGTTGAAATGGTTCAGTAAATACCTTGAATCAAAGTTACCCCACACTCGAGCTAGTAATGCTTTTTCGTTTGACTTTTTACTTGTACCCCCAGGTGTTGTCGCTCCATCACTTAATATACCAGATCCATTGGCTCCTTCAATATCCTACATAGAAAAGTTAAATTGTTTTGTTTTGGTAGAATTATTCAGTACTTACATATATGACAAACAAACAATAGCAATTAATTCAAACAACAAAAAACAGTAAATATGCATTTGGTTTAGCAGAGATCTGAACCAACAAGTGAATTATCTGATTTATATTTTGACGACCATGGTAAAATGAAATTATATTCGTTATACCATGTTTGACGACTAATTTCAATCATTGTTTAAAAATTGTACTAGATTAATTTCGCCTCTCGAGTCGTCTCTTTGCGTTTCTTACTACTGGGTCTGTTTTTTAATTCAATCAAGTCGTGCAGTATTAACCAATATACACTGAGAGAAGAGAGTTAAATTTTCGCTGTTTGGTTCGTGTAGAGTATTCTTACTATACGCTCTAAATAAAGGTTTTTTTGTAAACTTGCAGGATTTTGAAAATCTTGCATCTATTTGTTTTGTCAGAACTATTATCAGCAATGACATTCATCGATCAACTGAAGACAATGGTAAATTCAAAATTTAAAAAAAACAAGATTGTAGTTCATCACTTTCCAGAACAAATATATGCCAATTCAATGATTTTTTAAAATTAAAACTAATAATTTTGTTGTAAAAAAGCAACCTAATATGTATATTTTGTGAGACAAATTCTGACCAACATTTATTTACATCAGCGACGAACACTCGTTTACAAAGAACTTCAGAGCTATGCTATCCCACACGTTTGATATTCAAATAACTCGTTGTGGAATTATATCTTTCCATTGTTCCTCTACACAAGACAGGTGGTCGACTAAAGTGTGCGAATTATCGTCAAGATGCACTGCTGATCACTGCATATAAAATACTAGCTAATGTCGTACTTGCTCGACTCATCCCCTTCAACGAATCTATCATCGGTGATTATCAGTGTTGTTTTCGTCCCAACGGTTCCAAGTCGTTTATGCATCAACACTGGCAACATAAAGGAACATATCACCTGGCCATCTAGATACTGGCGACTATTAAGTAGAACGCGTGGAAAGCTTAAAATACCTCGCAGACATGCTAAAATGACATGCAGACATATATTAAATCCCGTTTCACTGCCACATACAGTTTTCTACGCATACTGAAAACATGTGCGGTCAAAACATCCAAAAAAAAAAAAAAAAAATTCGACGGACTTCCACCTATTGTAGAATTCTATGAACATTCGACAATTTATGGTCCATAAATAGAACAAACATTTAAATAGAACAAACTCCAACTATATTCAGGCTGACAAGTTGATTCTAGGTACACCTAGACACTATAGTTCTTCTTGTTTTTTAGAACCTATAACATCTTCTGAAGTTTTGAATGAAATCAAGCTTTTAAAAAATAAACGATCAAAGGGATTTGATGGAATTGATAATTTTATTTTCAAGCGATGCTCTTGGTTTATGATCGATGTTTTGCGGTTTATTTTTAACTTGAGCTTAGAGAGTGGTGTTTTTCCGAATATATTGAAAATAGCAACTGTAATTCTTATATTTAAGAAGGGCAACGAGCTGATTCTGAACAATTGCCGACCAATTTCTCTTCTAAGCTAATTTATTGGGTAACTGTTTCTCGTTAAATTCTACGGTAGTAGAACCCAATTTCCAACCTATTCTAATTCCTAGAGTTTCTAACAAAATGGGGCGGATCATTTTTCGTAAAAACATAATCCAAAAAATGCTTTTAAAATTTAACACTAATAAGGCATCTGGACCTGATAGTATTCCTCCAATTATTCTTAAAACCTTTGCTAAAGAGTTAGTACCAATCCTCACTAAAATTTTCTATTTATCATATAAAAAAGGGATTTTTCCTGATATTTGGAAAATGGCTAGCGAACAGAACAGCCAGTTCCAAAGAAAGATTCTAAAGCAGATCCAACTAACTACAACCATATCAATTTTGTCGGTTGTTTCTAAAATATTTGAGAAATACATTAATTTTAATATTATGAGCTTCTTAGAGTCTTCAAAACTTCTCAATGAACGACAATACGATTCCGTGAAGGAAGAGCGACAGGAGATTTACTTTCATTTGTCACGCATATCTGGAACAAGTCGCTTGATAACCATGGTGAAACTTTCGGTGTAGATCTTGATATTGCTAAAGCATTTGACAAAGTATGGCACAACAATCTTATATGCAAATTGAGATGCTACGGTTTAGACGAGCAACTTATTTCTTGGTTACAGAGCTTTATATCTGAGCGTAAATTTCGTATTAATGTTGATGGTGTCTCATCAGATACCTTTGCAACAAATGCTGGTGTTCTACAAGATTCCGCTTTATCACCTACTCTTTTTCTTCTCTACATCAATGACTTGCTAGATTCAACAGTTAATACCATCCATAGTTTTGCTGATGATAGCACACTTCATGCGTCTCATGAAATGCCTAATCCTTATGCACCAGCAACGGTTAATGTCGCTAGATCAAATTTGATAGAGTCATTAAACATTGATTCAAAAACAATCTTGGATTGGGGTGTTGCTAACAGTGTTGAATTCAATACGAGTAAAACTCAAATTTGCCATTTTTCTAGGTTATCAACACCTAATCCGTTTTCATTAAAATTTGATTCAAATGATCTTGAAGAGAAAGAATCTATTAGACTTCTAGGAGTTGAAATTGAAAATAATATGAAATGGAATTCTCATATTTTCAGCCTAGCTAAGAACGCTGTTCAAAAATTGGGTTTTTTGGAGCGTTGACGTAAGGTATTTAATAGCAAACAGCTTATAAGTAACAATAACAATATATAAGTCATTTATTCGTCCTTGCATGGAGTATTGTTCTCACATATGGGGTACGTAAGTAGTTTGAAATGTCTTGATTCTATACAACGTAGAGCTGTTAAATTGATCGGCAATTTAAATCTTACTAACGAGCTTGATTCCTTGCAACATAGAAAAGATGTTACTGATTTGACGATATTTTAGAAATACATTATGGATGAACGGGCGTCTGCGGAAATCAAATCGATTTTGCCTGAACCAGCCAACTTTACGCGTCACACTAGAGCAACAATAGCAGCCCGTCCTTTTACGGTTCGAGAAATAAGGTGTAGAACGGCAGATTTTCAACGTGATTTTTTTAACAGAGTCTCACGTCTTTGGAATGTCTTACTGGCGTGGGTCTTTCCTGATAATTTTAATCCTCAAAACTTTAAAATCAACGTGAATAAATTCCTCAAAGAAAATTAATAAATACTCTTGAGCCCTATTTCCCCAGTTAGCATGGTATCTTTGGATATTCAAAGACGTTAATCTATAATTTATTATGGTTAACACTAAACATACCTAACTTTGAATAAAAAAAAAATAAATTTTTTTTTGAGAAATTAATTAAAAGTCGGCATTAAGTTATCTTGATAAGATTAAATTTCTCCATACTAATCAATATGGCTTCTCTGCCGGAAAATCTGCTGAAGAGGCTCTTATAAACTTCTTAAGTCAGATCTACTCTACTGTTGATAGCTCATCAAAAGCATTGGCCTTATTATTGACATTATCAAGGCTTTTGATACAGTAGATCATGAAATTTTAATATTAAAACTCTACAATATCGGACAACAAGTCATGTCAGAGGAAATTTAACATCAATAGATTGAGCGACAATAGTATAAATAACATCTTCAAAGAATCGCTCCAGCTCAATCTACCAAACAACGAAACCACCAGCTTTGATGAAAGATGGGAACAAGTTAAAGAAGCTTACGTCAAAACTGCTACAGATGTGCTTGAATACCAAGACAAATCGCGGAAACCAAGGGTTAGCGATGATACCTGGAAGAAAATTGAAGAGCGTCGTCAGCTCAAGTTGCAATTGTGTCACCAGAATACAACCAAGATCCGCAGCAAATATGAAAGTACAGTAAAACAAGTGAAAAAGATGGCAAGGAATGATCGCAGAAGATACACAGAAAGCATTCTCAAGACTGCAGAAACAGCAGCAGCTAATAGAAATATGCGCACACTACACAAATGCGTGAGAAAGGTCACTAACAAATACACAAACACTCCACCAGGATGAATCTGGTCAAACCCTTACAACACATGAACAACAGCTAAATAGATGGAAAGAATACTTCGAAAACAACTGCCACCAACATGAAGATAATTTACAGTCTCCGGATGACAACTATAACGAAACTATGAGCACCCATCCACCAACGGAACGGGAAGTTAGAGATGCCATACAGAAACTCAAGAATAACAAATCTGCTGGTACCGATAATATATCAGCAGAATTACTCAAAGCAGATGTAAACACAACAGCAGAAGCTCTAACACCACTATTAGTTGATGTAGGGAACAAAGGTAAAATACCAACCAAATGGAAAGAGGGTTCAATTCCAAAGAAAGGTGATCTAAGAGAATGCAAAAATTGGAGAGGTATATCTCTGCTTAACACAACAACGAAAATACTAGCGATGATCATTCTCGAAAGAATATCTACATCAATTAACATGAAACTAAGAAATGAACAAGCCGGCTTTAGACCAGGAAGAAGCTGTACCGATCATATCAACACAATCCGTATCATCATAGAGCAATCAAACGAATAGAATTCACCATTGTATCTCCTCTTTGTGGACTTC
Source organism: Diogma glabrata (assembly GCA_963693315.1). Taxonomy (NCBI): domain Eukaryota; kingdom Metazoa; phylum Arthropoda; class Insecta; order Diptera; family Cylindrotomidae; genus Diogma; species Diogma glabrata. The sequence goes on along the minus strand of OY856186.1, from coordinate 4,727,845 downwards.
GAACTCCCCCTCCCACTCAATCAACAGAAGCGCGATATGGAAGACACTTTGTGAAATGGGCGTCCCGAAGAAAATAGTTAATCTAATCAAAGAAATGTATCGGGATGCTGGAAACAGAATACAATACATACTACAACCACCGAGGAGTGTGACAAGGCTGTGTACTATCCCCGCTACTATTCCTAATAGTACTAGATAGTATCATGAGAAAGCTCGATGATGCAAGTCCAAATGGAATCTAATGCAACACAACAAGACGGCTCAATGATCTAGACTACGCAAATGACATCTGTCTACTTACACACACACATACGGACATGCAGCAGAAAATACAGAAGCTATCAACCCTTGCACATGAAGTCGGTCTCAAAATTAATATCAGAAAAACAAAGGCTATGAGATTGAACACCAAAACGATAACACCAATTACCATCAACAATACACAAGTGGATGAAGCTGACAAATTTGTGTACCTTGGTTGTACTGTAGCAAAAACAGGCGGGACTGAAGAACATATTAGTCAGCGTATTAACAAAGCCAGAAATACGTTCAATATGCTTCACAAGATCTGGAATGCATCCGTCCTGTCAAGAAAGACAAAGCTACGAATGTTCAATGCATGTGTCAAGTCAGTACTGCTGTATGGGTGTGAAACGTGGAAATATACAAGAAAGATCACAAATAAACTACAGGTGTTTGTGAACAAATGCCTGAGAAGACTGATCAAATCCTTCTGGCCGAACACCATCAGTAACCAGGAACTTCTAAGGCAGACAGAGCAGTCAGCCATTGAAACCGAGGTAAAACAAAGGAAATGGAGGTGGATAGGACATACACTGAGGAAATCAGCAGAAGATATAATAAGGATGTCCCTAGAGTGGAAGCCACAAGGTAAAAGAAGAGTTGGAAGACCACCCATGACATGGAAGAAAACGGTGCTAGCTGAAGCAAAACAAATTGGCAAGACATGGGGTGAACTGAAAGCGATTGCCCCCAACAGAGTCAGATGGTCCAGTCTAGTAGATGCCCTATGCTCCTAAAATGGAGACATACATAAATTGTGGGGTTTCTCTACATTAATTTGCGCTGGTGTACTTAAGCCTTAATTTTAACTTTCAAGCCTTAACTCTATTTTTAATTTACATCAACGAACTTGAAAATCACCAGTAACTCGGATGAATCTGGCACATAAAACAGATGCCCCAGCAACACTATTTTACGCATCTTTTCAGACGGTTTGAACCTAGTTAGTAATTGTTAAAATCACACTATCATAGCGAGACAGAATGCAATGGGGAGGGATTTCTTTGTTCATTATCGAAAAAATGTTATTTTGAATGTTTACATAAAATTTTAGAGGATCAAACAATTTTTACGTATTCCAATTCAAAGCATAACATTAAATAGATTGTATATTATTAGTTATGTCACTTGCAAAAATATTGTATATAAGTCTAGAGCAAACACAGGTAAGTGAATTTTTAAGAATACATATAGGAAATATAAGTTTTATAAACAAGTTTTTGGTAAAATAAAATTTTTTCAGATTATTAATTAAAATTTCATGACTTTCCAGAATTCCATACCTGGTGGACACCATGCATGTAGTATATTTTCCCATCTATCACTTTATCTATACAAACTGTCAAATTGTCGAGATTACTCACTGTCATAGTAACAAAATGCAAAGGGACTTTTTGTGCGAACATTGTGCAAATGGAATGCTTTGCCTGAATCAATAGTCTCGAGTGCCATCAATCCACAAACATTTAAAAAAAGCGTCCACTATCACATCAGAATGTTAGGTCTTAAAATGTATCTTTGTGTTGTTTCATTTCTCTGTACTGCTTATTTTGAAAGTTTTAATCTATATTTTTTCTAAAAAATGTTGGAAGTAAGCTCTGAATATTCATGTACTCAAACCTACTGGTCATAAATCTAGATATTTTTAAAATATATATAAATATAGAGAGAACTTAAATACAAAAATTTATGAAGAGAGAGAGGACAAATCTGTCACAATTTCTCTTTTCTCCATTTTGGTTTGTTTTTCAATGCTTATATTTACTATCACAAATTATTTAATTAAAGATAATTCCAAAGGCCAAAAGTTATATCTTATTATTATATCTTAATACATATCTTCATAGTGGTGCTAATTTTTTTAACATGCATTCATTCCACAATAATTACGAGAGTAACTTCAAGTTTTTGAGTTATGTCCAGTAATTAATTAAGTAAAGTATTTTATAAACGACAATAGCTTGATTTTTAATTATTGACAAATGTAGGGTAATTGATACGGCGTGAAATAATTGTTTACATCTATTGAGAAGACCCAGTTTTCTTGACGCGCTCTTTACCATCGCCATTATATGATCGTTCCAGGGTAAGTCGTTAGAAATTGCGACTCCCACAAAAACTATTGCTTTCACATTTCTTCGGAACACATACTAATTGAAATATGGTTGGGGAAATCGGTCTTCGATCTGGAAACATTCAACATCTGTGCCGTTGTGGAATTTCCCAAATTCTAGTCACCCCAATTGACACATTTTCCTAGCTCCTCGTTAACAATTATGGCAGCGTATCTCCAGGTGAAATTTATTCGTTCATGCATTTTACCTTTTGAAAATAAATGGACGAACGACTTGAGCAGTGTACTATCTGCAAAATTATTTATTGGGTTAATGATGATTTTCAACAGTTCCTTGATATAAATTTAAAATAGAGTAGGGACACACTGAGCCTTGGGGTACATCAGCGTTAGTTAATTTAGACTGAGAATAAAAGTCAACTATGGATACCAAAATGTATTGGTCGGTGAGAAAATTTTGAATCATTTTCACGTCTGCAGTGTGAAATCCGTACATAAGGAACTTGTTGAACAGGTTGGCATGTCATATTCGATTAAGTGCTTTTGATACGTCTAATGCGATAGCGTCCATGTCACCAACCCTTTCAACTATGCTGTTCCAACGATGGGTATTGTTAAGACCGAATTCATCGTATTGGAAGCAAAACAAGGATAACAACCACCGCATTCTACACAAAAATTTACTAAAAGGCAGAAAAAAATCAACAAATTTTTCAAATATTTTCAGTTCAGATCCCTGCACTTCTTTCTAAATGTGCTGACTTATGATATATTATTTGTAATGTGTCATTGCAATAGGATAAAAACAACATTCGACTATGGATATCGTGCAAATCGAAAAATAATAATTACACAACATAATATAAAATTATCATTCTCACCATCGAACTTCGTCGTCTCGATACTTGTAACTGACTTAAATTAAGGCCTGTGTCGATTGACTGGAAAGTTTAATAAGATAATATGGAGAAAAAAAATTGTTTTTTGGGGTAGAAAACCCGAATTGAACTACGCTGGAGGTTTTTAAACATTCAATTGATATATAAATAAATAACAATTACACATATATTAAGCTAAAATAAAAATTTCAATAGTTTAATTAAGAACATACCCCCGTTGTGTTCTCCATAGAATTGTAAACCTTTTTTTATTACAGCATAATTTTAGGTGCAAAGAAAACCACAAGAGAAGAAAAATGAAATTGTATTTTTATGTTAAAACAAGACTTATTTTTTTACAGACAACAAAAACAAAATTAATAATAACTTAGAAAAAATATATTAAAAGTTTTAATTAGAAATTAAAATTTACTCACACTTCGAACACCTTGAAATGCCAAGACTTCTGTTTCTTCGTCGACACCAATACTGACAAAAAATATAAATAAAGCATTTTCCTCTACAAATAAATTATTATACGTACGGAATGTTCAGCCAATTCAGTAAAAAGTTAGCTGCACCACCTTGTATTATCACGGTTAAAATAACAATTAATGAAGTTGTGGTAAGCATTGCTTGACGAGCATCTGAAACTGTATTTCTAATGGCCAACGCAAAAGACATTGCACCTCTCAAACCAGCAAAAAATAGCATATGTTGAAAATTCCATGAAATTTTTGGTTTTCTTCCCAAATTTAATAAAAACGATAATGGATAAACGTTAACAGCCCTTCCCAATAATGCACATATCTACAAAATTTCCAAATGTTTTAAAATAGTGAGGGTTTGGAGATAAAACATGTCTAGCTTTATTAGATTAAACTCTTCATAGTTTTTATTTACTTACAAATCCAGTTAAAATAAACCATGGATCAAAATGATGTTTAGGAAATGTGAACATTGAAACACCAATATAACAAAAGATAAAATTCTCAGCTAAAAAGTTTAACAACTCGAAAATTTGTTTTGTGCGACATCTTGAATCTTCCGATAAATTGTTATACGTATAATGAGCTTGACAAATTCCACAGAATAAAACAGCAACAACACCAGTTAATTCACTTGCTTCAGCTATTAAAAATGTACTATATGACATTAAGACAAATAACGCTGATTCTAAAAGTGGAAAATCTCTGACGCGAGTAAATTTCGTCAAGTGTATATGGAGTTAAGGAAATTATAATATTAAAATATTTTAAAAATTTTGTAACAAAAAATATAAAAATTATGATAAAAGGATATCAATGCTGTCATACATCCCATAGTTGCTCCAATCAATAAAGATAACATAAATATCCCAAAGAAATCTCCAAGAGATCGGAAAAATGCTTCAGTTTCAAACCCTCCTGTACTTGAATAATGTTCTCCATAGTTTTGAATCGCACTAAATATTAATGTTCCGAATAAATTTGAATATAAAATATTACGTATCTAATATTCTTACCCACTCAATACAATAGCTACCGCATCATTTAACACACTTTCTCCAAAAACTAACGCGTATAGATTCACATCCACATTTAAATCGTGAAAAATCGCTAAAATTGTTAACGGATCCGTTGGTGATATAAGAGCTCCAAAATATAATGTATCCAAAAATGTAAAACTAAAACGGAATATAACAAATGATATTAAATAAATAGTCAACTGTTTTGCAGATCAGAACGAACCTACTACTAAGTTTCTCTGGCATCAACTTAACACATCCGTACATAATCGTACCGATAAAAAAGGCGGATATTGTTGTTCCGATTATGGCAAACGTTAAAATAGCTCCAAGATTACGAAAAAAATACTTTCGTTTAAGACTGTAACCAGCATAAAATATGATCGGTGGTAAAATTATATTAAAAAATATTTCTGGATCAAAAGTCGCTTTTAGGTCTATTTCATTTTCTTCAACGACAATTTCACCACGAAAAGTGTATGCATATGTTTTGTTGGCAGTTGGTAGTTTTCCATTGGAGGTGTTCGTTAAACGCCCTGGAAACTAAAAGAAGATGAACTTTTAAAACTATAAATATAAATATAGATCAAACTTATTACTTTCAACCATAACGAATCAGGTGGCACACTATGGTTATATGAGCTGTTCTCTTCTGGTTCAACAGGTAAATGAACCAGACGAGTTGTTGAGCCGGCATATCTGATTACAGCACCAATAATAAGGCCTGAAAAAGAGAAAAATTTTATTGCGTATTTACCGTTAATAATAATTTAGAAAATTTGTTTCAATCACTGAATTGTGTTCATTTTTCTTTATAGGTAAATCTTAATACGTTTAAAATTCCGGGAAAGTTAATGTTTCACGCAAGTATTTAGAACAATGCTAGTAAGATTTAGAAGGTGATATCCTCAGACAAGTAGATAGCAGTTAAGGTATTCATTAAGAAAATATTTTTTTATATAGAAAAAGAAACGAGTGTACTAAAGTAGATTTATAAGGTGCATGTAAAATTCAATTGTTCCTATTAGTCCAGAAAACTATGCAGTAAACCTCTCCATTTCTGTACATCCTACTTTTAAATAATTACAATTTTGTGGAAAAACGTTATTTTATTTCACACCACCTGATATTCTCCATAAACTTAGCAGAAATTCTCGACATATTGTTTTTCACTGAAACAGTTCACTGACAGAGCATTGAAGTTTGATCTCCATAAATAAAGGATATCATAGGTATGAATTGGAACATTTCTTTTAAAACAAACATGATGTCTGTTAAAAAACTGTTGAAGAACTGAAAATCAAATCGATCATGTCATTATTTCTTAGAGACACTCTTCAAGTGTAACTGACGTTCGATCAGAGGTGCTGATATGGACACCGATTATATTTTTTTTTGTTGTGTTGTGTAGTAGGAATTACAATATGTGCCACAATAACACATAAAAACCTTTTAAGACCAAGGTCCCACAACAACATACGTTCAGAGGTGTTGATGGACGTAAATCTATCTTTTTTTGCTTTTTTATATTTTTTGTTAAAGAATGGATAACTAAACAGTAAATCCTATCACTGACAAAATATGATATAGGCCAATATTTTATGATAGAATAGAGAAAATAAAAGTAAATTAAAAAGTAAATAGCAAATTTTTACAAAAATTTGCTGAAACAAAACAAAAAGTTGCCAATAATCCAGCCGGTTGCATATCCCTTGATCCTGTGACGCACTGTCTTTCTTGAAGATTAACGCCCACACATAGTTATATGAAGGAGCTTTTCCTCAAGGAAGCAATAGCGTCTCATCATCAAGGATCATTCCACAGCTAAGATTGAAGGTGCTACCGTTGACTGAATACAGTTCATCCGCCACCACCCTTAAGATGTCACCTTGGCTAGTGATATCTCACTGCCATTGCCAGTGGTATCTGATATCTCACGTTAACTCGTATGTCAATAGCAGGGACTGGAGTACGCGGGATTGTCACACCCGTAGATCAAAAATAAAAAAAAAATTCAAAACAATAAAAACTGATCCCTCCATGCGGATAATGCTTGTCATCTTTAAGTACAAGTGCAAGTTGTCATCTACATTTAATAGATATCAGGAAATAGTAACGAAAAGTATAGAAGAGCATGACATCCCGTCTGAGATGCCATTAAACATACAAGAAGAATGGCAAACGCAGCACAAACTACAATCAGAAAATCGACCACCAAAACTAAGTAACGAAGGGTTTGATGACGAGTGCCGCCAAAACGTTGAACACAAACAAAAACTGCGAGAAAAATGGTTAACAAGGACCACTCGATGCTTCCAAACTGATTATCTATGCGTCAGAAAAGCCTCAGCAAAACCCCTACGGAAAAGAAACGCGAACATATGAAGAGCTGTATCGAAAACATCAACCAACATGCGGCTAATGGAAATTCGAAAGAGTACTTTGCCAATGCGCGGAATCTGACAAAACATTTCCACCAAAGATCTACAGCCATCAAAAATGGAAACAACGAGCTTACAACAAATGAACGTGATGTGCTGGCAGTATGACGACCCCACTCTCAAAACCTACTAAATAGGACGAATGAAGTTCATCCTATTCGAGCAATTCCTCCGTCAAGTGAGGAGATTTTTATCCCTTATCCAACAATAGAAGAAGTGGAAGCTATCTTTCTCTGACGTTTACATCCCATGAAGGGATTTTGCCGTCTGTGCAATAAGCTTCCAACCATCTCGTTCCATGACCATTTGACCCAGGTTTCGACATTCTATATCACGAAGGTCTTGGATGATGTCATCACGCCAGCGTTGTCTAGGAAGAAGTGGAAACTGCCATCAACAAATTGAAAAATGGTAAATCACCAGGTATCGATGGAATCCCTGCAGAACTATTTAAGAATGGAGGAGCAGCTCTGGTCTCAGGTACATACGATCTGATTCTTGCAATCGGGGACCAAGAAGAACTACCTGCTGAATGGAAAACAGCTCCCATTGTTCCGCTACATAAGTGACCGTCTAAAGTGTGCGAATTATCGTGGCATCGCACTGTTGAACACTGCATATAAAATACTAGCTAATGTCGTACTTGCTCAACTCATTCCGTTCGCCGAATCTATCATCGGTGACTATCAGTGTGGTTTTCGTGCTAACCGCTCAACCACAGATCAATGTTTTACATTAAGGATGATTCAGGGAAAATTTTGGGAGTACAACATCAGCATTCACCAGCTCTACGTTGATTTCAGGCAAGCAGATGATAGCATCATCCGCGACAACCTCTGGTCTGCACTCATGTGCCTTGGTATCCTAGCGGAACTTGTTTCTCTGCGTGTAAACTCACAACATCGGGATCAAACTGTAGAATAGTAATCGAAGGGTCAGTTTCTGACTCTTTTGATATAATATCAGGTGTTCGACAAGGTGATGCACTCGCGCCCGTACTATTAAATTTAGCGCTTGAGTACGCGATAAGAAAAAGTCGAATTGAGACACAAAACTGCATATTTAACAAATCTAGTCAAATTCTTGGCAATGCAGATGATATTGCGCTTCTCGGACGTAGACCAAGTGATATTAAGGATAGCCTCTCTCAGCTTGAAAGAAATGCTAAACGACTTGGATTATGCATCAACACCGGCAAGACTAAACTCTTAACAACATCCAAAAATATATACCTCCCGGCAATCTGTGTACTGGCGACTATGAAGTAGAATGTGTAGAAAACTTCAAATACCTCAGGTCTGTAATAACATCGTCAAATGACAAGCAGGCAGATATTAAAACCCACGTCTCTGCCGCATACAGGGTTTTCTACGCATACTTAAAACTTTTGCGATCAAAACATCTTCCGTAGTCGTGCAAATTCACACTTTACAAAGCAGTAATCCGACCTGTGCTTACCTTTGGAACTCAAAGCTGACTTCCTTCCTCCACTGACTTCCTCCGATTGTAGAATTCTATCAACATTCGAGAGGAAGGTCATACGAACAATTAATGGTTCATGTATAGTGGCTGAAAATCAGTATAGAATCCGAATTAATTATGAAATCAGACAGTTTCTTGGAGGCTTCGGATTCATTAAATCCAACCGGATAGAATGATAAACAACCAGCTGGTGTTCATCGACGAGGAAGACCTAGACAACGCTGGTGTGATGACATCATTCAAGACCTTCGTGATATAGGATGTCGTAACTGGTCATGGAGATAATTGGAAGCTGATTGCACAGACGGCAAAATCCCTCCATGGGATGTCAACGCCATAGAGCGAGAGATGATGTCTGTTATTCGAAAGCCACTTCTATGTATGACAATTAAATCTTACGAGTACTCTTGGCACTCTAATTATAAATCTTAACTATTGTTTTTTTTTTTTTAATCGGGCAGAAAACGTGGTTTTTGGAAATTTTTTTGACTCAATTTTGTGATTTTGGTATCAATCGATCGGGCTTGGCCGTCTCCCGAAAACTTTATGAGATTGGGGTGGTAGGACCCCCCCCCCCCACCCCTTTACCCCTTCTTTAAGTTTTAGCATATAAAAATCTATATAAAATAAATGGGAAGAGATAAAAAAAATTTAATAGCATCATTATCTTTTATTCAGACCGGCGCAACTTTTGAGTCCAAAAGTTGGTTTGCACCCCACCCCCAACCAACCCCGTGGGGTTAATAAATAAATAAATTCCACATATTACCCCCTCATCTGTGACATAACCATTTTTTACTCCCAAGGGGTACCCTTATCGTAGAAAAAAATATTTTTTTTTCATGTCATGTTTGGTGTGGATTTCAATATAATCAGTGATGCTGAGTTCAATGATGATGATAAAAATGGGGGTCGGTCTCGGGGTAGTCCAAAAAAGGGTGGAGGTTGGGGGGTCGGTTATAAAAAATATCGAAATTATCGTCATAATAAAAATTGAGGTCGGACTCAGGGTAGTCCAATAATAATTGGGGTTGGTGGGGGCTGGGGGGTCGGTTATACAAAGTATCGAAATTATTGTCAATATTATCGATTTTTACATAATCGAGGATGCTGAGTTCAATGGTGATGGTAGAAATGTTGACCGGACTCAGGGTAGTTCAATAAGGGGTAAGGGTTGGGGGTCGGTTATAAAAAATATCGAAATTATCGTCATCATTATCAATTTTAACATAATCGAAGATGCTGCGTTCAATTATGATAATAAAAATTGAGGCCGCACGCAGAGTAGTCCAATAATAGGTGGGGGTTGTGGGATCGGTTACACAAAGTATCGAAATTATTGTCATTATTATTGATTTTTACATAGTCGAGGATGCTGAGTTCAATAGTGATGTTAAAAATGTTGACCGGACTCAGGATAGTTCAATAAGGGGTGAAGGTTGTGGGTCTGGTCATGAATAGTATCAAACTTATCGTCATTATTTCGATTTTAACATAATCAAAGATGCTGAGTTCAATGGTGATGATAAAATGGTGACCGGATTCAGGATAGTTCAATAAGGGGTAGGGGTTGGGGGTCTGGTCATGAATAGTATCAAAATTGTCGTCATTAGTGTTGATTTCAACATACTTGGGCCTTGAGGATGCTGAATCCAACAGTGATGTTTAACTTGGGATCAAAAATATAAGGGTGTCACTAATGGGTGGGAGTTGGTGGCTGAAAGCCGAAAATTTTCACATATATATTATGAGTATTGATTTTGGATAAATCAAGGGCACTGGATTCAATGGTGATGCTGGAATTAGTATTTGGGCTCTAGGGAAGAAACTAGAGGATAAGGGTTTGGGTCTAAAATTGGGGTAATGTTCAAATATATATAATAAATATTGGTTTTTCTATGATAGGATAGACTGCCCGATTCTTAAAAAAAACTATAGTTAAGCATTGAAAATATTTCTAAGATAGTCAGCCTATTCTACGACTATTTAAGATAAAAAATTAAGTTAAATAAAGGCAAACATCATCCAACAAATCATTTTGTCTTCTGGGGTCCAATCCATTATTTTTGTTTTTGTAGTCAATTCAAGCTATATTGACATTTTCCAAACTCAAAAGTAGACTAACTTTCCAGCAGGAAGAAAACTTTTTGTTAAATTATTGTCTATAGGTTCTGTATGCGTCGGCAATCTGAATCTTTATTTTGAAAATGTTGGAATATGATTGTGGAGAAAAATGAGAAAACAATATGGTTTTAAGTTTCGCTTGTTTCAATTTATTATCTATAATCGTCAATGTGACGACAAAATACTTTATAATTCGTTAGAGATGAATACATAGCAAATTACAATGGCATGACAAACATAAAAATCAATATCAAAAGCTTATTGTATATACTACTAAACTAATATTGCACGCGATTTAATCCAAAAAATATATAAATATTACATGTGTGTAGTTTTACTTAATTAAAAACAAAGCTAAGCTAAAACATATGTTAATTTTGCTTTTGGGGTTGGAAAAAAGAGGGAGATATTTATTTAGGATTAGATTGAAGAGAACGTTCTGTGGTATTTCAACCTAAAATTTTAATCAATCAAAAAATATTTATTTAATATTCTTCAATTATATAATTTTTATTATTTGTAACAACTTGTTGGCATATTTAATCTCGTCGTAGGAAAGAAAACTCATATTATTGCATGCCCATCATTACTTTATCTAAATCAAATTTTTTAAATATACTTAGGTGAACTAATACCTAGTTAAAAAATGAAATGTTGTGTAAAAATATCTGCAACAATTTTCGAATTGAAGTTCTGACAGGATCCATACGATAACTTTGTTATTATAAATTTTTGATTTGTATCATAACACAGAAGATAAATATATAATTGAAATCATATTTTTTTTAATTCTGTTAATATATTTGTATTGTATTTATGATATTCCATTAAGTTAATGTTGATATTTTTTTTAGGAAAATCAAGTCTCTTGTTTTCATTTTGATTTCTTTCGTCCAAAACACATATAATTAGAATAAATTAAATTATGGTTAAGATTATGAAAAGGTTATCTCTTTTATATTTTTTGGTTGTAAAAGACTTTATATTTTTCAAGGCTGGTATTATAATTAAAGTTTGTGTTATCATAGAATCGAAAGAGTCACACATTTTAACGATGAGCAAAAACCATACCCTCCTGATTGCAAAACAAATCATTTTCAATTTAGTACATTTCTTCTTGAAGAGAATATGATGATATATAGCGCTTTGAAATGAACCGAAAACAGCCACTGTTTACCATGCTTGAAAATTTGAGGAGCAGCCTATGATCTGATTACTCATATAGAATAAACAATTTTTTTTATTAATTAGTTAGACATGTTTAACACACTAAATATGAAATATTCATTATTCAGACCCTTTGAATATCCGAAGATACCATGTCAACTATAAAGGAAAGGGAAAGGATGAGGAAAATCGATGGAAAGAGGATATAGGGAGAACTATACTAATTGTTTTAAATCATGATGAACATTTTCTTTAAATGCCTGAGAGGAAAATTCATCGGGAAATACAGAGGAAGGCATTGAGTTCCACAATTTGGCCACTCTATTAAAATAGTCGTTCTGGAAGGACACAGTTCTACAACGAGGTATTTGCACAACAAATGGATGAGATATCACCCCATTCAATTATACGATCCAGGTCTTTATTGATAGAATTAATTAGCAGCTCTCTATCAGTGGTAACTGCAGTATGAGATCGAAATTTGGGAGAAGCATGAAGCATGCAATGTGGTCATCAGCAAAACTATGTATTGGGTGCACTGTGGAAATAAGTAAATCATTAATGTATAGAAGAAACAATGTTGGTGAGAGTGCAGAACCTTGGGGAAACCCAGCATTAGTTGTGAAAATATTGGATGTGATACCATCTAAATTATCATGAAATTGGCGACCCGTAAGAAACTATGAATCCATATGAGACAGTATAAGATGGTCTATCTATGCCATAAGATTTTAATTTAGCTATGAGATTTTTATGCCACACTTTATTTGGATTAGAATAAAATATATTCAAGTACAAAAATATAGTCTCAAAATCTGAACGAATTATTGAAATAAAATAAATTATTTATTATTATTTTATAACTTAATATTTATAGGTTTTTGCCACTTTTTATCACTTCATGGAAATAGAATATGTATGTAATGATTGCGGCAAAATATCTTCAACAATAAGTACAACAAATCTCAGCCTAAAATTAATTTTTTACCGGAAGTGAAAATCCGGCAGTTGGGATGCGGAACTGTTGTGAACCGTACTAAAAGCTTTTGTACCAAGTTTCATTCAATTCGATTATCAGGGACAGATGTTATGGAACTTTAAAAAAACAGGTGCTTGGAGGATCCCCAGCACTTTGTCATCTGTTGTATGGTAGATCCCGCAAGCCTTTGTACCCCAAAATCTAATCAAATCTTTCTCATATTGATTGTAACCTTTTACCAACGTTTCATGAAAATCGATTAGTATCTGAAGGCTACATTAAGGAAAAAATCTCTAAAAAAAATTTAAACTCGTCAGTCAGTAAGTGAACACAATCAAACTATCGAGATAGATAGCATAGTCTCAACTACATATAAATGGAATTCTTGCAATAAATAGTCTCACATATGTTTTTAACTGCCAAAACTATAAAGCCCATACAAGGTGGTACAGGTGGCATAGTAACAAACCTATATTGATGATCAGTATTGGCCGAGTACTGGAAACTACGACTGGACCATTGGAAAAACATAAAATATTATCATATGTAAACCTAAATAAGTTGACTACAAAATAATTAAAATAAAATAAAAATGTCTAATGAAAAAAAGTTAAAAACTTTAACAAACCTCAACAATATTATCATAGTCATTCAGCCGGGCAGCAATAACTAAACTATAAGTGAATTTTTTCGAACATTTTTAAAATGGTGGATATTACTCTAGTGATCATTAAACCAAAGACATAGATCATGGTTGCAGTACTGGCCGAATAATATAGCCTAATAATGTTAATCATTAACGTAAAGTGTACTGGTTTTTACGAACCGTAGATCGTCCGCTCCAAAGGTAAATATATACTGGCCCTTTTTTGTAAACCATAGATCGGCCGATGAATGGTTCTAGTACTGGCCCAGTAACAATAGCCAAGTAACCAAGCCAAGTAATGGCCAAGTAACAAAAGCCAAGTAACTTTAAACATTAATGAACCAGTGCTTGGCCGTATTTCAGAGTCTGACAAAACCTGCTTGGGATATGTTAGTCGTTGTGATACATACTATAATTCCTATTACAAAAAAACTTTAACACTTATGGTAGCGTAAATTTATATAATTTAAATAGTATTACCTATGATTGAATGTCGTGGTTGTCGAGGATGAGTTAGGAATGACCTTCCAAAGACTTTTACTAGTACCCAGGTTCGATCATGCTCAAACACATTGGACCCAAAGGTTCGAACTTCCTCACTACTACACTTAATACATCTTTAAATACTCTACAGATACCAAATATTTGGAAAACGGCCAGAATCAGTCCATTTTTGAAACCAGGAAAACCTGAAGAAAAGGGAGAGTCCTACAGACCAATATCCATTCTTTCATCGGTCGCAAAAGCATTCGACACAGTGTCACACGCTGCTCTATTGGATGATATCTTCAATACTAACTTTCCAGGTTTAATGAAGCGCACCTCAGAGGTCGCCAAACATATGTTGAGTTTCGTAACAGCAAGTCTAAAATGAGAGTGCTAAGACAAGGAGTTCCTCAAGGCGGAGTTCTCTCACCATCATTATTCAATCTCTACCTAAGCAGTTTGCCTACCCCACCAGAAGGAATAACTATCACGTCACATGCAGACGACTGCACAGTGCTTGCAACAGGAAATAATCTGCAGCAACTCACAAATATCCTGAATACCTACCTTAATATTCTGAATGATTGGTTTAAAACCAGAAAACTAAAACTTTCCACTGAAAAGTTCAATTCTTCACTTTTCACCACATGGACGAAGGAGGTAAATTCAACACTAAACATCTGCATAGACAACATACTTATTCCCACAGTAAAAAATCCGAGACTGTTGGGTGTAACATTCAACCCACTGCTTAAATTCAATGCTCATGCACAACTAATAAACTCAAGTTGGAAAAACAGGAATAAAGCATTGAAAACGCTAGCGGGTAGTTCATGGGGCAAAGATAAAAACACGATCTTAACCACGTACAAAGCAGTAGGAAGACCCATTATAAATTATGCTGCACCCATATGGATCCCTCAAGTTGCCAACACTCACTGGAATAAGTTACAAACAACACAAAATGCTGCCTTGCGAACCGCAACCGGATGTCACCTGATGGCCCACCGTGATCACTTGCACGAGGAAAGTAACATATTGCCGGTCCGTGATAATGAAGTGCTAACGGCAAAATGCAACGGCATAAAGAGCAACATCCTTGCAATGACACCTTAACTCTACGATATAACCACCCAGTGACATAAGGAAGACAGCAATATGCTTTCGGCAAGATATCAGAGATATAGCCAGGTTACTGGTAGCATCGACGAATCTACATATAGAACTGACTTAAAAACAATTCACACCAAAACGGTTGAAAATGCAATAAGGAACTATATTCCAAATCGTGTTCTAAATAAAAAGCCACCAAAAGTCGCTGCCGAAGAGGTCAAACTATCCCGTAGCACCAGATCCATCGTAGCTCAACTAAGATCCGGTTGGTCACGCATTCTAAACAACTACATGAGCAGAGTTGAACCTGAAATTATTGACAAATGTCCCGCATGTGAGGGCACGCCACACGATGTAGACCACCTATTTAATTGTCCTAAAAATATAAATACAACCAACTTGACGAAGGAAGGTTTGTGGTACCGACCAAGGGCAGTAGCAGAGTTCCTGAGCCTGGACATGGAGCCGGAGGATTAGCACCAAACACGTCGCTACAACAACAACAACATTGGACGTCGTTGACACCGATCTTAATAGATATTAGGATTATACCTAATGATAAGTGACTGGTTGATGCAATATTTTATTAACCGTTATATGAAATTACATGAAATTTTAGAAATTCATTACTCGAACAACCAAGGTATTTGCACAGTCGAGTATTTTGGTACACTACGTGAATTTTCTAAACCATAAATGGAAGAACCCTTAGTGGCAATTTTAGTGACTTTCGAACCACAATTATTATTTTATATGAGCCGACTCTTTTCTATAATTGCAACTTTTGTGAAAAAGTTGCATTTAATCTGAAATTAGTTGATATTCTCCAATCTGTATATTCCTATGGGTCCAGAAAACTTCTCAGAAACAGTTTTTTCGTTTAGCATTAATTCTGTTTGTTTTTTCTTCTTTTCAGTAATTACAAAATTGCGAAAAAACGATATTTAATGTGACGCTACATGATATTTACCAACTGGTTCTGTCTAAAAAGCATAACCAAAAATGTTTTCAATGCTTCGGTTCAATAAATACTGCTTTTCAATAATTACTAAACTTTTGTGAACAACCTGATGATTGCCTACGGATCCTATTAGTTTGAAGTAGCTGAAACTGGTTTCACCCAGACAAATACCCGCCAATTATATTTCATATCATACCAAATATTTCCTTTTATATGTCAAATTTTGCGTTTACCTAAGTTATTGTTATGGTACCTAAGTTTTAAAATGTTTCTATGGGTTGTTGAGAGTTGTGTTATATGTTTGTAGAAAATTATGTAGCAATGTATGAAAATCATACTTTTGCTTATAATTGAATGATCTCCTGACTCCTGATCTCACATACAGATAGGGAGATCGTCTCTTCGAGGTCGACCCAGAGTCTCCGGGTTATGGAAGGAGATTTTGATTAACGGTTTGACTCCAAAATTTTCGGGGAGACCAAATTTGAGTTATTTTGTCATTAAAACAGAAAATATTAGACATATATTTTTGTTTGAAATTTTGTAGAAGACTCAAGACACCAACCGTTTTAATGACTTGATACTTTTGAAATAGATGCCAAAAAGACCCGGTAACATTTTACTTTTATACCAAAGCTAAACTTTATACTATGTCACAATTTGGGATCTTATATTACCTAAACTGATAATGAAAGAATGATGAAAGTGGTGCTGCTGTAGTCTGATTTATTTTTAAACTAAATTTAATCTTTCATTAAAATTAAATCTTCATCATCGGTTACAGCATAGTCCATAACTAGTATTTATTTTAAATTTTTTTAGACTGTCAATAAGGGAGCTTTTTGCGAAGAGTTTTATGAATAGCAAGGGACCGGGTATGAATCTTACGACAGCTCCGAGTGATATCTTTAGCAAACGTGGTCTGCAATCGGCAGATGCCAAATATACGAGATCGGCACTCAAAGTTAGTTACTAATCAATCACTCAAACTTAAAAGTTTTAAGCAAAAAAACAGTTGTTTTGAGACACTTAATGGTTTTTTGACACTTTCGTTACGATTTTTTGAGCCCATCGTTTTTTTCGGATTATCGCATCAATCGAACATTTTTGAAAGGAGAATATTATAAAAATGAAAGGAAAAATAATTTACGGGCGATCTGAGGTCGGGAAGGGGAAGGGGTTAGTTTTTAAAGGTAATAAACGATTTATCTCGATTTCCGGCAAAACTAAAAGTCCTATGGAAAAAAGTTAAATGGCAAAGTTGTAGGTAATAAACGTGTCTACGTGTAAAACAACCACTGCATTCAGTCGCCTCAATCAAAAAAAAAATTATCAAAAATTTGGAACACAAATAAAACAAAGTAACAATCCAACTTCAACCAACCAACAACCTTTATCTATTATTCACATAATATTAATTGTCATTGTTATATTTTTTTCATTTGAAATATAAACAAAACAGCTGATAAATGAAAATGAGATTTCAACGAACAGAAAAGCAACAACTATAATTTGATTACAAGAGAAACCATAATATTTATTGTACTCTAACTGATAAAGTAAAGGTGAACTAAATATTTTAATCTGTAAACTTTGAAATAGAATAACTAAACTGATAAACAGAAAATCGTATAATTTACTTTTTGAAAGTATTGTCAACTACCTAGTCTAATTACTGTTATAAGTAATTAAATAAATATGTACACCTCGTTTATTTATTAAATAATGGAATTGTAATATATGTTTAGTGTTAAGCAAACAGACACACACAACAAATATTGGCTTAATGAAATAAATTACTCAGCTGATTTTGATTAACAAATTTATTAAAAATTAAATTGAATATAATTTTTGTAAATGTTAGTTACGTCTAATTTTAGAGGTGAACGTGTATATATGTAAAATTAATCAGCAACGTGAATAAATTTAATTTCGTTGTTAACTTTTGTTAATATTTAAAAAAAAATCAAATTTATACTTAATTTTAATTGATAATAGTATTAAGAAAGGTTATGGCTAGGGAGAGTTTCTTATAAAGCTAAACAGATAGGCATGCAGTACAGAGCGAAGTTTGATATAACTTTTCTAGGAAGTAGCTGCTTCTTTTTTTAAGGAAAAACACTTATCGTCCCTAGTTACGTTTAGAGTTGAAAGTAGTTGATTATTCCATCGTTTATGTAAAAAATTCTATACGTCACTTAAGTTCGACTAAATTTCGCTGAGACGTATCAGACGTATCAGTGCTGTAAAATAGCTGAAACGTGTCAACAGATTATACAGTTTTGTCTTATTATGCAGTTTTGTAAACTTATATTCCAAAAAGTCGTTACCTATAATCTTATTTATTACAGGAAATTTATTTTTTCATTGTGAAAATAATGTATTAATTTCACTCAAACCTGCAATAAAGGAATATCAGGTATTGGTGCTATATAAATTGGGATAAACGGCAAATTGAAATAAATCTCAAGTTCGTAAATCTACTTTTATTTTTTAGATTCCTCAATTTTAATTGATTATAAATAAAATAATTGTATATAAATAACATAAGAGCAACACAATATTATATGACCTTAATTAATTAATTAATCAAATTACCATATGACCTTTTTCTTATTTCAATGCCATAGCTGAAGAACATTTGATATACTTCCTATATACCAGCAATCCGACTAGACAAAATCAAAAATGGCATCGAGGTGAATCAAGCAAAGATTTGGAAAACTCGCACAGAACTTACCTCCCTAATTACTAAAGGTAAGAGATTCCAGTGGATACAATTCCTCTCAGCAAACGAGAGCTCCACAGCACAAGAAGTGCGACATAGAATGATGAGATGCCTCAATCTTAGCATAAAAAAAATCCAAGCTTAGTCCCAACAAATTTAAATGAAAGTAAAGATATATGATTCCGCATATCATAAGAGAATGAGTAAAACGAATACAAGAGTTGAAAAAAAGCTTCAGCCTGTTAATAGCACACATAGACGCCACAAAACACACTTCACAACCACAAAGGAAAAGAACATGAATAGAGATTGAACCAATTTACACTTCAGCAGAGTTAAGAGAAGATTTTTGACCAAATACAGCCACAAAGCATCATCCAAACTCTCCTTATAGCAAGATTTATGTGATTATCATACGACAAGGTCTCATTCAAGATGAATCCCACACTCCCGCCACACAGAACGTAAGAAATCTAAACATCCCTTAGAAAAACAGAAAGAAGATCATGACTTACACAGTTAACAGGGTTCAGTTTTAAAAAAATTAAGACAGAACCACTCAGCAATAGCAGAAAGACTATCATTCATATTAGCAACACAGACAAACGGTTTCAAGATTACAGAGCAAGAAATCAGGTAATTATCCGTAAAAAAGTGAACAGAACAATGTCTCAGAACCGAAGGAAGATCATTGATAAACTAAGAGACTGAAGGGCAGAGGACTTAAGATAGAACCATGAGGAATTCCTCTGTAGAGTAGTCTAGAAGAGAATAATTAACTCCCACAACCACAAACTGTGATCGATTAGAAAGAAATGATAAAATAAGGTTAGCTGCCGAGTTAGAAATGTCATAGAATTAATTTTTTTAAGCAAAAATTTTTATTTTGGGATAATTATAGCTTTAGAAATTTCAGGAGAGAACCAATAGTTAGAATTATTAGGGATAACCTTCGTGCAACAAGGAACATGCAAATTAAACATTTCAACAGTGTTAGTCAAAAAAAACTTCATTTAGGACATCATAGTTTAAGTCCAAAGTAAGCCGATCCAATCTAAGATGAGCATTATCTCTAAACTGGAACCAATCAGGTTCTTCGTAGCAAACAAAATGGAAAGAGTAGATAAGAGAATGCCTGGAAGTGGATGGAACCCGAAATTGACCAGAAATATGAGGGACCTCAGGATCACTAACAACGAAAAAATCAATCAGGGAGAAACTATTGCGAGAGACATCAAAATGAGGCAAACCATTATGCATAACGTGAGAGAGTTTTTTAAACATCACACAAGATGTTTGCGTACATAAGATTAAAATTAAAGTTACCGATTTAGATGAAGTTTTGGTACTGGGGCTTCTTAAGGACACTCAATACATCTTCCAGAGAACTCAAATTGCCAGTAGAGCGATAGGCAACACCAATTAGTAATTTTTTTTGACAATGAACAACTTCAATAAATTTATACTCAAGGTAGGGGAATCCTGATTCCTGATCTTAAGAATCAACTTTGACCTGATTGTTTCCAGATCAAAGACCGAGTTTCCCAACGATATTTCAATTAATATGTGTGACGACCAAATAGACGACTGTAAAAGCATTCGTTTATTGGGAGTCACAATATCCAATGACTTACTCTGGAACGATCATATGATGGCCATGGCAAAGAGCGCGTCAAGAAAACTCGGCCTCCTCAATAGACGTAAAAAATATTTTACTTCGCATCAATTACTCCACATTTATAAGTCCTATATTCGTCCCTGTATGGAGTATTGTTGTCAAGTTTGGGGCGCTGCTTCTGTTACTATCCTGGCTCTTTTGGACTCTGTTCAAAAGCGAGCTATACGAATTGTTGGTGATCGAGATTTAACATTAGGTCTTGATTCCCTGCAACATCATCGCACTGTTGCTGATCTCGTTGTTTTTTATAAAAATCGTCACCAGCAGTGCTTGGATGAAATCAGGTCCATAATGCCTCAGACATATGTTTTTCCCCGTTTTACTCGTCAATCGGTTTGTGCGGGCGGTCGAACTGTCGAGATTACTCACTGTCATAGTAATAGAATGCAAAGAGATTTCTTTGTGCGTACATCGTACACATGGAATGCTTTGCCCGAATCAATAGTCTCGAGTGCCTTCAATCCACAAAGATTTAAAAAAAGCGTCCACCTATACCTCAAGACGCATGTTGTTGTGGGACCTACGTCTTAAAAGGTATCTATGTGTTGTTGTGACACATTTTGTAATTCCTACTACACAACACTTTTTATTAAAAAAAAAAAAAAAAAAAAAAACTTAATATTGATAGATTTAAAGGTTAACCCTACCATCAATCAACACCCTACGGTTATTCCTAAAGAGATTATAGCCAGGCACAGAAACACTAGCATTAGGAATCGAACTTTTAAACCAAGTTAAAGAAACCCTACATTAAAATAATTACTTTTGAGTTGAGAATACAACACAATTCCTCAAGTTTGGCCAATTCTTACACCTATATACTTTAGGCTTTAATATGATCAACATTACGGCAAGTACGCCTATTATCCCCATTAAACCTGAAAATTGAACTGTCACTGGCCGCTGGCAGAAGATGCCATGATGGTCAACAAGTTCGTGGCGTACGAATTTCACCACGCAGTCGTGAAGCTGATTCAAAATTTTCTCAAAAAAACAGTCGCCGATTGAGGACACAAAAATTTGGACATTTTTTTTCCACTAAAACAGAGCTATTCGTTGTTTCCAGATCGAAGATCGAGTTTGCACGATCATGTAATTGTGATAAACAAGATCGCGGTAAGAAAACTTGCCGTCCCAATAGAATTAAAAAATAGTTCACTTCGTATCTATTCCTCCACATTTATAAGTCCTACATTCGCTGCATCTGTTTTCATCCTGGCTCTTTTGGAATTCGTTCTTGCTATACGAATTCTGGGTGTTCAAAATTTAACTTTAAATGATTGAATACTGTCGCACTGTTTCTGATCTCGATGTTTTTTTATAAATATCGTCACCAGTTCCAGTGGTGCTCCGCCCCTTTCATATTCTTTTCCCCGTTTTACTCATCACTAACTTTGTACAAACGTGAGCGAGATGGAGAAGACGACAACATCACATAAAAAGAAGTTCTGCAACACTGAAGAAGAGAAGGTTACAACTTAAACGGGTGACCGCTTGGAAACTTCATAAGAAAAAATATGGAATATGATTGAAGTACGTTGAAATAAGAACATCTCGTCCGCGGCAAGCCAGTGTACCTTACCCAGCAGCCCTGGAAACTGACTAGGATTCGATGGGCCAATCGCCCATTACCCTAAATCAGCAAATTGATTTTCCACACGTACACTAAAACAAACAAACAATCTGGAAAACAACAAATATAGACCATTCATATCGTTATCGTACCCGGAAACAAATAGGAAACTGAAACGTCAGAGCTCTAACAGAATCATTAACACTAGGACAAGCTAAGAAGGTAATGCAAGAATGTAAGTCGAAATACTAGGACTCAGTGAAGTAAAATGACAAAATAGTGATCTTAACAACAAATAAGGGCAATTATCTAATGTTCTCTGAAAAATCCAACACACATGAGCAAGGCCAAAAGCCAAGAAAGCAATGAAAACCAATAAATAGCAAAATAATCACAATTCAACCGAAAATCAGGAATACAACTATCCATACAGTGGTATGAACAAACTACAAGCAACAATATCTAGCGCACACCGAAACGACATCAAGATTGTCCAAGGAGACTTCAATGCCAAAGTTGGAACTGATAACACCAGAATGGAATCAGTCATGTCATGTGTAATAGAATCAAAACATAACAATAATGGAGACAGTCTTATAGATTTTTGTGTCGCTATTCATAGGAAGCAGCAAAATCCCAAACAAGAACACATACACAAATACAATTGGACTTCACCGGATAGGAAAATTAAGAACCTAATCGACCATGTATTGTTTAGTAAGAGTTTCTATCCTCCTTACTAGACGTCAGAGCAAAACGAGGTGCACACATACACAGCGACCATCAACCGGTAATTGCAACATTCAAAATCAAACCAACCAGTTAAATCGGATGAAATTTAATACAAACAGATTGAGTGACAAAAACATAAACTGCATCTTCAAATAATCGTTCCAGCTCAATCTACCAAACATTAATACAACCAGTATTGATCTAAAGTGGGATCAAATTGAAACAGCCTACATAAAAACCGGTAGAAATGTGCTGGGATACCAAGACAAGGCTCGAAAACCATGGATTAGTGATGATACCTGGCAAAAAATCGAAGAGCGTCGTCAGCTCAAAGTGTCACCAAAGCACATCAGAAACCCGAATGAAATATGAGAGTACAGCTACTAGTGATGGCGAGAAATGATTGTAGAAGATATACCGAAAACAATCTCAAGACTGCTGACACTACAACTGCTAATAGAAACAAGCGCACACGACAGAAATGTGTGAGAAAGGTCACTAACACGTATTAGGTCATGGGAAGATAGAATTGTCATACAGAAACTGAAAAACTATAAAGCTGGTACCGACAACATACCAGCAGAAGTATTCAAGGCAGATGCAGCTATAACAGCTGAAGTTCTAACACCACTATTAGCAGACGTATGGAACAATGGTAAACTACCAACCAAATGCAAAGAGGGTTTAACCATAACAATTCCAAGGAAAGGTGATCTAAGAGAATATAAAAACTGGAGAGGTATATCTCTACTTAATACCACAATGAAAGCATTAGCAATAATCATTCTTGAAAGAATATCCAAAACAATTAAGAAATGAACAAGCTGGATTTAGACCAGTTCGAAGCTGTAAGATCATCATAGAACAATCAAACGAATGGAATTCACCACTGTATCTCCTCTTCCTGAACTTCGAACGCGCCTTCGACCCAATTAACAGAAGCGCGATATGGAAGGCACTTTGTGAAATAGGCATGCCAAAGGAAATAGTTGATCTAATCAAGAAAATGTATAAGGATGCTGGCAATCGAATACAATACAAAGGACAACAAAGTGGCAAATACTACAACCACCGACGAGTGAGACAGGACTGTGTACTATTCCCGCTACTATTCCTAATAGTACTAGACAGTGTCATGCGAAAGCTTGCCCATACAAGTTGTAATGGCATCCAATGGAACACAATAAGACGACTCAATGATCTAGACTACGCAGTAACGAAGAACTTCTACGACAAACAGAGCAAATAGACATTAAGAAAGAGGAAATGGAGATGGATAGGACACACACTGAAAAAAATCAGCCGAAAAAGAGTGGAATCCATAAGGCAAAAGGAAAGTTGGATGACCAGCAATGAGTTGAAAGAAAATGTTGCTAGTAGAAGCAAAACAAATTGACAAGATATGGGGAGAGTTAAAAGCGATTGCCCCAAATAGTTAGATTGGCAAGTCTAGTAGACACCTTATGCTTCTTCTAAAAGGAGATAAAAAAAAAGTTTGTGCTAACAATCAAATTGTCGAGATTACTCACTGTCATAGTGACAAATGCAGAGTATGCTGGTGGCAGCCATAGCAAAACAAGCACGACTACTTAAGAAAAAAATTTTAATTTTCAGCTTTCGCATAGGTGTGGCGTCAATAGTCGTCACTGAGGATGGCGGATGGTATCTTCTCTAATTATGGTGATTTGTCTGCTCTGAATTTGCATTTTCCTATAGCCTGGATTACTGATCCATGGTGGCCCCTTTTCATTGTTGCTTCTTTAATGTTCATTTTGTTTCTTTTTTTCCCTCTGCTCATGACTCTCACTGCAGTATTTCTTCAGTGCTATGAGTTTTCGACATCTTTTTCTTGTGTTCGTCCCTTTCTCTTTTCCCAACACCCCCCTCCACTTGTGGTTCCAGTATTCCTCTTCCTTCGTTTTGTCTTTATGACAGGTAGTCAAGTATTTCATAAATTAGGTCCTGGAAGTGGCATTTCAAATCTTTTAGGTGGGCGCAAGGATCTGCTTAACATTGGTCATTTTAATGCACAGAGCTTAAACCCTAGACTTAACTCCTCCAAGCTTGATGAAGTCAGATTCCTTCTCAAAGGCAACTATTTCGATCTGGTGGGTGTCTCGGAAACTTGGTTTAAGCAGTACACCACCAACACTGCTATTGCTACTTATGGTTTTCGAAGGAGGAGGGGAATAGGTGTTGCTCTTTATGTCAGTCGCAACCTCATCAAAAGTTATACATATATTATCTGAGCCCTATGCAGAATTGTAATTTGTTCAAGTGGCAGTTGGAGCGTTGTCTGTGTTTGCCATCGTAGGCTACCTGCCCTCTGGTGGTATTGAGGCAGTGGAAGAAGTTATTGCTGAGATCGCTATCAGATTCCCATTTATTGTGGTGATGGGTGATTTCAATGTAAATCTCCTTTCGTTCAATCCACAGACCACTTGTAATGGGTTTGCTGACAGGCTTAGCCATAATTTCTAATAATTGTCCTACGCATCATGCGTCTCCATTTCCCTTATCGCAGGCTTCAAACAGTTCAATTATTTCTCGGGCTCAAGTATTGAGTTTTTTATGGTGAGTGATGACTCGCTAGTAAAGGTTCAAAATCAATTCTGGAGACCTGGTATCTCACATTATGCCTTCATAATCATGTTGCTAGGGATCACGAAAGCTCCTCTAACTTCCCATAGATGTGTCCCTGATTTTGACAAGGTTTATATGGTAAGTTTGCTGTCTTTCCTTGACACTTAATTTTTCCCCAGTCTACTCCTGTACTGATATTGATGTAAAGTTGAATTTTCTAAATGAGGTTGTTTGTCAACTCATGAATAAATGCCTGCCGTACAAAGGGATACTGAGTGATAAAGTTACCACTATTCATCTGTCTCCTGAAATGTTACACGTGAGGTCAATGCGAGATTTGGCTTATCGGAAATTCCTTAGAGATGGCACCGGTTTGAATTGGGATGTCTTTCGCTTACACAGGAACTAATTTAGGGCGATGGCGCGTAAAGCCAAACTTGCTTATGTAGACAAAATTTTCAAAGGAGTGTATTCATCAACGGATCTTTGGAGGAAAATCAAAAACACTGGTGTTCTAGCTGACCAAGTGGTCAGCTAGACCAAGTAATAGCTTTCCACCTCTTGATCGGTCTGATCTTGATCTGCCTGAGGATGTGAATGCCTTCTCCTTTCGTTCTATTACATATGAAGAGCTTCTGTTAACATTTCAATCAATTAACTCGAATTCTGTTGAGTTTGACAACATTCCTCTGAAGTTCCTTAAGCTTATCTTCCCACTTATTTTTCCTCACATCTTACATTTGGTTAGCTACGCCATTATGGTGGCGTGGAAAATTGCTAAAATTTTGCAGATTCCGAAATAGGGAACTGATTTCCGCCGTATCAGCCTTTGAGAAGCTTATATACGTTCAACTATCTGACCATGTTGCTAGACGTGGGTTGATCTACGATAAAGTCAGGCTTTCGTAAACATCATAGTATAACATCTACTCTGCTGGATGTTTCTGATCAAATTAGATTCAATGTTAACAGGAAACTGCTTTCTATTCTTCTTTTCTTGGATTTCAGTAAAGCTTTTGACTCTGTTGACCATTCTCTTTTAGTCTCTAAACTCAAGTCTCAGTTTCTGCTCTCGTCTCCTGCTTGCACCCTCATCTATTCCTATCTAACAGGTCGTTCTCAAAGTGTCTACTTTGATGGTAAGATCTCCGATCTGCTGCCCACTACTAAGGGAAGGGAGTGCCTCAGGGGTCGATTCTGGGCCCCTTGCTTTTTCCGCTCGCCATCAACGACATTGCCAGGTTTTGCTCATTTGTTACTGTACACCTTTTTGCGGATGATGTCCAGATCCTTCATGCTGGGTCACAGACAAGTCTTAATGACTGTATTGAGGAGGTAAATTATGACCTTAAGTGCATTTCTGAGTGAGCTCGTGACAATCGTTTAGTGCAGAATCCAGTCAAATCGCAGACAATCCTTTTTAATTCCAATTCAGTTATCTCTCCAAATCCGATGCATATTAGGCTGGATGGCAATGTTATTTATTTATTTATTTTATTTATTTTATTTTATTTATTAATATAACACAATACAGGTAAGGCAAACCTTCTCAAAGTCTGTATTGAGTGATAAACATAATAAAAAGTAATAAATGATAGGAGAATAATTTAGAAGAAATATAATAAATGCTTAATAAAATGCTTAGAATGAAATATAATAACTACTTAATACTAACATAAAATATTGAAATTCATAACAATAAAAAAAAAACTTATATATTTAAATAAATTCGACAAAGTAACTAAAACACTTTCTTTTAAATATGCCAAGAGTATTTGAGCATTTAATATGATCAGGAAGATTATTATAGATTTTAATACCATGAACGAAAATAGAGTCTGAGAATTGTTTACTTTTCTAATCAAGCTAAAAATCTTGGGATCATCTTTGATAACAAATTAAGCTGGAAGCCTCAAGTCAATAGCTTAGTGGGTAAAACTATTGGCACCATCAGGAGATTCAGTTGTTTAAACAGCTTCCTTCTCTACACATTCGAAAGCACCTTGTTCTATAGCTTATTCTTCCGCTGATTGACTATGTTATAGAGGTTGCTTCGGGTTGTACAGACGAAACCATTTTTATTTTCAAACGAACATTTAATTATGCAGTTAGGTATGTTTACTTAAGTTCTTGCGAACATACCCCGCCATTTGTTTTGAAACTCCTTGGGACCTCTTTTCTTGATCACGTCAAAATTCGCCTTCTTTGTCAACTTTACAGAGTCACCAAGTTTCAGTCTCCTTCTTTTCTTCTTAGACGGTTCTCGGCTGGCCATTCCAGAAGGCAGTTAAATCTTGTTCTACACCAGGTAAGCTGTGTTTCTTGGAAGAAGTCGTTTGTGGTGAGAGTCATCAAGTTTTTCAATGATTTGCCTATGTCCTTTAAATGATTCAATTTTTCTCAAGCTGTTTTTAGAAGGAAACTGATGTCATTTTGGCTGTGTGGGAGCTTTATCAATTGGTTTTATGTTTCTGGTGCCCTTGTACTGGCTGATTACTTTTCCTATCTTTTTACCGTTATATTGAAAGGAACTACTAAAGCTCCTTCCTTTTCTTTATTCTTCTTCTTTTTTCATTCCCCTTCCTTATCTGTTTTCTTCTTGAGTTCCTTTTTTTTCTCTTTTCTTTTTTCTTTACGGTCTTCGACCTTCATGCTTTAAGTATAGAACTGTTTATTCTTGCCTTCCCTGTTTTTTTTTTATATTCTCAGTTCATCTCTTGTTTGGGAACAGGTGTGCTTTGTTGTCTGTTGGCTTGTAAGTGTAGCTTACTACAGCTCCCTGTTTTGCTAGTAGCCAGTATCATAGCGCCAAATATTTTTCTGCTGTACAATATTATGGGCCAATGGAATCAAACCTATTCTTAAGCTCTTTCTTTGGTGCTCTGATTCTGGCTATTTCTCTTTTTTTTTCTTTCTAGATTCGTTGTTGTCTTGATGTAGACGGTTAACTGTAAATGAGACTTACATTTACAAGTCTTTAAGTAATTAGCAATGCGGTTTGTCTTTGAATTATATTTTGAAATTTATTTTTCTATACAAATTACTCTTTTATTAGTTTGAAGTATAATCTGTGTAAATATTTTTCATTAGTTATTTTAGACGAGGAAATAAAGCACTAAACCTAAGCAAATTGGCAGAGTAAGATGGATCGAGATGCGGTTTTTTGCATTCGATTCAGGAAGCCGTCAGAAAAGTTTGTGAACATAGCCACTTTTCGGCAAAAAACCTCTAGAGTACCTAGGGGCCAATGCTGTTTATATACACCTCATCTCCTTGAACTTTGCATAAATTCAGCTCGAAATTGATGGAAGCTCGCTACTTGGGGGTTTTTGGGGTCGCTGAACACGAATATGATAAAGGCGATGACCCTCGGATTTCATAGGGCCCAGGGCGGGTATGTCTAACTCATCTCCCTGGAGTTTTACATTAATTGAGCTAGAAATTGATCGAAGATCGTTACTGGGGGTTTTTGGGGCCTCTGAACACGAATATGATGTCTGCGATGACCTTCGGAGTACCTAGGGGTCAGGGTGAATTATATACTCCTCATCTCCTGGAACTTTCCATAAATACAGCTCGAAATTGATCGAAGCTCGTTACGCGGTCGTTTATGGGGTCGCTGAACACGAATGTGATGTCAGCGATAACCCTCGGAGTACCTATGGCCCAAGGCGGGTATTTCTAACTCATCTTCTGGAACTTTCCATTAATTCAGCTCAAAATTGATCGAAGCTCGTTACTCGGGGGTTTTTGGGGTCGCTGAACACGAATATGACGTCGGTGATGACTCTCAGGGCGGGTATCTCTCACTCATCTCCTGGAACTTTCCAAAAATGCAGATCGAAATTGATCGAAGCTCGTTACTCAGGGGTTTTGGGGCCGCTGAACACGAATATGATGTCTGCGATAACCTTCGGAGTACCTAGGGACCAGGGCGGGTTAAATACACCTCATCTCCTGGAACTTTCCATAAATACAGCTCGAAATTGATCGACGCTCGTTACTCGAGGGTTTTTGGAGTCGCGCTGAAGACGAACATGATGTCGGCGATGACTCTCGGAGTACCTAGGGTCCAGGGCGGGTATGTCTAACTCATCACCTGGAACTTTCCATTAATAAAATAAAATAATATAATAAAAATATAAAATAATCGATTAAATAAAATAATCGAGTTTTAATTGTGGAAATTTTTAAGATATGAGTTGAATATACCCGTACTGCGATCCAGGTAATCCGAGGATCAACGCCGACATGATATTCGCCGACCCCAAAAACCGCCGATTAACGAGCTTTGATCAATTTCGAGCTGTATTTATGGAAAGTTCCAGAAGATGAGGTGTATATAGCCCACCCTAGCCCCTAGGTACTCCGAGGGTCATCGCAGACATCATATTCGTGTTCAGCGGCCCCAAACCCCCCCAGTAACGAGCTTCGATAAAGTTCGAGCTGAATTTTTGGAAAGTTCCAGAAGATGAGTTAGACATACCCGCTCTGGACCCTAGATACTCCGAGGGTCATTGCCGATATCATATTCGTGTAAAGCGACCCCAAAAACCCCCGAGTAACGAGCTTCGATCAATTTCGAGTTGAACTAATGGAAAGTTCCAGGAGATGAGTAAGACATACCCGCCCTGGGCAGTAGGTACTCCGAGGGTCATCGACAACATCACATTCGTGTTCAGCGACCCCAAAAACGACCGAGTAACGAGCTTTGATCAATTTCGAGCTGTATTTATGGAAAGTTCCAGGAGATGAGGGGTATATAACTCGTCCTGGCCCCTAGGTACTCCGAAGGTCATCGCAGACATCATATTCGTGTTCAGCGGCCCCAAAACCACCCAGTAACGATCTTCGATCAATTTCTAGCTCAATTAATGTAAAACTCCAGGAGATGAGTTAGACATACCCGCCCTGGGCCCTAGGAGCTCCGAGGGTCATCGCCGACATCATATTCGTGTTCAGCGACCCCAAAAACCCCCAAGTAATGAGCTTCGATCAATTTCGAGCTGAATTAATGGAAAGTTCAAGGAGATGAGGTGTCTATAACCCGCCCTGGCCCCCAGGTACTCCAGAAGTTTTTCGCCGAAAAGTGGCTACGTTCACAAACTTTCCTGACGGCTTCCTGAATCGAATGCAAAAAACCGCATCTCGATCCATCTTACTCTGCCAATTTGCTTAGGTTTGGCCTATTTTTGTGCTTTATTTCCTCGCCTATTTTGACAGATCTTCTGTACAATAATATGGGCCTACGGTCTTTTTTGTAATCTTTATATGAATGAAATTAAATAAAAATAAATAAATAAATATAAATATGTAAAATGGTTTGGATAAATCAATAGTTACGAGTGACTTCAATCCACAAACAGTTAAAAAAAAGTCTTCACTAGCATGAGGTGCTAGTACGTATGTTGTTGTAAGATATATGTCTTAAAAGTTGTGTTGTGACAAATATTGTAATGCCGATAACACAGCACTTTTTATTAAAAAAATAAATCTGATTAGACCTATCAGTCAGTAATTGGAAATTAAAAATGATGACTTGCATAAATCGTGCCAAATTAGAATTTGACTTGTAACACCAACTATTTTATATTAATCCCATCACATGATATGTTCTTGATAAAAGCTGAACGAACGAAATACATTCGCTCCATCTTCGATAGGTAGATAACATCCCAAAAATAAAGCTGGATAGACCATCTCACTTGAAATTCTTTATCTCACTGGTTCTCAAGATGGACAGGGTCTTCGCCCCAGATGCACTCGAAACCCAGTGCCGACCAAGGACCATCACAACAATTTCGACGGAAAGTGCAAAACGGTCGCTCCATTTTTTTTTTGGTAAAGAAGCAGCTTTCACTGGCCTCACTGCTTCAAACACTCCTCATCATGACTAGTATTGAAAGAATCATGCAACCAACTTGACGAAGGAAGATTTATGGTAACGCCCAAGGGCTGTAGCAGAGTTCCTTAACCTGGACATGGAGCTGGAGGATTAGCACCAAACCGGTCGCTACAACAATAACGACACCAACAACCATCTTACTAGACTAGTGGTTGGTTTGACCATCTAACAAATTAAGAAGACACAGATCTACATATCCCTAGCCTATCCTGCACAATGAACGTGTGAAACAACAAGACAAGAGGAAAATTTGTTTAAATCTAGATCTCTTCAAATAACTACAATAGTTCGAAGTATATCCAAAATGATTAAACACTGAACTTTAAAATCAAAATTCGACTTATTCCTCACACTTGGCATTATACCCAGAGTAAATCATTTATTTTAATTATTTTTTTATTGAGGGAAATTCCATTCCGTTTTACTGTTGATTTCTTGTTTTATTTATCAAAAGTTGAATTAAATTCATAACAAGTTTTGTGAATTCTTGGAACCTCTATTTCATGTTTTTGTTTTAATTGATAAATTTGCATATCTCATTGGCGAATGGCGGTACGGTAACCGATTATTATATTATGCAATTTATACAAATAATTTCAAACATCAATACATGAACCGTTAAATTGAGCTAGACATCATTATGTCAATAAAATAAAGATAACAGATTTTATGCAAGCTGTTTATATTTTCATTTTCAACCAAAGCAAATAGTTTTTGTTTTCATTCTAGAATTTTTATACAAAATAATTTCTGTTCATTTTATATGATCAGCATATCTAATCTTATCTTTGTTTTTAGAAAAACTTGTTAGATCTGTGTATCATAATTTTAAAACTAGCATTTCTACTTTTTTAACTATCAATAATAAAAAAAACAATGACATTGAAAAAAAAAATATTTCCTATATATTTTCATCTAGACAATGTCGCAATTTTTTTCTTTTCAATATACAAATAGACATACCATATATTACAGCTAATCCTGTTTCATGTAACCAACTAACTCTTCGATGTTTAAATAACCATATTGTTAAAACAGTTAGTGTTAATAATATTGTATAAATTAATAAATTTAAACTATCAATTCTATGATTTAAGGTTGCCTTTGCATCAAGTGCAATGTCAGTTGCTTCACTATTGCACAAATTAAATAAACCAATAAAACAAATTATCACTAAAAATGGTATTGAAAATACCGATGAAGGTGTATGGTTTATTTTAGTCATGTTTTTATATCTATTTTAACCTATTTATTAAAAAAAAATTAATTATTTCATGACTTTTAATGAACTATTTTATTAAACTGCGCGATAACAAATTGATTAGAAACAGAAACACTATTCATATTCGCTTTTGAGCGACTGACGAAAATTCTATGAAAAGTTTTTTGTTATGACAGCCAGGTGCAACAATATAAGAAAATTGTATTTTGTTAGAATTATAACAGTGTGAAGTGATGTTTGGTTGTTTTTTTTAGATTGCAACATGTTCAAAATTTAAACGTTATATATAAATTTTATTTTTAATTAAAAGAAATGTGATAGGAATAATATTATATGGTTTATATGCAAATAACTTTTAATAGAATGCGACTTTTAATAGAGCGCGATTCTTCATCTGGAACATGTAGGGAGAAGTTGCTTAATGCCATAATCTAATTTTCTGACTTGAATCCAATGTGTGGGATGAAATGTGAGATGCCCTATTTTCGACATTCTTAAGCTTTTCACAATATCTGAATTATGGTTTTGATTCTTTCTTATGTGTCCTGATCTTTTTTAAAAACTGTGTACTAAATTTCAATGCGTATTTGAGTTTTTTTTTTGGTATTAAATGAGATTTTAAATGGCTCGCCATTCTTGCACGGCTGGATTTGTTGTAAGTGGCAGGCACAAATGTTTCAAACAGAAATGTTGATCTAACTGAATCTTACCTGCATAGATGTATCTAGTCTTTCCTTCGTTAAAAATGTTTCTTAACATATCTCCTTATAAGGCCGACATGTAGTAAAAACTATTTTTATTAGATTCTCTCAGCAACTGCAAGTCATTTTAAACTTATATAAGCGAACGAAGCAAGAATGGTGAAACAAAAGATGTAAGAAAATTGATTTTAACCCATACCATAGGGTCTTGTAGAGAAACCGACGAGTAAAAAATTGGACGCCGCACCAAACTAAAGCTAATTAAGCGTCGACCAAATAATATTCGAAATGATTGCATATGATGTCGGTTGATGTTGCATTTAATATTTGTTTATATTCTGTTTATCAAAATCAATCCTTTTGATAAACAATTGTTTGAAGAATATTGATGCGATTCCCAGCTTACGCGCTAGAGTCACCCTGAAAAGTTTAGATTTTGGCTAGCAACTTTTGGTTGAGTGAGGTCAGGTAAATTACAAGAAACAATGATTGATAACGAATAGAATGATCATCTGAAATTATATTTAACAAACAGCCATAAAAATCTAATTCAATAAACGATATATCGAATAGTTATGGACGTCAAAGTAACCACTTGTTTCAATAATTAATAAATCAGTTATATTTCAAATTAAGAAAATTCAGTTATAGCTACTGATGATATTTATTTTTTGTTGTATTTTTATTTTTGCAAGCAAACACTTCAATTGAAACTATAATTAAAACTGCAAATCCGAATTGAAAAATGAATAATTTTCTATTTGAATCATAGTCAAGTCGCGAAGACTATTTATTCATCGTTATTTATTCCGAAGGTGCGAAAGATTTATTTTAAGCGTTCTATAAAAAAGTTAAATGAAACACATGAATATATTTATAGTGAATATATATTTTCAAATATATGTACATATGGAAGGAAGCCTTTGAAGTTTATTTTATTTTTCACAAGTTTTTCTGTGTGAAGAAAATTATGCACATATTATAGTTTTTGTTGGACGTCTATACTCTAGTTGTTTTGTGTACTTTCATGAATGGTGTAGTTGGTTTATAAATATAATTGCGTGCATATAAAAAACAAACTTAAGAAAATAATACAAAATTTTTTTATTTCACTTCAAACTTCATATTCTGTTGCCAGAAAAAAAGCATACGGTGCAAGGAAATGTCGTAACCAAAAATATTTGTTATATAAGATGATGGCACAAGTAAATTTAAATTATCACCTTAATTAATTTAAAAATTTGAATCTAAATTCAAAAGTTTAAGATATAGTTTAAATTCAAAAAAAGTTTGAGAATTTCACGCTTGAAGCGCATCGATAAGACAATACAAAGGGGGACAATGAAAATAATTTTCATACTTATGTGTTTATCAAGCCATTCAACGGCATATAAAATATTAGGGTTATTTCCATTACCGGTTTACAGTCATTTTAATGCTTTTAAACCAGTTTTAAGGGGACTGGCTGATGTGGGACATGATGTAACAGTACTTAGTTACTTTCCTCATGAAAATCCTCCTAAGAATTATAAAGATATAATAATGGGCGAATATAAACCTCTTGCAACATTAATCAACCTAGATGTAAGTCAATGTTTTAAGAACAAAATAGAAACAATTCAAATTGATTTATGATATTTTAGAATTTTGCCACAAATTCATGGTTAAATGTGTATCGAGAATTTTTATTCTTACATGACAAAGGTGTGAAATCTTGTATGTTTGTTCTAAATTCAACAGCCATTTTGAATTTATTAAATTCGAAAATTAAATATGACGTTATTTTATTGGAAAATTTTAATACCGATTGTTTACTTGCTGTTGCTTATAAATTGAAATCACCCTTTATTGGTACGAGTAGTGGTCCATTATTGCCATGGTATTACGATCGAATCAGTAATCCGACTATTCCATCATATATCCCATCTCTTTTTATGGAACATAATGAAAAAATGTCGTTTTTAGAAAGATTCGGCAATTTGCTATCGGCATATTCGTTGAAGATTTTATATCGGTCGGTAAATAATTATCATAAAATAAGTTGTATGTATAAAAAATGCTATACAATTTTAGAAATCTGAGCGAAAGGGAAGCAAACAAACAAATAAAAAAATATCTTGGGGATGGAATTCCAGATGTCGCAGAATTAAGTAAAATGACTTCTTTGATCCTCGTTAACCAACATTACACTTACAGTGGAGCTAAACCGACGTCAAAGCAATTAATTGAGGTGGGAGGAGTTCATTTAGAAAAACCAAAACCATTAGATCCGGTTAGTCTAGTTATTTAATTCTTGATAATTTTATCTAACATTGATGCGTTTAATCTAACATTGATCATTAGGAGCTACAACATTTTTTAGATTCAGCTAAGGACGGAGTCATTTATATTAGTTGGGGTTCATGTATTCGTGCCGACAGTATGCCAATAGAAAAACGTGAAGCTCTCGTTAAAACATTTTCGAAATTTAAACAAAAATTCCTATGGAAATTTGAATCAGAAGAAATCAAAAATCTTTCATCAAATGTTTTGATAAAAAAATGGTTGCCACAACGTGATATTTTATGTCATCGGAATGTTAAACTATTTATGACACATGGTGGACTGCTAGGAACAACTGAAGCTGTTCATTGTGCTGTTCCAGTAATCATAACTCCAATCTATGGTGATCAATTTTTAAATGGAGCAGCTTTAAAGATGCGTGGTGTTGCATCAATTATTCATTATTCAAATTTTACAGAAGACAATATATATAACAACATTCAGGACGGTTTAAAAAAAGAGTACGTTCATTTGTTTAATTTTGAATAAATTATTGTTTGTAATAAGAAAACTTACAGGAAGAAGCAATACGCTAAAAAACTTGCATATGCTTTTAACAATCGTCCACAATCGCCCTTAAAAACAGCAATTTGGTGGATTGAACATGTGGCAGCTACGAACGGTAAGATATATGCTAGCTCGTATGCAACAGAATTATCATGGTTTACCTATCATTCTATTGATGTATATTTAACGTTGTTGGTTATTTTGTGCTTGTGTATCTGGAGTTTAAAAGTTGTAGTCCGGAAATGTTTATTGATAAGAGAAAAGAATAAAATAAAAAAATCTTAATACACAATTTGTATAAATTTTCGAAACTTTTGTTTTACTTTTACCGTTCGTGAATAAGAGAAGAATAAATGAAAAAGACGAGTGGACAGAAGTTAAAAAAACGTGAACTGCGACTGTTAAAACTAATCTATTACAAAATAACAGAAACAAGACCATTTCACGTAAAAGTATTTGCAAGATTTAAGTATTAAAATTTTTAAAAAAATAATTTTATTTACAATATACTTACAAGTTTAAAATAATAAATGCATTTTCAGACATATTGTTGATAAACAATGAATTTTGTTTAATAGTTGATCAATTGTTTTACTCCTTCAAAACATCGATACTTGTCTGGAATATAAAACGGTTCGAAAATATGTGGAAATGGTGTATCCCAGCCGGTAACACGTTTGATTGGAGCTTCTAAATGCAGGAAACATCCTTCTTGAATTGAAGCTGCTAACTCAGCACCAAAACCATTTGTTAAAGGGGCTTCGTGGGCGATTAAAACCCGTCCAGTTTTCTTAGCTGACTACAAGAACAACACAAAAGTCATAAATATATTTGATTAATTATTGCATTATATGCATACTTTAAAGATAGTTTCTTTATCCCATGGAAGTATTGAAACCAAATCAATAACTTCACAATTAACTTGTAAACTTTTTTTCGCCATTTCGGCAACTTCTAATAAAACATGAATTTGTGTTCCCCATCCAATAAGAGTAACATCATTTCCTTTAACTAACACATCAGCACTTCCTATTGGTGATTCAAAAACACCATCTGGCACTTCTTCAACAGCATTCCGATATAAAATTTTTGGTTCAAATACAATACAAGGGTCCTTTTCTTTAACAGCTGCTAAAAGTAATCCTTTTGCTTTGTTTGGACCTCTCGGTACTACAACTTTTATTCCAGGTGTATGAGCGAAATATGCTTCAGGTGATTGGGAATGATAAAGGGCACCATGGCCAACAGCGCCACATGGTGCACGAACCACCAGAGAACCACTGTCAAAAATACCACCGCTACGATAACGATATTTTGCTGCTTCATTCACCAGCTATAATTATGGTTAAACATATTATTATTTTGGTTTTAATTTTGTCGTGGTAACATACTTGATCGAATGCCGGAAAAATATAATCGGCAAACTGTATTTCAGCAATAGCTGTTGTACCCGAATTTGCAACACCAATTCCAAAACCTGCAATACCTTGTTCACAAAGTGGGGTATTAAATACCCGATCTTTTCCGAATTTATTTTGTAATCCTATCGTGCATCGGAATACACCTCCAAATGCAACATCCTCGCCAAAAATTATGGCAGACTCATCATTATCCAAAGTTAGATCTAATGCATTATTTATTGCTGTAAACATATTCATTTTTGTTGTTGGACCTGTAGAAAAAATCAAACAAGTGTCAGACAAATATGTAAACGTGAAAAAAATTATATCCAAACCTGTAACAGGTGGTTTTTCATCGGGATAGTAAACAAAGTGCGAGGAACATCTTTTCCCGACTTTAGAAAAAACATTTAATGATTTTGTTTGCAATAATAAGTTTTTAATTAAAACTGAATTCATTTTGGTTAATTCTGATAATACGTAATTGTTTTTTTCAAATTCAACTTCGTTCGTTTCAGTTGTCAAATAATAAAATTAATTAAAATTGCTTTAACCTTGTTCCGAAATTTATCAATTTTCTAATTACATTCACAGCATTTACAAATAAATAATTATTTAATTAAATTTAATCTAAACAAGTTGTTATCATCTATACAATTCAATACAATCTATACAATACAAGTTTCAACTATTTTTCAACACTGCCACCTAGCGTTAAATTATTATGAACTGTCAAAGTTTTGACATTTTCACATTGTGGTAATAAAAAAATAATAGAAATTGTATAATCATTTCGAAAAATATAATCAATTTAAACCAAAGCAAAATGAAACATGGAAAATTCCTTGCTCGAACAGTTTTATTACAAAATAATAATGTTGAAGAAGCATGTCGTCTTTTAAATCGAATATTAGGTAAAGAAGGTATATTGGATCAATTCAGGAGAACACGATATTATGAAAAACCATTTCAAACACGAAGGCGCATAAATTTTGAGAAATGTAAAGCAATTTATAATGAAGACATGAATCGAAAAATTCAATTTATATTACGAAAAAACCGTGTTGAACCATTCCCAGGATGCAGTTAAAAATATAAGATTTATATTATGTAGATTCATATTAAATGTAAACAAAATAAACGATTTCGTTTTTTAAAAATTTGCGTTTTTATTTATTTAATTTTTTTCTACAAAAATATTTGTAATCATTCCTTTATTTTAATTAATAAATACAAACAAAAATAATGTATATAATTCAAATATTTTAATGTCTGAACAAAATAATTTTTTTTTCGATTTAATTTTTATGAAACTAATTTACGAGAGTAGATAACTTAAATTTTAATTATGGTTAGTTTAAATAAGAGAAAAAAAAACAAATACAAGAATTTTACAAATCTCACAATTATCTACGAACACATCGAATCAGTCTTTTCTCCCAATCACCGCGTCGTGATGTTACTGTAACGAAGAAAATTTTATGTTTGTGTAATGAAGGAATTTTTCATTTCAAATTATTCAAACCTGTGCTTGTATTACAGCGATATTATTGATTGCATCTGCAATAGATTTAATTTTCTCTTCTGTATTTGTTTTATTACCTACGACAATCTTTGCCGTTTCATCTTTTGTAATAGTAACCATTTTCTTGCTGTTCTTAGTGACGCCATTCTTCTCAAGCGTTTCATCTTCATTGTTGGAGTCCTAAGAAATATGGTTGGACATCAATGGCAATATTGATTAATTTTATATTATATTCAAATTACAGACATATAAAATATAATTAAAGACACCAATTATATGTAATTAACTCTAATTTATAATTACGGCACTAAAGTAATTATTTTGTTACTGGGCGGGTGATAAATCTGCTTTACAATTTATCAATACTTTAACTTTTAGTTTAAAGCAATTTATCGAGAATTACAGAAAGCTTCTATTTCATTGACCAAAATCGGTTATGTGTAGTGATTTTCTCTTTTAAATGAGTTAAAATATTTAATGGAATAAACAACTGACACGAAAAGTTATTTTAACGGCAGTTATAACCAACTACCACACCAACGTGTTATTTAAAGTTTAAATATTTCCACTTATTTTTTTGTTGTAACTGTCAATTATTGAAAAACTGACTGTCTTCTTGCATAACTTTATGTATCGTTTTTGTAGAATGTTTCAAACCATATTTAACTTAATAAGCAAAATATTCTAAACATCGATTTGGTGAATTTCTAAAATTAGCGTCATATACTAAAAAAAACATAAAAGGATAATGTAAGTTTCCCCCATTTTGTGGTTGTCTGATTCTACCAATGTAACCAATCATTGTTACAAAAATATAATTTTTAATACATCCTCGACTGTACATTATCCTAATCTAATCAAAACTTAAATAATATTCAACTAATGATATTTTTATCTAAGTTCTATATAAAAAAAATCAAAATATATGGAAATTCACCATTATTAAATATATAATATCTATCCTTTTCTATTATTAATTGTTTTAAACAAGACCTCATATTTTTACTGGAATTTTCTATAATTATAAAAAAAAGTTACTCCAATTATTATTCTAAAATAAAGTTAATGAAGATTATAGTTTCTATTACAAATAAATAACTGTAAAACTATACAAAACAAAAATATAATTGATTAATGACAAATTGAAATTGTTTTTTTTGTTTTTCTTTTTCGTCATGAGACAAACTTACGACGCTTTAAAGAACGACAGCCCAAGTATGCAGAACGAAATGCTTGCCAAATACCCTTCGAGTGATTTTATTATAATTATGTCATAATTTTTTTTTATATAAATGGAATGAAATAATAAAGATAAATAAATTTTTTATTTTTATAAAAAATTAAATGAGAAAAAGTTAAAAAAAAAAATTTTATTTTTATAATTCTAAAGAAAACTTACCTTCCGCAATGTAACAGGGGGAACAATTAAATGTTTATCTGATTCACATAGTTTTTGAAGTATGTAGATGCCTTCGTCACGTCTCTTTCCGCCGTATCGATTTTCCCATGCATCTAGTAATCGATTGTAATACCGCGGACTATCTGTAAAATTTAAATATTTATGTGTATATGGAGCTGGAAATATTCGTTCTAATGGAGCACAACGAGCTAATTCATCTTCGGTTATGATTAAACAACGGATATCATCTGGTGTTAGATTATCGAGAATTGACGAGATATACTAGAAAAGAAAATAATATTAATTTTGTTTACCTAAACATCTCATAGTAA
Source organism: Diogma glabrata (assembly GCA_963693315.1). Lineage (NCBI taxonomy): Eukaryota > Metazoa > Arthropoda > Insecta > Diptera > Cylindrotomidae > Diogma > Diogma glabrata. The sequence continues at coordinate 4,687,077 of OY856186.1, read as the reverse complement.
TTATTGTATACATCATCCCGATTAGTTAAAGCTTTATTTGCATAAAAACTATGTTTTATTCTTTCCGCTTCAGATAGTTGTATAGAGAATATTCTTCGATCAAAGCATAACGGTCCTTTCAATCGTTGTTCCGTTAACACATCGATTTGCTCTAAATTTGTTAGTTTTGGTGGAACTTGATACAAAGCCGTGTTTAACGCGGCCCGAACGAGGGGTCCTTTTACATGCATATCCAATGGAGATGCTGAATGTAATGAAGGTGAAATATTAACTTCTAACAACCATGGTATTAATTCTGAATCTAATATCACATCAATGCCAAAAAGTTCATATGTATTATATTTATTATTTGTATTAATTTTTGTCATCGCATAAATTGGTCCTTCTCCAACTAATATTGTTCGTAAAACTAAATTTCGTAATGCACCCCAAAGACGCGTTGTGTTGATTCCTTGTGCTTCTAAATATGACCATAGTGATTTAACTGTCCATTTATGACCTTTGCATGCGTTTGCATCTTCGTTTTTGGCATAATTTGATGAAAATTTATTAATACTGTAATTTGTTAAATGCATGTATCGATCATTAAGGGTATCAGTTTTTTCACTGTATTTTACTGAAATATTGAATTCAGAGTTATTCCAACAAAACATCATTACAAGAATATTAATAAAATATAACTAACCTGAAGCAAATCTTGCAAGGCCATCTGTGTGCAAGTATATTCGTAACGGATTAATAGATGTTACTAGAACGTATAATCTTAAATCAAATTTACTTCCATTAATTAAAAGAGGACGCTCAATGTATCTGTAAAGGGAAATGAAAAAATTAGGTTCTCTCTCGAAATTTTACAAACAGCAATTTTTATTAAAACTAAAGAAAAGTGAAGGCGTATATAAATCTCACAATCTGTCTTTTCGAACAATTTAGTTTTTAATTTATATAATTCGTTCGTCAAACGTCAAAGTATAAAGAGCTATTTTTCAAGATAAAACATTTTTAATTATTTTCTGTGCATTATTTTATTTGTTTATGTTTCTTTTTTTTCTATGTTCGATGCAGAAAAATAATGTTTTATTCTCTCAGTTTTAAATATACATTTTTATTGAGAGAAAGATTTGATTAGATTAGGGGTACGTACATTGGACAAAGGGTTCCACCGTAAAACAGGTGATTTTTTCACTAAGTTTTTTGGGAGGTTTCGTGAGTTAATTCTGTTGATACTTGATATAAAATATGCAAATATGTATGGTAAGGAGCTGATTAGTTTTTGAGCAATATTGCACCAAGTGATAGAGGGCCTCCCGAGCACCTGTTTTTTAAAGAAAGCTCAATAACATCTGTACCTGATAATCGAATTCGATGAAATTTGATAAGCATTTAGTTCACAACAGTGCTGCATCCCCCAACTGCCGATTTTTCACTTCCGGTAAAAAATTTCTTGTGTTTTTTTTTTTATTTTTTCAGTGTTTGCATTTATCCACATTACAGCCTACAATATTGAAGTGATTTTAATGAAACTTATAAAAAGGATTTAATCAGTGTGAGACGATAATGATCAGACATTGGGGCTTGAAAATATGAAATGGAATTCTGATATTTTCAGCCTACAGTCTTCCCCCGTAAAAGACGCCTAGGCGTTTTATTCGAGAGTGACAAAAAAACGAATATTTTTAAAATGATACAAAATGGTTCGAATAGAACACCCATCCAAATAGAACGCCTATGCGTTTTATTTGAAATAAAAATAGTTTATATATAGTAGAGTCATAATTCATATTAGGTAAAAAAATGGCCTAAACTTCAGAATAATTCCGCGATCCATATTTTTTGATGACCTTTTGCATTTGCTTCTACATAGAGTTGATAAAAAATGCGGCCCTTGGCACAATTTCAATAAAGATATTATATTTCCCATATGCTTTGCATGTGGACCATAGGCATCAATAATCAGCAAAACTGGCTGCCGAAGCAAATTTGTTTGTGGTCGTTTCAAAATCGTATTTGTTATATAATTTTGCAATATATCACTGCTCCACATTCCCATATTATTCACATCAACCATATGCCAACATCCGTCATTAACCTTTGGATTTTTTTTTATTGAGAAAGTTTGTGAAGTATGTCAAAATGGTTTTCTATTATCGAACCACATGTCACAAATGCCATTTTTTTTACCTAAACAACAAAATTTTAAAAAACAGCGAATTTCATGTTCGTTTGGTCATCGAAATCTAGATCTTTTTCGATCAAATCTGACATACCAAACGAAAATCACTTTAAAGAAATTGTTACCAGATTTTAATTTTTAGAATGAAATTATTTTCTATTAATCACTTTATTGAATTTTATTTTATTAAAACGCCCTGGGCGTAGTATTTGAATAAAACGCTCAGTGGGCGCACTATTCGTTTTAAACGCCTAGGCGTTTTTTACGGGGGAAGACTGTAGCTAAGAACGCTGTTAAAAAATTAGGATTTTTGGGTCGTTGTCGTAAGGTTTTTAATACCAAGCAACTTCTTTTAATATATATGTCATTTATTCGTCCCTGCATGGAATATTGCTCTCACATTTGGGGTGGAGCCTACGTGAGTAGTTTGAAATGTCTTGATTCTATACAGCGGAGAGCTGTCAAATTGATCGGCAATTTAAATCTTACTAACGAGCTTGATTCCTTGCAACATAGAAGAGATGTTGCTGATTTGACGATATTTTACAAATACATTATGGATGAACGGGCGACTGCGGAGATCAAATCAATTTTTTCATAACCTGCAAACTTTACGCGTTACACAAGAGCATCAATAGCAGCCCATCCTTTTACGGTTCGAAAAACAATATGTAGAACTGTCGCTTTTCAACGTGATTTTTTTAACAGTCTCACATCTCTGGAATGCCTTACAGGCGTGAATCTTTCCTGATAATTTTAATCTTCAAAACTATTCGAAGAGGATACAATTTTGGACTTCACATTTGAGAACTTATTTCGAAATACGTCCAAACTACACAATGATTTGATCTGCCAAGAGGAGTATCGACTGATCAAGTATAATTGGCAGAATGAGTTGTCATGAAAAGATCAAGTAGATTAGAAGAATGGTTGGCAATATTTGGATTATGGGTTGGCCTATCTAATAGATGAGTAAGCTGATTGGAACCCGCAAGAAATTTAGCACATTGCCCTTCTATAGATGTTTTGGTTGAGAAACGTGAAACCACAATCTTTGTGGTGGACGTTGAAATCACCTGCTAATATAACTTCTGCATTAGGCGCGGTGATGAAAATGTAATCGATTGTGTCTGTTAGAGAATTAAGTGCTTCCAAAGTTTTATTATGGTGGTAATTAGAACTGCGGTATAAAAAACACAGATGTCATGTTTATTTACAATGATTTTAAGCTAGATAAAGGAGAATTCAGAAATACTACTTCACTACTACTACTTTCATACTGAAGGAGCCTTGTATATTTAACATCATTGCGTATATATATTATATATACCATAACACCACGGTGTTCAAAAAATGCAAATTCTGGAGAATAATTGCTACAGCCAAATCGTGCATTATCGATATTTGAAACTTGTGTTTCACCTAGCGCAAGTAAATGTGGGTTCTTTTAGTTGAGATTGTATTGGATGCTGAGAATAGATATGAAAAATTAAATATAAATCAATAAAATTGAAAAAAAAACTGGAAAGCAAATGTATTATGAAACATGAGAATTGTGTGTTGTGTGGTATGTGTGTATAATAGGTACAGATAGATCAAAAGGAGTACCGTTAACAATTTCACTTTTATATAAATTATTTGATAGTTTTTGTTCAAAATATTTTATGATTTAGATTTAAACTTTAGCACAAACACAGATATTAATATTAGCAAAAACACTTGTAGCACAGCACTAAACTAACTATTTAATGCTACATAAGGTGATATTTTTATCTAAGAAATAAAATGTAATTAGTACAACAAAAGATTGTACTGGTTCAAGAGGTAAAAAAGAACATTAAACGAACAACTGACCCGTACGGATTGAGAAGAGCAACTGAAAAACTTACTTTTGAACAATTAACGGTCGTTTTTTAGGAATCTGTGACCATCTATTAACTACTTTTATCCCTGTCCCTCTAGCAGCTGCAGGTGGTTTTATTATCCATTTTGTATTTCTTTGTTGATATTTCGGCCAGGCTTGCCTTAATAACCTAATATCCTGTGGAATTATATAAGTTCTGCAACGAAAATAAAAAAACGAGCATAAAAAACAATTTTTTTTAAAAAATAACTCAATAAATAATAAAATTACCTTGGCATAAAATTAAATTCTCGTTTACCATGCTTTGACATTTGTATTTGCATATTCCTCCAAACCCGATCTTTTCGTCCGATTTGAAATGTTCCAGGTATATGATTGATTTTTTGGTATGATCGTATTGTTTTGAAACATGGACTTTTCATATGTTTACCCCAAATTCCCATCCAATCATTTGTTTTTTTAAGTAATTTAAAACCAGAATTTATTAAAACTTTTCGAACAACAATTGGTGTTATTGTTGTTAATTTCCATTTTAATATTCTTTGTAATTGTGAAGGCATTTGTGGTCCTTTTTCTAAATGAGATGCAAATGTTATATAAGGTGGGCAATTGGGAAATAAACTGGGAGCTAATGGTGCACAGGTTGAATAACGTCCTACAACACATTCTGATGATATAGCTGATGGTGATATTCCATTATCACATGGTTCGTTATGTAACAAGTGTTTAGTACGTATTTCTTCGTCATCAGTAATATCAGCATCATCGACTTCCCCTATTTCACCAAAATCATCATCATCATCTAAACTACTACACTCCTCATCGGAGTCTTCATGTTCCTGAGTTGAACTTTTCGTTGTTGTTGTATTTGTTGTTTGACTTACTTGAGATGGTGTTACAGAAATCGGAGGTGGTGATATTGAATTTTTTCTTAATGGCGTTTTTGGTGGTGTTACAGTTGTTTTTAATGTTGGAGTCGGTGAACGCTTCATTTTATTTCGCATTATACTATTCATTATATTTGTTTTTGTTGTAACTAATTTTGAATTTGATTTTATTAAATGATTATTTAAAATTTCGGTATAATGAAGATTTACTATTGTTGGTGGTGGTGGTGATGCTGTTTGACGTTCATTTATTGAATCATCACTATAATTCATATAACCATTTTGAAGATATTTTGGATGTATTCCATCATCCCGTGCTCTTTTTACGATCTGTAAAAACGAAGTCATATAAATATTTTAAAAAAAAAATCTATTCCAAAATTGTTAACTTACTTCCACAACTCGATTTCGTTCATTCCCGTTAGCTTGTAAATATTTCGTGTTATAAATTTCATGAGGTTCGGATTCACTACGAGTTCGAATTCTTCTTTTATTTGTATCAATATACTTATCTATAGAATTACAATTTGTATCACCGGAATTTGAAAATCTATTATTTATGGAATTTAAAAAATTATATGGTTTTCCTCGATCTTTATATTGATCTAAGTCATTTATATATGTTTCACGAATATCTGTTATATCATGTAATTTCAAAGGATTACTATCAATACAATTTATCGAAGTTGCTCTGATATTTTCTTTGATATGATCTTTATTGATTCCATTTAACCGTCGTTCAACCGCTACAGTATTTGGGTAAACTCTTTTACTTTCCGATAGTGGTGGACTTTTATGTTTAATAAAATTTGTTCTTGAAAAATGTTTACTACTGTATAATTCTGAATATTTTAAATTTGTTGGATTATCAATTTGTGTTCCATATAAAGGTGCAACTTGAAGACATTCACTTCGACACCTTCTTCGTAATGTAACATTTTGTCGTGTTGTTTTTATTGTATTACTGTGATTATGATATGATGTATTATCATACGGGAATCCAATATTTTTATTTAATTCCATTCCACTTCTATTAATCGAACTAAATGATGATTTTTCTGAAATTGCAAGAAATTTAATTATGTTACGTTATATAAAGTTCATGGCCGATTTTTGATTGTGACCGAAAAAGATTAGCGAATTGTTTGTACCGTAATTTTACTTAAGTATAAGAAAAGGAAATTTAAATGAATAAGATAAGGAATACATTTTTATTAATAATTTATTTAAAAAAAAAAAGAAATAATACTACAAACTTAGATCTAACCTCACAATTAAAATATGAACAACACTCACGTTTTTCGTTCTTATTTAATTACAAAAGAAATTAACTCTAAAACGCGGAATTAAATAATGGCGAACAATTAAAAAAAAATGTATCTTTTACATAACTCAAAAGTAGTCTTGTGTAAAATTTATTAAATAAGATTAAAACAATTGATTTCTGCAAACTATTCACTCACAACACAACAATTACTGAAACAAAAATAAAGAATCAAAATTTTTTATGAAAACATCATGACGGAAAGCAAATTTTTTAATGAATGGGAGATGAAACTACAAAAAAGAGAGTGTGTGAGGTTTGATGAGAGAATTTTTATTTTGAGTTTTCATGGTTGGTTTTGGTAGTTTTATAGTTGAACCCGTGAAATTTAAAAGATGATAGCTGCGTTCGATTTGACTGGCGCAACGAAAACATCCGAATGAAAAATTGGATGCAATTGTTGTTGTTTTTTCAGTTTATTCAGTTATTTTAGTCAAATTTTTAATTTTAACTACTGGTTATGGATACGATTGTGCATAATAACAATACACTCGAAACGTGAAATCGATCCGAAGAACTATGATTTTATGTAGTCCATAGTCTAAACTTGCACACCGTCCCGTGTTGAATGGCCAGAAAAAAAAACAGTTTTCAAAGAAAATTTTCTGATGGTGCCACATTATTTCTTCATCTTATCGTGAAATATTGGTATATGTCGTATTTTATTGTATGATAAGATGAAAACATGATGACGAAAACATAAAGAAATAAAAAATAGAATAAAAATATAAACCTTTTGACACATAATATACAAGTTAGGGAATGCAATCCAGGGATTTTACATTATCCCGGGATTCGTCATGCAAGAAATCCCGGGATTGCAATCCCTAATGGAAGTACAACAGAAAGGATTTAAGCCTGCAAGTGGTAAAGCAAATATGCGCAATCCAGCTGCCCATTAAGCGGCATGTCCACGGTATCTGCAGGGACAACACATATATTAATCAAACAAAAGTTTTAAAATACATGTTCAAAACATCTGCGGATTGAACGCTAACCATGACCACGTGCAACATCCTATTCCTTACAGAAACACAAGTTTCCGAAAATTTTCTCTATATAGAATCGCTTAATTCTAAATATAGACTTGCATCAGCTTTCAAACTCCATCAAGGCGTATGCACATTCATTAGTGAGAGTGTTGCGTATACACGCTTTCCGAATTTTGAACTACACGATGATGGCTTCAATACAATGGTTTTAAAGATTTGTCTTCCATCCAGAAATTACTTTTTTTTACAGGAGCTTTATACCGCGGACCTCCAACAAACGCAACCCAAACTTTTTTAATTTACTGACAAAAATTGTGGAGGAGATTAGAGCAAAGTCCCCTAATTGTGAGGTTATCGTTATCGGTGACTTCAACGTCCACAACAAATCATGGTTGGAATTCTCCAAATCGACCGACGATGTTGACAATAGTGGAAAACTGGCAGAAATTTTTGCTGCGTCTCAGGGTCTATCCCAAATTGTTAAAAATCCAACTTTCACTCACCGTAATGGCGATGATAATAGTTTTCTTTTAGATCTCTATTTTACCACAATGCAAGATATTACGAGTGTTGATGTCGCGAAAGGTAGTATTGGAAATCCTGATCATTATTTAATTTCATCAGTTATCAAAACTGATTTACTTAAAACTCCAGCTCCCAAATCCCGTAAAATATTTCACTACTCAAAAATGGATGAGAATGGTCTTCAAAATTTTTTCCATGGTTTCCCTTTCGACCGCCACTATTATAAATTCGTCCTAATGAACGCTGGTGTACCTCAAAGCTCAGTGTTGTCCCCAACCCTATTTTTGATTTATATCAACGAACTGTCGTTGTTTTGCAGATAGTTTTGCAGATGATAGTTTTGCAGATGATAGTACTCTGCACAAGTCGTTCGAGCCCCTTCCTTCAAAAGGTAAAATGCACGAACGAATTAATCCCGCCCTGAGAGACGCAGCGATAAACGTGAATAAAGACCTAAAAAAGTCACCGATTAGGGTGACCAAAACCTGGTCAGTTTCAACTCTACCAAAACACAGCTGTTGATTGTTTCCAGATCAAAGACCGAGTTCCCCAAAGATGTTTTATTCAGTATATTTGATGAGCCAATAGGTGAATGTAAAAACACTCGTTTATTGGGTATCATAGTTTCAAAAGACCTACTCTGGAACGAGCATGTAATGGCGATGGCAAAAAGCGCGTCTAAAAAACTTTGCCTCCTAAATAGATGCAAAAATTTCACTCCATACCAATTGCTCCATGTTTATAAGTCCTAGATTCGTCCCTGTATGGAGTACTGTTTGGCGTGCTGCTTCTGTTTTCATCTTGACCCTATTGGACTCTGTTCAAAAGCGGGATATACGAAGTCAAGTGTGGGTGATCGAGATTTGACATCAAAACTTGATTCCCTACAACATCGTCGCACTGTTGCTGACCTCGTTTTTTTACAAATATCGTCATCAACAGTGCTCAGATGAAATCAGCAGCATCATGCTTCAAACTTATTCTTACTCCCGTTTCACTCGGCAATCGGTTAGCGCATGCAGTAAAACGGTCGATATCCCGCGCTGTCATACTGGCATATCGCAGAAAGACGTCTTTGGCCGAACTGGCATACAAATGGAATAGTTTGCCGGAATTCATAGTCTCAGGTGGTTTCAATCCGCAGAGGTGTTCATCAACACCTTAAAGAGCAAGTTGTTGTGGGACCTAGGTCTTAAAAGGTATTTGTGTTGTTGTGATACATATTGTAAGCCCTATAAAACAACACTTTTTATTTAAAAAAAAAATACAGACGTAGCTGTCTAAGTGGTGTCTACATTTCACATTTTTGATACTATTATCTTCTATCATGAATCATGATAAATAATTTTAATTTATATGTCTTAGTATAAGTTTTCATTCATGTATTCATTATAATAGTATAGTTCAACATTTGTAATTATTAAATTAATAAATAAAATATAACAGTTTTATAGTTGAACGTCCAGAATCCGGTCGTTACAGTAAGAAGGGCCCATTTAGTTGTGTAGTAGCAAAACTCGATATATTCAAAACCTGATTATTTTTTTACACAAAGAAAAGCGTAAACCTATTTTGCCATTGCCATTTTCAGATATAAAACTCGTTACTCGCTGAAACTCGTTATAATAAAAATTTAGCGCTATCTTGATATATAAAACTCCATATAAAAAAATTTAATTAATCAAAAACACAGATCTATTTTGCATATGGCGTCAAACAATCAGGCTTAGGATACATGGAGGGATTTGGTAATAGGAACTAGAATATGTGTTACAATGAATGCATAAAACCTTTTAAGATTTAGGATATCTGGTGTAATCGCAATTTTGTCAAATCGAAACTTCATTAGCGTAGTGCACAAGGTAGGTTGTATTATTGTGCCTATCATGAGCGCCTCATTAATGAAAATACTATTAGTATGTTTGCGAGATCCATCAAATACGACTCGCAGCTTTGTTGTAGTGCTTTCCTCCATGGTCACACCATAATGAGGCAAATAATAACCCCGGTTGTCATGTATGCTTTGATTCTTGTATAGAATTTCTTGCATATGATTTAATGTTATATATATACTCTCGCATCACCTTAATGTATTCACTTTTTAATGCCGGATTCCGATTGAATTTCCTTTGTAGATTTAAAAATCTTTGAACGGTAGTTTATGTATGTGATTACCGTTTTCGCGTTGTATCGTACTACTTTTAAAATATTCTTCGCATGTCTTTTCCTCTTGAGATAAGGATTTAATGGCAAGTATTTCTTCCATCTCCCAAAATCATCTGAGGGTATGGCGTTTCGAGTTACTTTCTACGTCTCTTGCCTCGAAATGATGTATACGAATATATTATTTTAATGTATCAACCAGTCACTAAATGGGTTTAGATACACGTCCTTCAGTATGATACCTTTGCGAGGTTGAATAAATTGATACACTGAAAAAAACATGCTCTATTTCCAATCGAAATGCAGTTGTCTCAAACTTGTCGCGAGGGCGAATATGGAGAATCAAAATTGATTCAACAGTTGTACAGATACAGAACGGTGTAGTTAAGACAACCGCGCGCTCTGTCTCTGTGAAAATTAAATTTTCAAATAATTTAATTTCGACCGAAAATTAAACAAAAATAAGAATATTTCTAAACAATGTCAATCTCCGATCCCCTCAAAACACAGGGTAACAAATATCGGAGTGGTCGTTGCAGATTTTATCGCGTATGGAAACACACAACAACATACATTTTCGTTAAATTATTATTATTATTATTACATTCGACTCAACCTCTTACATGACACCGATCTGAATATTGTCAAAATAGCTTTTAAGTTTTCCCAACGATTTTCAGTTCATTAAAAAACGTTTAAATAAATTTTTGACTTTCTTAAGCCAAAGTCGTTTTTATGGTCAAGAATACAATAAAGTTCCATCGTTATAATTTTTCAAACTACCACTCTAAAAATTGGTATAAATAAACACAACTATATATGTTTCATATTTTCGAAAAAAATCTCTAATTTCGTTTGGAGATTGGTAAACATAGAAAGAGAAACCGAGATTATCACCTAAGTTGGTAACATTCTCGAACCTTTTCACAATGTACAGTTCGAGCAGATTTATTTAAATCGGAAAAGTTGTACCTTACTTGAAACTTGAAAATGGTAGGTGAAAGTTTAGGTCAAATTCGGGTTTAAATGACAAATTTTTATTTTGCAGGTCTCTCAAAAATAAAACTTTGTGCAAGTTTGTCCATACTAATTAAATAAGGAATCATAATAAAATATTTAGAATTTGATATTTAATGGCACTGTTTGTTTACGGTACTACATTGATCAAAACCGAAACATACACTGTTTTTTACAATAAAAAGCAAAACTCCGTACGGTGTAGCAAAGAGTACTATAAGACATCCTGTCCCCTGTTATGGACAATTTATGTACGTCGGATGATAACATCCTGTTATTTACCTGTGAAGATGTTAAGATGCCTGTGGCTGCATAATTAAAGTCGTGTATATGCTATATAAATGTCACTGTAAAAACATTTCCACTTCCGAAAAATCAAGTTTGAGTATGGTTTTTGACAGAATGTTGATCTTCAAAAACTGATCTGAAGAAAACTTTACACTCACAACAACGCACTGAATTCACTTTTTAGTGGCCAAGCTGGAGCAAAACTAAAAGACCATGACAACCAACAAAGCTATTAGTTCCACCATCGGCACCTGCTTGGTCTCAAATGAATCTAACATCATAGTAACAACTAAAAACAAAACAAAATACTGTACTGAGAATGGAAACTTTCTGATAACTAATGACCGCAACTCCACAAATAACTGGGTTAATATTTACAAACCACATGGATACATTAGAAATTGTCTGCATTATAAGAAACATTTAAAAAAAAACAACACCGAGCACAGTAAAATTGTGGTATAGAAAACAAAACAATTAAACTTTGATTCACTGGTCAAAAAAGTGTCAAAATAGAAATTGTATTTATGGGAAATTCTTTGATTAATATTGCGAGAAATCAATAAGCTTGGACGAGATGCAGGCAATCGATTTGGCAGATTCACAATCACCGCCAACAACATATTGTAGTACGGCTACGAAATAAAATTGTGGTAAGTAATGCTTAGTACTTTTTGAGATATATTTTTTAATACAAGACTAAAATAGATTATTCCAATCCTGTTATAAAATCAAAACCATTAAAAATTCCCTAAAAAAATAATTTTTGAATCACCTTGTAGAGTGAAAAAATCAAATCCATACATCCGTAAAAAATTTGGTTTTAGACAAAAATATAGTGAGATTTCTTATCATTGAATTATTATAATAAAAAATTTATAATGTAAGGAAGTAGGAGAGTAAATATTCTGACGTACAAAAACACAAAAGATATATGAAAGAAGCGAAGAAAAATTGAAATCTTTTTCTTATCTTGTATACATGTACATTATAAAGAGACAAAAATAAATGCAAAAATCTTAAAAAAATTATGTTTTTTTTTCAATGAACACAATTCATTGAAAAAGAATCATAATATATTTAAGAAATTTTTGTCTTTTAGTAAATGGAAGATAATCTTATTGATTTCAAAGAAAATGATTTTTCTCATTGTTTGGTATATAACATTCGTTACGTCATTCTTTTTTTTATTCTTACATTCAGCAAACCTTTTGACAACGAACAAATAATTATGATTACATTTGTGTTTTAATTAACAGATAATCAAAAATTTACTATGTTATGTTTGTAATATGCTCATTTTTTTGCACTTAATTGCACAAATTAGTGGTTTATTTAACAAACAGTCCAAATCACTCAGTAATCAGTATTCATATGATCCGGCAGTGTTTTTAAGAAGCTCATCTAGAGGAATTCAGGCCAGACATAGGAGTCATAATAAAAGATCCTGGTATCATGTGGTCGTTTTCAACAGCTTAAGGAATTGTTCTAACAAGAAGGAAACCGGTTTCCACTTTAGAAAATAGCTTATTTCTATTCGCACAAAGGTTTAAAAATCAACACGTCATAGCGCATGTTGTTCGCCTAGCTCTTAAAAGATATCTATGCGTTATTGTGATACATATCGTAAGCCCTATTACATAGCACTTTATATTAAAAAAAATAGCTGACAATAGTTTTATTGGCAAATTTAATCGTGACACAAACCGAACCTCTACCAAAAGCTCAGCCTTGTTCCACTAGTTGACGGAACGCAGCAGCACCGATAAGATAAATAAATTAATTTATTCAAAAATAAACTAGAAAGTCTACTGATTTCAGTCGCAGAACAAATAACTGTATCCACCCAAAGACATTTCTTTAAACTTACGAGCATTACATATGTGACCTTAAATTGCAAATGACATGTTTTCAATTGACGTTATTAAAACTAACGCCTTTTTCCACTTCTATGAATTCACTATATACTTTTAAAACTTTCTATATATTCTTAATCCTCTTATATAATTAATAAAAATTATTTGAATATCGTCTAGGGTTTCGTAATTTGTATTTTGCAAATATTGTTCATGTCATGTCATATTACTATAGCATTATCTCTGTATCACTAGATCTTTAAATGAACAGACAAGCCAAGAGCACGTGTTTAAAAAAGGTAAATAAACACAATTACGAAATGTTTTTTTTATAATTTTCCACATTTTCGATTTAATGATTAATTCAAATTCTTTTGCCACAGCTTCGTTATTTTTTTAAATTAATCTCCGTTGTTATGTTTTAAACCAAACAACGCGTGGATATAATTTTGTTTTCCATTAATTTCTTTTAGTAAATGTCGTTTATTATATTTGTCGAAATAAAACAAAAAAAAATGTAAAAATTGTGCCGTTAAAGTTTTTCTTATTTTAAAATTAAAATTTATAATATAATAGTTTAAATAATTAAAATTGTAATAATTCACTCGTAAAAACTAAAAATCTGGCAAATTCTCAAAAGAAAAAAAATATTAAAAATTAATTGAGAATTTAATTATTATTAGTGTAATTAATTGAAATTTTTTTTAGTTATTTGCTTCAGTTTCGCATTGATTTTTTGATGATTCAAGGATTTGATTTGACAATTTTTTACTATGTAATGAGCTCAATGGATTAGAGTTTAGACCTGGCAAAAGTAGCAAGGGTTGTATAAGCCATTTACAAGATTGAAGCATTGGATCGATAGTTAAGCATGCGTAACATACTAGATTTAATCTATTTTTAAGATCTCGAGTTAAAGCTGACATAACGAAAAAAAATGGAAGAACAATGAAATTGTGTTTAAAAAACTGAATATTCGTATGAGAATACGAAAGTGCCTATACAATATATTAGTAATGCACAACCATAATAGGGAATGGGAATTGGGAAATAAACATTTTTATTCTAACCAGTATTGTGAAAAAGAAAAATGGGTCCAAATTCTGGTTTTCTGACGAATGTTCTATAGCTAAAATCAACAAAATGTTGACGTTTGAAAAAATACCAGAGTGATAAATCTTCTAGCAGTCGATCTCTTTATATCAGGGCTAGAAACAACTGTCACAGTATATTTAAAAAGGTTAAATTTCTTTTTAACTCCAATGCTAAAGGTAACATTCTACGCGCCACAAAAGGCAGCCGGTCTTATTGGAATTTTATCCGAGAAGTTGGCAATAACTTTATCAAATCTTCTATTCCACCATTAATGGACAATCAAGAAAACCCTGTAACTAATGATGCACTCAGTACCCGGCAATTACCCGGCCCAATGTTGAAATACCCGGTTTTTACCCGGAACCGGCTATTTTTTCATTACCCGATATCGGTTAAAAATAAAATAAGAAAATTTTAAGATGTGTAAATTAAATTTATTCTTCTAAAATAAAATAATAATATAATTCAATCGTAAAAAAAATTAACGTAATTCACTGTAACTGGGAATCGCACAGTGGCCGAAATTCGACCATTGTAAGTAAATAGAATTTGCAAATAGACCTCCCATCAAAATAACTACAAGACATTATTTCAGAGTTTGATTTATTGATTCAATTGATTTTTATCAATTGTGAAACAAATAACTCGAAAAATACAAAAAAACGAACAAAAAACACATTCTCGTTTTCTCCTTCTCCTGTTTGCTAAAAAAAGACCAAATTCCAAAAAAATGTATTTCGCCACATCTACTACTCAAGACCTTTCCAACGATATATTTATTTCTCCACTTGTGTTGGGGTGAATAACTTTAAATGGTACCACCAAAATAGTGCTTACGTATTTGGGGCATTCTTTTTCAAACCGAACAGATTTGGACAAAATCTGACCGACACATTTTGATTTGGCTGAAATTTTGTTTACAGGTTTTATATCAAAAAAAAGATGTATGTGTTCGAGGATTTTTTTTTGGAAAATATACAGCATATAAACAGCTTAAAGTTTGTAAAGTAAAATACTAAATACTAATACGTCTCTTGTCTCGTCATATTGAAATTCTTGAAATTTATATAAATTTAATTCATAAATATTTATTCTATAAATTTTATTGTAAAACAATACATATTCTGATTGTTTTCCACTTTTCATACTTTAAAGCAATAAAATGGCTATCGGTTTGCTTGTAAATCAGAATTAAATTCAATCAAATACCCGGACCGAGTACCCGGTCGGGTATTATGAAATATAAGCCGGGTACCCGTTACCCGGCTTTTTGATTTTTTAGTACCCGGTGCATCACTACCTGTAACGGAAATCAAACCGAAGGAAGATCTACTTGCGGCAAATTTTGTTCATTGATGATTGGACAGGTAGAACGTTCGGCGGATTTATACCGGAATCATCGAGGATTTATACCGGAATCATCTGCTAACTCTGTCCTTGATGATTCCGGTATAAATCCGCAGAACGTTCCACCTGTCCAATCATCAATGAACAAAATTTACTTTCGTCCAAGAATTTTACGGTCAACACAATCTAGATCTTAGCAAATCCGCTGGCCCAGACGGTATACAACAGATCAAGGTCTTACAGACTCCAAATGAAATTAATTGATTGTTAAGTGCCCGATGCCAAACTCTGTCAAACGCCTTGGATATGTCAAGGGAATACGCCATTAATAATTTTTCCATAACTTTAGCAAGTATCGAGGTTAATGCAATGGGACGATAGTTTGATGGGTGAGACTTGTTGCCCTTTTGCGGGACTGGCTGAACATTAGTCAGTTTCCAGATTGATGGGTTAAGACCCGAGCTTAAGGACAAATGAAAGAGACGACGATTTACCAGCAGAAGATGCCATTTATCACCAAACATGCAGCGTAAATTTTCGAAAATGTGATACGATCTCAAAGAAGAACCGAGATGATTCCCAAGAAGAATTACATTGCAAGCCTCTTTGTCGTCTTGCAGATAACGAAAAACATGATGCTTTTTTGGAAGTATGTAGGTGGTTTCAAGGAAATGATGAGCCGGTTTCTGTCCAGCAACAGGCTACTAAAATGAAAGGTTTCTTACCAATTCGAAATGAACCATATAGTAATCGTCACATCACATGCTGCTGCTTAAAGAACATTTTTTGGTAACATTATTGTCTTCAAAAAAGATGGGATTCCTAATATGGTAACTATGGGTCAAACGGGGTTAAAATTCTCTTAGATTACCAGAAACAAAATAAATTAGAAGACCCTGAATTAGAAAAATATCGTGGTATTGAAGCAGCAGCGAAATTGATCAAAACAGAAATCAAACTATTGTCGACTTCAATGGAGTGCTATCCCTCGTCATCAGAAATTGCATCTGAACAGGAAAATAAAAAGTTCTTGCCATCTGTTATGTAACATTTTTTGGGTATCATCATTGGTACTAAAGAATGTGATTTAAAGAAGATTTCCATTAGACAGGCTTTGGTGCAAACATCGAGACCTAGATAAATTATAATTCTCCTTGGTGTTGGTGTGCAGCTTCATCGAGACTTCGGTTCTCATTTACTTGTAGATGAGCCTCACAGACTAGGGTTTTCCGTATCGTATGATGAAGTAAAGAAGTACTTGCAGTCTGCAGTAATGGACAAGACACCAAATTTTGAATTTCCACTAGGACATTTCCACTGTCAGTATATAGCCGATAATGTGGGACACAATATTGCTACCATCGATGGTCACAACACTTTCCATGGAATAGGAATTATAATGTGCAAATCCGGACCACGTGGTGAAAATTCGAATTTATTGTCAGAAAGGAAGGTCCTGCGTTTGAAAAAACGGCTTAATGCCACTGATATTTCTGCAAAAGGAAGACTAAAATTTTTAAAACCAATATCATAATATTTTTCAGCATGAAATTTTCAATAATTTGACACACGATTTTCTATGATTTTATAAAAAAAATTCCAGATGGCGGCAAAAAAACCCATGTTGCACACTTAGATTTTTCTAGACTTTTAGTATGTCAAAAAGATACCAATAACAAACTAAAAATATCAATCCCAGTTTTTGTGGGAATTAATTCCACCCATCATCATCTATTTTTTCCATCTATCTACTGTACTATTAAGTGGAGGGTAATGCTACTGTTTTCTCAGCATAGTACTAATGCAATGTTCAAGCACAGCAAAGTTTCTAAAGATATTTTGCATTCTCTTTTTAAAAAACAATAACACACTAGCTTAGTTATTATATGACACTAGTTAATACTCGGGTAGGAGCTGCCAATGTTAAACAACGCACCAATCTCGGGCCAGTATTGGGCCAGGTCTGGGTCAATTGTAAATGAATAGACTGAACCAATGTTCAGTTTATTATATTACGCGTTATTAACCAATCCAATGCATTGTAAACATGTGCTTGTGCCATATTATGTTTATCTTTATTTTCATATATATGTTACTCTTTGTTTTTTGTTCTCTTTTCGTTACAACCTCTTTCCACACATTTAAAGGAGGTCTGGGAAAAAAACTAGGTTGGTAGACCTGGCCTAAGCCTGGTTTGCCAGACTTGACCCCAGGACATCAGTCCAATTTTGGGCCGTTTGAAAATGTAAAGCCTGGCCCAAACCCAAAAGCTATGGCGCGGTTTTGACCGAGGCTTGGCTCCTTAGCTTTTTCTTACCCGGGTATAAGAAATTAACTAATCAAAGTATTCGAATTGTTGTTAATATTTTCCCAATACAAATCTTCTCCTATAATAAATACAATTTTGGCACAGGGTTATACACATTTTTAATATAGGTTTTGATGTCGACATTTTTTAAATATTTTCTTGTTCAAACTAAAACATTTATTTTTAATTGACCTTTGATTTTTTTAATGTAATATCAATTAGTTTTTTTTTGTACACAGATTTACATTTTTATTTAAACTCATAAAGGAATTTGTTTTTTTTTCTATTTATACAGTTTTCTATTTTTACACCAAAACCTATTTTGATTCAAATCAAAAGAATTTTTTTTTAAATTCAGCAACAATCAAGTAACGTCAACTCTTGTGACAAGCGTATTTTATTTTGTAAATGTCACGAGTAATCGACAGATATATACTACGATTGCACATGGTGTGTCAGTTTTGTTGATGAATTTTTAAAATGAGTAACAATCCAAGAATTTGAAAAATTTTACGAAATTTAAAATTATAATCAATCAGTTTTTTTTATGTTTGTCTACAAATAAAATTATTTCCGTAAAGATATATAAAATGTAAAAAACAAATTTTACATTACAAATTGGTTAATAATTTAAATGTCGCGTGTAATTTCGAAAGCATATAAAGAGATTATTAACTCACCCTCTGAATAATAATTTACTAACATCATGAACATAAAATTATTTTTATTACAAAATCAAATCAACATTAAACGATTATTTAATAAATTCAATAAAAATCAATCAACCCTATCAAAAACCCGTTATAACAAAATCAAATAATAAAAACTTGACACAATTTGGTTATATTTTATTTCTCCAATTTTTGTGCTACCGCACGAAAACACGAAAAACGTAAACTAAACAGATTTTATTTCTTTTATTATAACACAAATTAAATTTAAAGGAAAGAAAATGGAGAAAACAAACTCACTATTACGAACGTAAAAAAAATTTTCTAATAATCTAATTTAAATATTTTCAAAGAATTTAGTTATTGATTTTCAATTTGAATACATAAATAGAAAAATGTTGTGCAATAGGAATAAATTAAAAAAAAAATATCATAAACTAATTCACTTTTTTTTGTTATATTTTAATAAACCCAAAGAAAAATCACCTGTTTTAAAAACAATAATATGTTATTTAACCACAACCACCCCCTTTTAAGCGCTTTGTGGTACCACCCACAATTTAACAAAACAACTATTTAAAAATAAATCACAGCTTTAACTATATCATCACACTTTGCAAAAACCAAATAAAAAACACAAAAATATAAGAAAACTATTTTACGACCATTGTAACGGAACAAATAGTAAACTATAAATACTTAAAGAAAAAATTTAATTATCGTTTCTGATATTTTTGTGTTTTTTTTAATGAAAGGAAATGTGTGAAAATGAAAAGAAAATTTATTTGCACGAAAAAGAAGTAGTTAAGAGAATTCGAAAGGGTAGTATGCATATACATGCGTATAAAAAAATGAGATAAATATATAAATGTTTTTTGACTTACCAAGACGTCATTTCTTCTGTACATAATAACAACAAAAATAATTTTACACCGATGAAATAAGAATGTTGTGAATAAAATATATGTACAATTGAACAAGGCTGTTTGATTAAAATGCTAACAAGACTCCAGCTCTTTAAATGATAAAATTAATAGTACCTCGAATATCGTGTCAGACTCTTGCCAAAATAATAAAACTTAAACTAAATAAGTTACAAAAAATTAAATTTGTTTAAAATTGAATTCAATTGTATTTGATTTCTTAACGAAAATCAAACTAAATATAAAAATGAAAAAAAAGTTGGTTTCGTTAACAGTTCAAATTACAATGTAATGCTGAAAATAAGGTTATCATACTATACCTCTCGCTTTTCTTATACCTAAGCCCATTGTTCTCTGCTTAAGCTGCTTAAGGCATAGGATTACGAGTATGGAACCATTACTTAATTTTGGTAGATTTTTATCTTGTGAATTTTAGATTTTTTTGTTGATTACGAACGAAAGAGAGCGAGATCGAGGCATGTATCAGCTGGTAACAACATAGAATGAGATGTTAAGCAATTAAATTTGAAAATGCTATGAAACGGGTTTGAAACAAAACCATAGAAGAATAAGTAACAGAAATGTGACAGAATCATTAAAACAAGCACAAGCTGAGAAGTTGATGAATGAATATAAGATTTGGTTATATGGAAACCAATCTATGAAATAAGAAAGAATTGGTTATATGGAATCCAATCAGAGCAGAATAACAGCTCGATATAAAAAATTAGAAACACAACTATATCAATATCGTTATATTCGCCTTTCGGAGAAGCAGATGAAACAAAAAAAAATGAATTCACTGATTAGTTACAAGCAACAACATCTAGTGCACAACGAAACGCCATCAAATTTTTTTTAAGAAAATTTCAATGCCAATAATACTGAAATGGTGGTAGTCATGGTAAAATTTGAACTAGATTCAACGCTTATCAATAATGGAAATAAACTCACAGAGTGTTGAGTCACAAATCATCTATTCATAAGATGCAGCAAATTCACACGTAATAAAATACATTTGGGCATCACCAGATGGTAGAACCAAAAACCAAATCGATCACATACTGGTAAATAAGAAGTTTTTATAGTCCTTACGTGACATCAGAGTAAAGCGAGAGGCAGACATACACAACGGCAACCAATTGGTAATTGCAACGTTCAAAATCAAATCAAAATAAATTGCTCTATGCTCCTAAACGAAACTTTACCAAAAACCAACGGAGACAGGTTTTCCAATTTACCGATAGTTAGCCAGTATGTTTGACACATTATGTGTAATAGAATAAAATAAACAGTTGTTAATATTATTTCGTTGCGCTAAGATTTTTGAATCAGCGCAATGCAACACGATTTAATTGTATTTTATAAACATTTTGATCGCATTTTAAACAAACATTAACAATAGTTTCGTTCTAATTTAAAATTAAATAAAAAACAATATATTCAAAATAATACACATGCTTCTCTCTTGAAAATATGTATACTATATGATTTCATTTGAATATAATTTATAATGTAAAAAAATTAGTTTTTATATGATTATTTTTTGGTTTCATATTAATACAAAATTTGATGTCTTACGTTATAGGTCATTTCATTTTAAAATTCGTACAAAGAATCAAATAAAATTCAATGTCTTTTCTTTGTATTCGTTTAATTATTTTTATCTATGTATTCTAAAATAATTCCATTTAAATTAATACATATTACTCTACCGGAAGGATAAAATGTAGTGTTGGGTTCGTGTTAAATGAATTTTATTCTCATTTGTAAGCTTTTGTTTGAAAATAAAATATATCATTAAACACTAACCTAATAAAATACTATTATAAACAATTCCGTTTTAAAAATTGAGTAAACTAATAACCTGAAAAAGCATAAAAATTTTAAAAAGAGATACCTTACTTCGAATTGGACTTACTTTCAATTCGATGAACGTAATTCCCAAAATCTTTCTGCATTCGATCACTGATTAGTAAGTAAAAACCACCAAGTTTAAGTATTCATTAAGTTCAAGTAATACTTAATTCAGCACCGCTATTGTTTCACAGCAACAAGAAAACAATTCTGCAAACAATAATCCTTAACAATATATATAAAAACCCATAACACAGACGTCTTGATATTTCAGCCCCTCCATATTTTGATGTTAGGTTTGGAGTTTACAAAATGGAAATTATAACTCAAAGAGGAAAAACTAAAGATAGCGATTAAAATAGATTTAAACGAGTATTATCGCCGTTTTTGAAAACGCCAAAACATATTGTTACGATTCTACATACATAATCGCCACGAAATACAAAACAAAATCGTATTGAGCCTCAGTTCATTCAATTCAATATCTCAATAACAAAATTAATTATTCCTAGGAAAAGGGTCTTAAAACCAAAATATTAAATAGATACAAAATAATTACGTCGATTATTCTCAGAAGCTCTTGATTTTTGGTAAAGAAATTTTGGATTATCCTGGCATATTGTAGATATAAATGAAATATTTATTTATTCTTTGTATTTAGGTATTTAAGAAATACATTTCAATGCAGAACGAGATAGAGATCAAATTAGAATGGGATAGTGTAAACAGTTCAAATTAGAATGCGAAATTGTGTTAAAGAATGAATTGTGGATGAAACGCTGTATCGTGAACATAAAACCGTGTAAATAGAAGTAAAGTAATTTTTAAATTGTAAATAAAGTTTGAAGTGTTATTTAATAGAAAAATTTTGTGTATTATTTTGGACGCTGTGTTTATTGATCATGCACAAGATATAGTTAGCATTTTTAATATATTTAGTAAAATTTGATCAACATAGCTGAATGTCATACTCCACATGGTCTTCACCAGGTATGGAATTCTGAAAAGTCATTGAAAGTCAGGGAATTTGTTTTTGGTCAGCGAAGGTCATGAAAATTCATGAAATTTTAATTATTTCTCTGGAAAAACTTTATTTTAACAAAAAGCTTTTTATAAAAATTATATTTCATATATTCTTAATAATTTAATTATTCCTCCTGTACGCTTACTTATTTCTCCTGTATATACAATATTTTATATAAAATATTTTTGCAAACGACATAGCTTATGTTTTTTTTAATCATTTGAATTTGAATATATGCTTAAAAATTGTACGAGACTCTAAAATTTTATGTAAACCTTCAAAATAATATTTTTTAGTATTAGCTCCGAAAAATGATTACTTTGAGAACTGTTTAGAGTCCGCAAAATTGTATTTTAGCGGCCTAGTACTTAAAGTCGTTATGACAACATTTTAGCGGATTCAAAATTTGTTTTCATTTTATATTATAATTATTTTCAAATTATAATCACAATTGCTTTGAAAAGTTTTGATCAAAACTCAAATTTTTAGGTACGCAAGAATACAAGCAATAAATTAGAAAAAAAAATCCTAAGGGCTAATACTAAAAAACGTTGTATGCAAACATACGCAAATGGCTTTAGCAGACTCGTCTTCATATTACAGACTCGGCTAGCGACTCGTCCGGAAACATTACGATTCGTCCGCTAAAACCATATTTCGCGTACTTGTTACATAAATTACTATTTTCGTACAAAGATATCCGTTTACATTCTGTCGTTATGACAGTGTGTGATCTCAACAGCTACTAACTAGGAACAAACCTACTGACAAGACGAGTAAAATAATATGGTTGGGGCACCCATATGATGCGCCCGATTCAGACAATTGATATGGAGTGAAGCATTTTTAAAGCTATGGGGAGGCCAAGTTTGTAGACGTGCTCTTTGTCATTGCTATTAAATGATCGTTTCAAAGTAAGTCAATCGAAATAGTAACTCCCAACAAATGGATATTTTCGCATTCACGTATTTGTGGCTTCACGCCACACATATTGATTGAAATATCGTTGAGCAACTCGGTCTTCAAACATTTCTAGTCAATAGCTGTTTTTTTTTGTCAATAGCTGTTTTTTTGTCAATAGCTGTTTTTGGTTACTGCAATTTATTATGGCGTCTCGGTGGGCACAATTTATTGATTCATGTATTTGACCTTTAAAGATAGATAGAGGGAAAGATAAAAATAGAGAATGATTTGTGCAGCGTAAAATGATCTTTCACATTATCACCTTTCACTTTCCTATTATCATTATGCAAAAGTTTCTATATGAAACCAGTCGCACTCAGTATTACATTAAAAACTTATCAAAAGAATTATTACAAAAAACCAGCGGCCTCCACTATTAACAAACATGAAATAGATTCTATAAGAAACCAGTCACACCCACTATTAGGTTTCAAAACTGATGAAAAGAATTATTATAAGAAACCTGCCGTCTCCACTTTATCATTATGAAATATTCTTTAAGAAACCCACCGCATCCGTTTTATTCTTCTTTATTCACTATTATCATTATGGAGTTTCTATAATAAACCATACGCACTCACTATTAACATTCAAAACTTATCAAAAGAATTATTACAAGAAACCAGCCGTTTCCACTTTAACATTATAAAATAAATTCTTTAAGAAACTAGCCGCATCCACTATTAACTTTCAAAACTTATCAAAAAAAAATGATTACAAGAAACAGGCCGTCTCCACTTTAACATTATGAAATAAATTCTTTAAGAAACCCACCGCACCCACTATTTACATTCAAAACTTATCTAAAGAATTATTACACGAAACCATCCGCCTCCACTATTATAATTATGAAATAGTTTCTATAAGAAACCAGCCGCACCCACTATTTACATTAAAAACATATCAAAAGAATTATTACAAAAAACTAGCGTCTCCACTATTATCATTATGAAATAGTTTCTATAATAAGCCATCTGCAACAGTTTTTATATGAAATTATAGTTTTTGGGGCGTCGGATAGCTTTATTTTTCATCAAGTACATTCCCCAGTACTATATATCGGGTACAGGTGATTTTCAACAGTTCGTTAATATAAATTAAAATTAGAGTGGATTGGAAAATTAAGCCTTGAGTACACCAGCTTTAATTAATTTAGACTCAAAAGACAAGCCTATTAGTAGATGTTGCATATTTCACCATATTCAAAGACAAAGACTTTGGGGATGACATTTCTTCTGACGGGATCAAATCAATCTTACCCGAGTCTGCCACATTTTTTCGTCACATCAGAAGAGCAACTGTCTCTGCCCACCCATTCACTGTTCACATAATTAAATGTATAACTGTATAAGTGACATTTTCTCATCAGAGTCACGTTTTTGGAACTGTATTACCTGTTAATTTTAATGGCCAGTTTTTTAAGGTCAAATAAACTCAATTCCCTAATCCCAATTAAATCCTACAAAAACCCTCAAAACTTGAACCTGAGTTACCATCGAATATTTAGAGTCATTAATTTATAATTTATTATAATGCACACTAAATATCACTATGGCGTATTCCACGCCAAATCGACCACTTTTTACCCGACCTCTTTCGATTCGACTGAAACTTTGTTATCTACCCCAGTTAAAAGGTGTCTTGTTTTTTTTAAAAATTTTTTCTGAAATTGAAATGAAATTGGCGACCTGTGAGAAAACTATGAATCCATGAGACAGTAAGGTGGTCTATGCCATAAGATTTTAATTTAGAAATGAGATTTTTATGCCACAGTTTATCAAATGCTTTAGAAATGTCAAGTGAAATACTGAATATTACTGAATGTTTCACCATGGTTTTCCAGCGATTTGTTCCAGAGATGGGATACGTAGGCTAACAGATCACCTGTTGCATAACTTCTACGAAAACCATACTGCTAATTATTAATAATTTGCGACATTTCCAAATAATCTAATAGATTGTAGTTAACATATTTTTCAAATATTTTAGCCAAAACCGACAGAATTGCAAATTGGTCTATAATTGTTAGGGTCTATCTTTCTGACTTTCTTTGATATGGGTTGAACGCTGGCCAGCTTCCAAGAATCGGGAAATATTCCGGTTTTATAAGATAAATAGAAAATTTTTTGTTAAAATTAGAGCTAGTTGCCTAGCAAAGTTTTTAAGGATGAGGGGTGGAATACCGTCGGGTCCAGCAGATTTGATGATATTGATAGAAAGAAGCATTTTCCGTACAATATTGCAACGAAAAATAATTGGTTTCATATTCGCTACAACTGAGGAAATGAGTGTGGGAGAATGGGGAGGTTCAACTATGTTTGTGTTTTCTGCGAAAATACGAACCAAAAGATCCGCCTTCTCTTTTGAGTCGCTTACGGGAATGTCATCCAGAACTAAGGTTGGAATAGAGGATCGCGTAAAATTGCTCTGGACTGATTTAACTGCTTGAAAGGAACTACGTGAGCCAGATGGGTGCTCGGCGAATTTCTCTGCTTTCTTCTGGATAAACGCGTCTTTGCCCAAGTCTATTTTGTATTTACTAATATTTCTGGCTTTCTTATAGGCGCTATGGGTTTCAGGTGTTTTATTTGAGTTATACGTCATAAATGCTTTGCGTTTATTCCTCACTGCCTCATCAACATCCCGGGTGAACCAAGGCTCAGTTTTAGGAGTAATCAATCGATTTGGAATAAACCGCCTCATTCCGTCTCTCATGAATTCAGAAATTCTTATTGCCGATGTGCTAGGATCTTGATCAACACAACAGATAGTTGAAGTTGAAGTTTTAGTGAGGAGAACTTAGATTTTGCTGGTTTTGAGTCAGACACAGAAATAATAATAAATCCTAGTAGACCAAAGAGAACAATACGCCGGCATGAGAAGTTAAATCTTTAAACAGTAAATATTTGATAAACAAAAATTAAGATTAATTTGTATTATATAAATTTATTAAACGCTGAATTTTAGATTAAAACAAATTAGTGTAAGGGTGTAATGAAGTTTAATATTGAATTCAATGTGACACAACTTCATTGCATTCAACTGTCAAGGAGTGTAGACTGCGTAGAGCAGACACTATGCGACGTTTTGTAATTGGTAAAATTAAAACTAATAAACTAACGTAAATTGCGTCTTTCAATAGTATCAAACTTAATAAAACCTGTTTCGGTGCTTACCAATAAGAATTGAAGTTCTCAAAAAATCAAACTTATAATTGTAAGAAAAAACGGCAAGAAAATCAAATTTTCACAAACAAAATGATACTTCACCTATCAAATAATAATTTCGCTTACATCGTCGATATTATATTTTATATGATATTTTCTAATTTAAAATGCTGCGATAGTTTGCTTTCACACCGTTGCTATTACATTTTATTGTAATACACTAGCTAGAAAATTGCTACGATGGAAAACTAATAATAGTAAAAAAAGTATCATTAAATAAAGTTATGAGAAAATGTGAATGAAATGAAAATAAGATATGAAAATGAATGACGTATATTTGACTGCTCAAAGAGAAAAACAATCTGTGAGAGCTTAGTACAAAACGAACTAAGTAGGTATGAATAAAAGAAATAAAATCATTTGATGTTTTTTCATCATAAGAATTTGCACATAAAATATTTTGGGAAATACCTTCTCCTATTTATTAAAAGTGTAAGGTTAACAGGATGATTCATTAATATTCATATGTTAAATTTTTTTGTTAAATAGTTCATTTATATTTATAGAAATGGTTATGTTTATTGTAAAAAATAAATTTTGTTAAAATTTGTGAAAATCATTTAGAAATTAAGAACTGTAAACTTTGAACATATTTGAACAAAATACACCAATAATGTAATGTCAAGCGGCAAAATTGCCGGCAAGAGGATGTAAAAAGCGGCAAAAGGATGTAATAATTTTATTTTAATTAATTTTATTTATGAAATAAAAATAACCAAATTTTAATTATTTCTTGCATTAGAATTAAAATTGAGTGGGATCTTCGTTTAAGTTGTCAAAAACGACTAGACTCACCGATGATGAATTAGAAAAATCTTACTCATTTCCGTTTAAATTTTCATAATTTAATAATTTATTTTTTCAAAATATTTCAAGGTTACACAAATTTAGTGACACCTTCATTTAAAAATTTTTTAATTTGAATGAATAATAATTTTAAAATAGAATAAGTTTTACGATTTCTATTTAGATAGATAACTAAGTTAATTATTTAATGACAAAATGTATAAATATTTGGTAAACCAACTGATTTCGCTTTGTAAAAATTTATGTTGAGGTATGATGTATACGGGCCTAAAATGACGGTATATGTATTAATGATATTAACTATCAACACCCCAGTTTTTCGATTAAGTCAGTCAACATAACTGATAAATTGGAAAAACATTCTATGGGCCGAATTCAAGCACAAAAATTGATACGTTTGTGTAAACTAATATAGATCAACACAATTGAAGATAGCCTACGTTCTCATTTGGAGCATTAAAGGTACAAAAATCTGGTTGAATTATAAAGTCGATATGTTCAACTTTAGGTTTTTCCAAGGCCTCGGTTTGGTTTTGGAAATTGACCAAATAACACCTTGTAGCTAAGTTTGACTAGTTATGCTGGTTAATTAATTCCAAACTTCGCTAGACTGTAAATAAACTTTGCTGGTCGAATGATGGAGTCTTTACGAAGTTCAAATTTCTATTATTGAGTCATGAAAAAGGACTTGTTTTGATGACTCAGGCTTTTGAGTATATGTATGTGCACGATATTATCACAAACATAAGCATGTGTTGGTTCAGAAGGTAGGTTAAATAAACTTGACATATGAAAAATAAAAATCCTTTCGTCACCTGTTTTTTTAATTATTATTACTCCTGCTTTGCAATAAAGACCTATAATAAATCGCCGATTAGTATGAGAAAAAGTTGATCCGATAAAATGTCAACGACTGATCTCGGTTGATTGACCGAGTTTCGTAAGGATATTACAACTATTTGGGGTTCACATCTCGTTTATTGGGAGTTACAATATCTCTTGACTTACTCTGGAACAATCATATGATATAATGGCAGGGGCAAAGAACTGAAAGTTTTGTGATACCATTAGTTCCTTTAATTTCTGGAACAATAAAATTAAAGAATTGTGTTAATGTTGTGCTGCTTCGTAAAATTTATTATCTTTACTAAGTAAAATAGAGTCCTCTCTTACAGTGTTAAAATAAATGAAACATATTGATGACGCTAATGCATTTCTTGACTAATTCATATCATACCCTATTACACAACACATTTTATTAAAAAAAAAAAAGTAACTGAAACAGAGAACAATTCAATTTTTACCCCATTCCTCACCCTAAAAGTGTGTATAAATCAAGATTGTTTGCAACAAAAACAGAAAAATAACAAACAGAGAAAGCTTAAAACCGTTGTGAAATTTGTGACTAAACACTAAACAGCAAGACGAAAGCACACAGAAAAGACCTTTTAAACTAGCAAGGCAAACCGTGCAAAAAGGGAATCAATCGTTCGTGAAAGAGAAGATCAAAAAAGGAAAACTTTAATAATAAAATTCAAAAAATTTCTTTCAACAGATAAAAGTGAAGATCGCACGCTGTTTTTTTTTTGTCATTCAAAATGAAGACGGAGTCTGCCAAAATAAAAATACGTGAGTCAAAGCTGTTTTTTCTTCATAACATTAGGGCAAAAGTTTAATCGCGCACCAGAAGCTCTTTTAGAGGAATACATGAAGGAATTTGACGTACCGTTTATTAAACTTAAACTAGCAAATAAGTTGGTCTCGACGATAAAACAGCCGAAATAATTTCACATGGGGCGGTTAGTCGCTATTCTCATTTGAAATTGTTCAGACGATTTGGAAGAGAGAAAAATGACACGGGAATGAAACGTAGCGATCCGTAAAGAAATAATTGCCTTCTTCGTGCAAACTATAGACTATAGAATGATCGAACACTTTACTCGATAAGGATGTTCTTTACGTTAATTTCAGACAAATCTATAACTCTGAAGTCTCAAAGCAAGAGAATCTATGAAATGATTTAAATTGGAACTTCTGGTAAGCGGTTTTCTTTATTTAAAATGCGAAAGTTAACATATATCAGGATGATAGTAGGTTGTATTCGCTCTAAACAAAATGGGTAAACTGAGGTACGTTCTACAAGTTAAAGAATAGTCCAGAATGATACACATGTACACCAATAAATCATAAAAAATAGAACTACGCATAACATTGTGAAAATAAATAGATAACCCAAACTACGTGACCGTGTCAACAAATTTCTACGAACTATAGGTTATTCAGATGCACAATTGCATGATCTCCTACGAAGCTATACCAATCGAAAACCACAAGAAACGAGCAAGACAATTTAACACATAGTTTACAGACAAGCAAAATAAACATGAGAAGAAAATCAGAATAGTATTAAGGCATCTACGCTATGGGATCATCATGCTTAAACACAATTGGACCCAAAATTCTTTAAATACTCTCTCGGCACCAAATATCTGGAGAACGGCCAGAAATAGCCCAATTTTTAAACCTGGGAAACCTGGAGAAAAGAATCTTACAGACCGATCTCCATCCTTTCATCGGTCGCAAATCTGATTGAAGAATTTCTGCTTTCTCGGTTGACTAAATCTTGCAATTTAGTTTCACACCAACATGACTACCAGACAACACCAAAACCAAATCAGTGATGAACTATCGAAAGACCGGTTTTGACATATCAAAAGCTCTCGACACAATGCGCACGCAGCACCACTAAATGATATATTTACCACTAATCTGGCAGTTTTAATAAAGCGTTGGTTGTGCACCTTAGAGGTCGCTAAACATACATTGAGGTCCGTCAAAGCAAATCCAAAAATAGTGCCTGGGGAAAAAAAATTCAGAGAAATATTTAATAAAGCCAGATCCCGCTTTATTCCAGCCGGTAGAATACAAAAGGTGAAACCAAACTTCCCACAGGAAGCTTGTGTTCTTTCAACATTAACAAATGACATTCGCAAGGCAGATCCAGCCGACACTAGAATTAAACACCTAAATAACCAAATAAATAAGCTAGTTACCGAGCACAAACGTAATAAATGGAGAGAGCTAGAGTAGTGAGTAAGTCAGGCTTGGTCTAAACAAAAATCTCTGGAAGGTCTTAAAAGGCTTAACTCATCCTCGACAACCGGGTAACAACTGCATGATTTTCTTCGATGATATTCCAACCGAAAACCAAAGGAAATGCGCTACTAAATTTAACACACAGTTTACAGAAATGCCAAGTAAGCATGAAAAGAAAACAAGGTCAGTATTGAGACATATGCGCAAAGTAAATACTAAACATCTAGAGGATATCACATTTTCCGAAGAAGAAGTTGAGAATGCTATAAAGAAAACAAAGTCATCCAAGGCTATTGGACCCGACTGCATCACAGCCATCATGCTAAAACACATTGAACCCAAAGGATTCAACTTTCTCACTACCACACTCAACACACCTCTTCAGATACCAAACATCTGGAAAACAGCAAGAATAAGTCCCATCTTGAAATCTGGAAAACCTGAAGAGAAGGGAGAATCTTACAGACCGATCTCCATCCTTTCATCGGTTGCAAAACTGATTGAAGCACTTCTGCTCCTCGGTTATCCAAATCTTGCAATTTGACGCCCCACCAACATGGCTTTAGGACAGCACGAAGTACAACTACCGCTCTTCACAGGATCCAAGATCAAATCAGTAATGGATTAAACCAAAAACAACCCTGTGCCAGAACAATATTAGTTGCACTCGACCTACCAAAAGCATTTGACAGTTTCGCACGCTGCACTATTAAATGATATATTTAACACCAATCCGTCAGGTTTAATAAAGCGCTGGTTGTGCAACTACCTAAGAGGCCGACAAAAATACGTTGAGTTCCGTGACAGCAAATCTAAGATGAGAGTGCTCAGACAAGGAGTGCCACAATGTGGAGTTCTCTCACCTTCACTATTTAATCTCTACCTAAGCAGCTTACCTGCACCATCAAAAGAAATAACCACCACGTCATATGCAGACGACTGCACGGTGCTTGCAACAAGAAACAACCTGGAACAAAACAACACACTAATGCTCTGAACACCTACCTTAACATCCTGAACGAATAGTTTAAAACCAGAAAACTGAAACTTTCCACCAAAACTCCACCGCTACATTTTTCACCACATGGACGAAGGAGGTGAACACAACACTGAACATCTGCACTGACAATGTGCTTATTCCCACGGTAAAAAATCCGAGACTGTTGGGGGGTCACATTCGATCCACTGCTGAAATTCAATGCTCATGATCAACAGGAACACAGCTCTGAAAGCAATGGCTGGCAGCTCATGGGGAAAAGATAAAGAAACAATCATAACAACATACAAAGCGATAGGAAGACCTATTTTGAATTACGCTCCACCCATATGGACACCTCAAGTCGCTGACACTCACTGGAATAAGTTAGAAGTAACAATATCTATGGGCCTGTCACAAAGAGCAACATCCCTGCAATGAAGTGAATAACGCCCTATCCACGACCATTCACCACACCACCTAGAGACATAAGGAGTACTGCGAAATGTTTCTTAAGTGATGTCAGAAACAACCAAGTAACAGCCAACATTGATGAGCTTACGTATAAAACTGGATTAAAAACGATTCACACGGAAGTTGTTGAAGATAGAATAAAAAACTACGTTCCAAATCGAGTTCTCAAGAGTAAGCAGCGACAAGTCGTTGCTGGAGAGGTCGAACTACCGCGCCGCACAGCACTAGGACCATTCTAGTGCTGTTAAGATCCGGTTGGTCACGGATCTTAAATAACTATATGAACAGAATTGACCAGAACATTGTTGAAAAGTGTCCCGTATCTGAGGGCACGCCGCATGATATTTAATTGTTCAGGAAAACCAACCAACCTGACGAAGGAAGATTTGTGGTACCGCCCAAAAGTAGTAGCAGAGTTCGTGAATGTGTATATGGAGCCGGAAGAGTAGCACCGCACCGTCGCTACAATAACAACAACAAATACTCTCGACACCAAATATCTGGAGAACGGGCGGAAATAGCCCAAATTCCCCCTTCCCAAACCTGGGAAACCTGTAGAAAAGAATCTTACAGACCGATCTCCATCCTTTCGTCGGTCGCAAATCTGATTGAAAAATTTCTGCTCTCTCGGCTGAATAAATCTTGCAATTTAGTGTCACACCAACATGACTGCCGGACAGCACCAAAACCAAATCAGTGATAAACTGAACCAAAAATGGCTCCGTCCTAGAACAGTCGTAGTTGCGCTCGGCCTATCAAAAGCGCACTACTAAATGGTATATTTACCAATAATCTGGCAGGTTTAATAAAGCGTTGGTTGTGTACCTTAGAGGTCGCCATACATACGTTGAGGTCCGTCAATGTAAATCCAAAAAGAGAGTGCGAAGACAAGACGTTCCACAAGGAGTTCGCTCACCTTCATTATTCAATCTCTAGCTTTACAGTTTACAGGTTACCTGCTCCACCAAAAAGAATAACCAACACGTCATATGCAGACGACTGACGGTAATTAAAATAGGAAACAACCTGTAACAACTCACCTATATTATGAATGCCTACCGTAACATTCTGAATGAATGGTTTAAAATCAGAAAATTGAACCTTTCCACCGAAAAGTAGACTTCTACAATTTTCACCACATGGGCGAAGAAGGTAAATAGGGCACTGAACAACATACCCATTTGTCACAAATAATAATTTATTAAAAGCACTAGATAGCAGGTAGTTCATGGATCCGTGAACATAATGAAATGCTAAGTTGTTGAAGAGGCAATATTCGCCATAAGGACTTACGCCTCAATCCAGTTCTCAAAGGAAAGCCAAAACAAAACTCTGCCTAATAGGGCGCAATTGCCTCGCAACAGCAAATTCATTATCTAGAGCAATGAAGATTTGATTGAAAAATCATCTTAAACTACTACATGAGTTCAATTGACCCTAACATTGTTGATAAGTGTTTCGCATGTGAGGGCACGCCACATGATGGAAACCACATATTTCCATTCTCCACAAAACCCAATCGACCTGATGAAGGATGATTTGTTGTGCCATCTAAGGTCAGTTTCGGTTAATTTTTTGGGCATTTAACCGAAAGACTAGCACCGCACCCGTCCCCAACAACAACAACAACTGTAAGTCAGATGAATGAACATACATGCAACAATAAAAACTAATATTCACCCTGTGCTAATTTAAAACAAAATTACCGCGTTTTTATCGTTATTTGTATTCCAAAGAAGAATCATTTTAGATGACAACAAACATCCATTAGATGATTTGATTTTAATATTATTTTATGAAAATTAATATATATTAATTGTATAGGTTTTACTTACTTTGATCGAACTTCCTTGTACTTCCGGATATAACCAAAATAAAATTAACAAATAAAACTTGAATAAATATTACACATATAATGTTAATTAAA
This sequence comes from Diogma glabrata, assembly GCA_963693315.1. Lineage (NCBI taxonomy): Eukaryota > Metazoa > Arthropoda > Insecta > Diptera > Cylindrotomidae > Diogma > Diogma glabrata. The sequence goes on along the minus strand of OY856186.1, from coordinate 4,653,293 downwards.
TCACATACATCGTTCAACAAAACTTAATAATCTTTTTTTATGAAATCACAAATTAAATAATTTTAGGCTAAATTATAGGCCACCCAATGTAGGGAAAACTACAAATATTTTGTGTACTTTAAATATATATTTACGACGAAACTAAGTAAACCAAAATAAACTCTATTATATAAAATATCAAATTCGAATTTTATTAAATAAATTTATGAAAATAAAAATTCCAAATTATATTATTTACACAAACACGAATTAAGTTTTAACCGCAAAGCTGATAAATTATAAAAAACAATGGCTTGTGATGATTGTTGTTTGACAGTTTTTTTTTATTGAGTATTGGAAAAACGACAAATCGTTTATAGAAGCCATCTAGTGAGAAATACGATAAGCTTATTTTTATAAAGTTGTCAAAGTGACATTCTTGAAGTGACTTGGTTGTTTGTAGTGACGAACGATATTTGGTTAGTATTATTTAAAATAGATTTTCATAAATTCTATTCATGCAAAATAGTTTTATATAATAAAACAGTTTTTGGTCAATTTGAACCGTATGGTATATAGAAATTACACTTGAATTTTGAACAGTAAATATCTGTATATGATACCGGTTTATTTCTACTTCGTAGTAGATCAGTGTATTAATAGAAGTAATGTTTTTTATCTTATGTATAATTTTAATTGAATTAATTCACATAGAATGATTTGAACGCGTCATCTATTGACATCATAACGCGTAGGCATTGAATTAAATTATTCGTACTTCTTAAGTTTCAAGATTTAGCTCAATCAATTGCTTCATAAATACACTAACCATTATCAATCATCCATTGTCAGAACTTTGAGTGTTTTAATTTTTGATAAGAAATTCATTAAATAGATAAGTATTTTAAATAAGTTTTTCAGGTAAACTACAATCTTTAATTTAATACACAACAATCATGCGATTAAGCAATATTGATCCGAATTCCTTTGCAAAACCTGAAGATGCTATTATCTACCATATCGACATTGATTGGAGTATAAATTTTGAAAAAAATACAATTTTAGGTTCAGTTGTGTTAAAATTTAAAATAATTGCTGAAATAGTCACAACAATTGTAAGTTGAAATTCAATAGCGATAAGTATAAATTTAATAAATAACTATTTTTTAGTTACTTGATGTTAGTAATATAAAGATTAACGACGTTTTCATAAAAACGGTAAATGGGAATATTCCAGTTAATTTTTATACATCGGATGAGGTAAAAGATATTGGATCTAAATTAACGATAGATCTTCCAACAAAAACCGATGGGGATCTTCAGATTTTGATTGTATATGAAACATCAGATGCCGCGACAGCGCTACAATGGTTGACGCCCGAACAAACGCTTGGAAAAAAACATCCGTATCTATTTAGCCAATGTCAACCGATTCATGCTCGATCCATAATTCCATGCCAGGATACGCCTGCTGTTAAGTTTACATATAATGCAACCGTTCATCATCCATCTGAATTGGTTGCGTTAATGAGTGCAATTATACTAAAATCTGAAAATGGTGTTACCACATTTAAACAAACTGTTCCGATTCCAAGTTATTTGCTAGCGATAGCTATTGGAAAATTAGTTTCCCATCGTTTGGGTCCTATTTCATCTGTTTGGGCTGAGCAAGAACAAATCGAAGCAGCAGCTTATGAATTTGCTGAAACACCGAATTTTATTAAAGCTGCCGAAGAAATATGTGGACCGTATGTATGGAAACAATATGACTTATTACTAATGCCACCAAGTTTTCCGTATGGAGGAATGGAGAATCCATGCCTAACATTTGTGACCCCAACTCTGTTGGCTAAGGATAGATCACTCGCATCCGTTGTTGCCCATGAAATCGCACACAGTTGGACTGGAAATCTAGTAACCAACCAAAATTTTGAACATTTTTGGTTGAATGAAGGTTTTACAGTTTTTGTCGAACAAAAGATTGTTGGTCGACTTCAAGGACCAGCATATCGTGATTTTGAAGCGATTCATGGCTTAAGCAGTTTAAAATTTTGTATTAATTCACAACTCGCTAATGAACCGGAATTGACAAAATTGATTGTTGATTTATCAAACCTTGGTCCAGATGATGCGTTTTCTTCAGTTCCGTACATGAAAGGATCGACATTTTTACGATATATTGAAGATTCATTAGGAGGAGCTGAGGTCTTTGAACCGTTTCTTAAATTTTATTTGAAAAAATATCAATATCAGAGTATCCTTACTAAAGATTTTAAGAAAACTTTGTATTATTATTTTAATGATAATCCAGAACGATTGAGTGCTCTAGAAAAAATTGATTGGGATTTGTGGTTATATGGTGAAGGAATGCCACCAATTATTCCAAGGTGAATTATTAAATTTATTGAATTTTGATTAATAAAACTAATATCATTTTTTGTTTTGAAAAGTTATGATAGAACACTTGAAGAAGCAGCTCTACATCATACAAAACTTTGGGCTACATCTTCCACCAACGAAATCGCCGCATCTCCAGTTTTAAATGAAAAATTATCAAGCGGTCAGGTTGTAGAATTTCTTGATAAACTTTTAGACTCCAAAGAAATAAAAGATTTAAACGCAGAAAAAATTAAACTTCTGGAAAATATTTATGGAGTTGATAAAACAGAAAATTCTGAAATATTATTCCGTTACTATCTACTTGTTATAAAAGCTCGTTTAACGGATAAATTGGATGAAATTTTAACATTTGCCAATAGTAATTTTAGAATGAAATTTGTACGACCGATTTATAGAGATTTGGGACAATGGCCAGAGGTGAAATCAAAAGCGATTGAAGTTTTTGAACAAATACGCAATCAAATGATGAAAGTTTGTGCTTCTACAATTGCAAAGGATTTAGGACTAAATACCGTTTAAATATTACTTATATAGATTTTTGTATCTGATTTGATTAAATTTTGAATTTAATTTAATTAATGTTGTTTATTTACTTAATATAAATAAAAGCGTTAAAAATCTAATTTATCTATTATCCACCAGAGGTTGAAACTCCAACATTTATGTTTTGGCGTTTTTCCAATATCCAATAAAAAAAACAACAATTATCATAAGCCATTGTTTTTTTATAAGTTTCGCGCTTAAAATATATGTAGTTCGTGTTTGTGTAAATATAATAATTTGGAATTAGTATTTTCATAATTTAATTTAATAAAATTATTAAATTCGATTTTCTATATAAAAGTGTAGTGTTTGTGTTGGTTTTATTGGTTCTTAAATATATATTTAAAGCACACAAAAAATTTCCTAATTGGGCTATTATGTGTGATATCTTTATTATAAAAAAAAGTTCGTTAAGTTTTGTTAAACGATCTATGTGATTTAATTTGATATGTGTTATAATTATTAAAGTTTTATTTATAATAATTTATAATTATAAAAAGTTTATTGTGTTAAGTTTTATTTGTTAACTTTATTTCGGCTATCCGGCAGTACAAAGAAATTCACTCAAAGTAAGTAAAACCAATAAATATTTATTTGATTTGATATCAAAGTAGAACATCATACAATTTTCATATAAAATTAAAATCAAATCATTTAATGGATGTTGGTTGGCAACCAAAAGGTTTCTTGTTTGGAAAATTTATATATATAGTAAAAATAACGGTAAAACGCGGTAATTTTGTTTTGAATGAATTTTGTGCCCTCTCTTTATTACTTTACACCCTCTTTTTATTATTTTACGCCTAGTTTAAAATTGTTGTATGTACCATTACAAATGTAAAGTTAATTTTAGTAGCCGGGGTTCAGGGGCTTCTTCAATCTTGCCGGCAGGGCATTCTCGAGATGCGGAGTTATGGTCACAAGGAGTCTTCCATTTCGGTATTCTGGGAGTGTTTCGGGCGGTGAGAGGTTTCCCGTTTTCTCCGGCACAAGGAGGTGTATTGTATTAGTTTTGTTATCTGTGGCGAAACCTGACACTTAAAGGTATAAGAACTGGGTGATATGGGCGGAAGACTAAAGCCAAATGGAAAAGATTATCGGGAGAACAATTTATATAAAAAAAAGTCCATGCGACTTGATTTTTTTTTTTCCTTTATCTCCATTTAGGAGCATAGGGCGTCTACTATGTAGACTGGACCATCTAATTCTGTTGGGGGCAATCGCTTTCAGTTCACCCCATGTCTTGCCAATTTGTTTTGCTTCAGCTAGCACCGTTTTCTTCCATGTCATGGCTGGTCTTCCAACTCTCCTTTTACCTTGTGGATTCCACTCTAGGGACATCCTTGTTATATCGTCGACTGATTTTCTCAGTGTATGTCCTATCCATCTCCATTTTCTTTGTTTTATCTCGGTCTCAATGTCTAGCTGCTCTGTCTGCCGTAGAAGTTCCTGGTTACTGATGGTGTTTGGCCAGAAGCATTTGATCAGTCTTCTCAGGCATTTGTTCACAAACACCTGTAGTTTATTTGTGATCTTTCTTGTTTGTTTCCACGTTTCACACCCATACAGCAGTACTGACTTGACACATGCATTGAACATTCGTAGCTTTGTCTTTCTTGACAGGACGGATGCATTCCAGATCTTGTGAAGCATATTGAACGTATTTCTGGCTTTGTTAATACGCTGACTGATATCTTCTTCAGTCCCGCCTGTTTTTGCTACAGTACAACCAAGGTACACAAATTTGTCAACTTCGTCCACTTGTGTATTGTTGATGGTAATTGGTGTTATCGTTTTGGTGTTCAATCTCATAGCCTTTGTTTTTCTGATATTAATGTTGAGACCGACTTCATGTGCAAGGGTTGATAGCTTCTGTATTTTCTGCTGCATGTCCGTATGTGTGTGTGTAAGTAGACAGATGTCATTTGCGTAGTCTATATCATTGAGCCGTCTTGTTGTATTCCATTGGATTCCATTTGGACTTGCATCATCGAGCTTTCTCATGATACTATCTAGTACTATTAGGAATAGTAGCGGGGATAGTACACAGCCTTGTCTCACTCCTCGGTGGTTGTAGTATTCATCACTTTGCTGTCCTTTGTATTGTATTCTGTTTGCAGCATCCCGGTACATTTCTTTGATTAGATCAACTATTTTCTTCGGGATGCCCATTTCACAAAGTGTCTTCCATATCGCGCTCCTGTTGATTGAGTCGAAGGCGCGTTCGAAGTCCACGAAGAGGAGATACAATGGTGAATTCCATTCATTTGATTGCTCAATGATGATACGGATTGTGTTGATATGATCGGTACAGCTTCTTCCTGGTCTAAAGCCGGCTTGTTCATTTCTTAGTTTCATGTTAATTGATGGAGATATTCTTTCGAGAATGATCATCGCTAGTATTTCCATTATTGTGTTGAGCAGAGATATACCTCTCCAATTTTTGCATTCTCTTAGATCACCTTTCTTTGGAATTGTTATGGTTAAACCCTCTTTCCATTTGGTTGGTATTTTACCTTCGTTCCATACATCAGCTAATAGTGGTGTTAGAGCTTCTGCTGTTGTGTTTACATCTGCTTTGAGTAATTCTGCTGATATATTATCTGTACCAGCAGATTTGTTGTTCTTGAGTTTCTGTATGGCATCTCTAACTTCCCGTTCCGTTGGTGGATGGGTGCTGATAGTTTCGTTATAGTTGTCATCTGGAGACTGCAAATTTTCTTCATGTTGGTGGCAGTTCTTCGAAGTATTCTTTCCATATATTTAGCTGTTGTTCATGTGTTGTGAGGGTTTGACCAGATTCATCCTTTATTGGTGGAGTGTTTGTATATTTGTTGGTGACCTTTCTCACGCATTTGTGTAGTGTGCGCATATTTCTATTAGCTGCTGCTGTTTCTGCAGTCTTGCGAATGCTTTCTGTATATCTTCTGCGATCATTCCTTGCCATCTTTTTAACTTGTTTTGCTGTACTTTCATATTTGTTGTGGATCTCGGTTGTGTTCTGGTGACAGAACTGCAACTTGAGCTGTCGACGGTCTTCAATTTTCTTCCATGTATCATCGCTAATCCATGGTTTCCGTGATTTGTCTTGGTATCCTAGCACATCTGTAGCAGTTTTGACGTAAGCTTCTTTAACTTGTTCCCATTTTTCATCAATGCTGGTGGTTTCGTTGTTTGGTAGATTGAGCTGGAGCGACTCTTTGAAGATGTTATTTGTATTTTTGTCGCTCAATCTGTTGATGTTAAATTTCCTCTGACATGACTTGTTGTTTTGTTTTACAGCGGCTGGTTTAATTTTGAATGTTGCAATTACCAGTTGATGGTCGCTGTGTATGTCTGCTCCTCGCTTTGCTCTGACGTCTTGTAGTGAGATTAGAAACTTCTTATTCACCAGTACGTGATCAATTTGATTCTTGGTTCTTCCATTTGGTGATGTCCAAGTGTATTTGTGTATGTTCTTGTGTGGGAACTTGCAGCCTCCTATGAATAGTTGATTTGTGACACAACAATCGATGATTCTAGTGCATGTTTGCCCATTACTGATTCCATTCCGGTGTTGTCGGTTCCAATTTTGGCAATGAAATCCCCTTGTACTATTTTGATGTCATTTCGGTGTGCACTAGCCAGCGTTGCTTGGAGCTGTTCGTAGAATTCATCTTTTGTCGCATCATCAGCTTCTTCGGTAGGTGCATAGCACTGTATGATCGTTGTGTTTCTAATTTTCGATTGGAATCTTGCTGTTATTATTCTGCTAGTGATTGGTTTCCGTTCGAGAAGTGCTTTCTTTGCGTTAGGTGTTATTAATATTGCTACGCCTTGTCCATGTGTGTTGGATTTACCAGAGAACATCATGTAATTTCCTTTACTTGTTGTTAACTCTCCGCTGTTTTTCCATCTAACTTCACTGAGTCCTAGTATCTCGATGTTATATTCTTTCATTACTTTCTCAACTTGTGCTAACTGCGATGTTTCTATCAGAGTTCTGACATTCCAGTTTCCTACTCGTGTCCGGGTACGATAGCTAAGGGTCGATATTTTATTATTCCGGTTTGTTTGGCTTTGTTTCTTTCTAGTATGCGCTTTTCTTTAATCATTTGAATTTCGGATTCACCTTTCGGATTAACGGGTGATTGCGCCATCGCATCCTAGCCAGTTTCCAGGGCTGCTGGATAAGGTATACTGGCATACCGTGGGCGAGATATTCCTGCTTCAATGTGATTCAATCATATTTCCATATTTTTTCTGGTGAGGTTCCCAAGCGGTCACCCGTTTAAGTTCGCACCCTTCCCAGTATTAACTTGCTTGTAAGTGATGTTGTTGACTTATCCACTTCCCAATCTCTCCCACCATGCGACTTGATTAATCTCTTTTATTGTTATTTTTATTAAGTTCAATTATGAATATTTACGGAGACATATTTTTTTATATTCTTTTCTGGTACGAGCGGAAGTGTCAGTGAATTATAATGTGACATAATTCAATGGCACCAACCTTACAAAATAAAATAACTAACTTAATATCTACAAAAATTAAAAACAAATAGCAGTGTGTTTATTTAATTTTACTGTTCTATACTCGGCCATCCTGATAATTAGAACTGCCCCTAATTCTCATCACTCGCGGATGAACCACTGTCATCCAAATCATTATCCTCCGGTCGCTCAACCAGTCTCATCTTATCGGATGCAAAAACCCCAGTAAATTTCCGTTTCCCTGGTGAAGTAACTACATCCTCAACCCTATATCGATTGGCGTCTAGGATAACAAAAATTTTATATGGCCCTCGTAAACGCGATTGTAATTTTGTACTGTGACCTGTTGATATGGGTTCGCGATTTACCACAATTAAGTCACCAATAGCATACTTATCAGGCGATCTATATCTTTTATCGAAGTAGACTTGATTTTTCTTCATGTGTTTTAATTCCGATCCGAGGCTAATTTTCGATTTGCATTAATCTTTTCCGGAGCGTCTTTCCTTTCTTCGCCGATTGTTTCGTTTTGCAATTCCAATAATAATTTATTTCTAAAAATATTTCGTGGAACATATCCAAAAATAAGTTCTTGTGGCGACAATTTAGTAACAGCACTCGGAGATGAATTCATAGACCATTGTATATGATTTAATAATTTGTCTCACTTATCTTCAGTATTACCTATCATAGTTCGAAGTGCATTTAGGAGGGCACGATTAACCCTTTATACTTGGCCATTGGCCGTCGGAGTGGCAGTTGCGTTTTGTATATTTTGTATGTGATTTTCGGAACAAAGTGTGCGAACTCTTTTGAAGTAAAAGAGTAAAATGTACCGCACACTTGTCAATCATTTTACAAGCAAATTTCGCTGAAGTATCTTTAAATGCTCGAAGGAAAACATACTTGGTAAAAGCATCTTCGATGACTAATATATAACTTTTATTCGTTGGAGATTTAGGATGTAGTTCAATACCCTTTTTACCACCCTTAGACTTATTATACACACATTCGCTACACGACGATAAAATACATTTTATCAAACCAATAATAACGATTTAAAACTTCTAAAGTTTTTTCCAAACCGTAGTATCCTTTATTATCATGTGCTTCACGGAGAATCCTCGAATGTATGGACTGTGGTATAACAAAAAATTCTTTACCATTCGATACTCTATAGAGACGAGCATCTCGAAGAACGCAATTAATAATATCTCCTTCGTTATTTCGAATTAGGGTTGCGCCGATAAGCAATCTTGTCGTTTACCGATTAATCGGTTTTCTTTATAGGCCGATACCGATTAATTGGCTGCCGATTATTTGATGGAAATGAGTTAAACAAATCTGCACAAAGAATTTTTTAATTAGACTATTAATTAGAACACGGATTTTTTCTTCATAAGGCGGGACAATTCCACCAAATTATATTTTTGTTTTGATCCTTCAGATTTGGTGGTTCGATTGATCACATTCTTTAAATGGATCAACATTTTATGAACCTAACCAGAAGCTTCTGATGAAAGTTTGAAGATCATCCGTTTGTGCATCAGTCGGTCTCTGAAAGTACCTGCACAGAACAGAACTGGAGCTTATATTTTAGTTAATTAAATCAATTAAACCGTTCAATCCTTAAATATTAATGTCACGTCGGTAATTATCCTATCTTAGTCATGGCTGGTTGCTACCGTTGATTTATTTCTGCGTTCGCCTCATTAACAGCACCAATATCCGATTTGTTAAAAAATCCTAATAACAAATTAGTGTGGACCACCGAAGCGGATGTGGCATTTAAATCGTTAAAGAAAGCATTGACTTTGGCACCAGTTCTGATGAATCCAAACTATTCCGAGCCGTTTATCCTACAATGCGACGCGAGTAATGATGGTGTGGGCTGTGTACTGGTACAGTTGGGGACAGTTGGACAAAGAGGTTGTTGAACATCCTATAGCCTATATGTCCAAGAAACTGAACTCAGCTCAACGAAATTACTTTGTCAGCGAAAGGAAATTCCTTGCTGCAATCCTAGGTATCAAGAAATTCCGCGCGTACATCGAGGGTCACCCATTTAAGATCATTACTGATCATGCTTCTTTAAAGTGGTTAATGCAGCAGAAAGATCTGTCAGGTCGTCTGGCACGATGGAGCTTGAAGCTGGAAGGATTCACCTTCGAGATTGAGCATCGGCGTGGAAAGCTTAACGTGGTTCCAGATGCTCTTTCGAAATGTTCTCCATCGATGCGGTTAACGAGAAAAAAATTGATAATTTTAATCTTGATTTCAGTGACAATTACCTTAAATTGGTAAAGATAGTCACTGACTCCAATGATTCTCTTCCCCCTTCTCTTACCCCCGAACTAAGTCCGGTCATATAGCAATTTTGATTGTCTTAGAGTTTAGACCATCTCACTAAGTTCCCGTTTCTTTGTCCTTTACAGAAACTCACCGTCGAGCCTATCTATAAACTGCTAGAAACTAATGTGTTCCATGTTTTTTGTTGTCCCGAAACAGTTGTCTCAGACAATGGGTCGCAGTTTAAATCTAAATTGTTTGAAACCTTCCTTTCAAGGTATGGGGTTACCATACCTTTACAGCTTTATACTCCCCACAAGCTAATGCGTCCGAGCGAGTGAACAGAAGTGTCATTGCTGGACTACTTGCGTAGCTGGCCGAAGACCATACTCG